>OZ012732.1:600000-1085000 GCA_963942605.1 Poecilus cupreus
ATGTGGGGTTGGTTCTCCAGCTTAGGTATGTTTATGTCTGGATTCATCGGAGTTTACGCAATATTCAAAATTATAAAATTTGTATTAGATGCGTTGTTGAACGGATATAACTTATATAGTACAGTAGGGTGTTCTTTTGGAATAGCTGCTTGCTTATGGAATGCGCTGACGCATGTAGTGTTACATAATCACCATCGTAAGATGCGTCAGCCCAGCCAGGACCAAGAGTTAGAAAAAATTGTCGTAAATTCCGATAGCGAAACAGGAATACCTAGGGTTGTAGCACCCAGTGCACCCTCTGAAGAACCCCCCGGAGTTAAGAATATGTGGAGAGCGTAGGAGCTAGAGAGAAAAGTTATATATTATTTTTGGTTATGTTTTGTAATAGTTTAAGGAGGACCACCAAATAGTACTGAGGGAATACAAAAAAGGAAAACCAACATTCAAGGGTCACCGAGAGTCAACAAGGCAGGCTGTGGGTCAAGGGTACCGACGGATCATGAATCACCGTGCTACCAGTCGACAACCCGGAGCCAACTCTCAAAGAAGGGAGGATGGCCCACAAAGAAATCCACAGCGCCAGAGAAGACCTACGGGACAACTGGGAAAAAAAAAAAACCGAACATTATAGTGAACTATGTGCAGTGTTCCTCAGTACAAACATTAATGAAAGTGGTCCAGTAGAGACACTAAGTGAATTAGTTTAAGTGAAATTGTGCCCCTTCGGAGCAAATTTCTCAAAGAAGGGAGGAATGTAACAAGTACTAAGTCAGCACAATATAGATCACGTAATAATTAGGTAATTAGGTCAAATCATGTAAATAATATTGTTTACTTGTAACACTTATTTTGCTGACTTAGCACTTGTACAGATATATATAAGTGCTAGTATGTAAGTTAGGCAGGTAGTTAATTCCGGGTTATGCCAAATTAAGTTTTGAGTAGTTCTGAAGGTTAGTGTGTACATTCAATAAGTGCCAGATTGCCGAGTCCGTTTCCAGCTGACTAGGAAGAAGTGTAAAGTCAAATTGTGTATAAACTGTATGCATTTATTTATATTCTTTTAACATATTTTTATATTACTATTTGTTATTTCGGCCTACTATTTCTATTGACTCCCAGTCTCGACAGGACCCCTTATTATTTTGTATCCCTTTTAGGAGGGTTACACTGATACTAAGTACTTGATTGCAAGTACTTCGCTGCCAGTACTTCTACTTAATACTTAGGTTCTTTCAACTTAGTACTTGCCCAATTCAAATTAAAGTTTATGCAAATCTTAAGTCATTTACATAACTTTAAGAACTACATATAAGTATTTTATATTCTACTACTTCAAACTTTTAAAAATTTTTAGTTTAAAGATGTCCAAGCAAAGTTGCTCAATGGCTACTCGAAAGACTTGCCGGAGTACAAGGACGATAAATATTATAAGGACATTCATCCCGAACACGCAGCTATTTTCAAACCAGTAATTGTTTATTATAACGATATTCAAAACATTTCAATTCTTCATGAAGCTGATGATCCCGTATGGTCTGTTAACATGAAGAGAGGCTTGATTTCTGCCTTCTTAGTTAATAACCCTGAATCAGAAGATAACACTTTCCAACAGGTAGGTAAACTATTTCATCAAAATATCTGTTTCACATATAATTTTACATCTTCTCAATATGGTAAAATCACCTAGAAATAAGTCACTACCGTAAAATGGAGCGACATTTACCACTGGATTGAACTTGACCGAAAAGTTGGAATAAACATGAGTATAAAAATAATAAAGTTATGTCTGCATTCCCACACTAAACGTATTCTTTTAAACTTTCTTATGAAAAACTAAAAATTTAAAATGTTATGTCAAAGTAGTAAATGTTTTTGAATAAATCAAAAACTTAACATAAAAACTACCATGTTTAATATGTAATAAATTGCTTTACATTTCATTGTTTGAGAAATTTGTACATTTACGCAATTTTTGGAGTAATTTGGGATCAAGTTGAACAAATGGATAAAGTAAAATAATTCCCTCGAAAAATTTCAACCAATCACGTTACAGTATTTTCTGAATTTCGACTAATGACAATCGAATACAGTGAATATTTTGCATATCGAGTATTTGCACAAGTGCGATACCCGACTATTTATAATAATTGTACACACAATGAGGAATAGTTTAATTTCTTCGTTTTAAAAGGACAAAACGAATAATATCTCCAAATTTTCAATCAATTTCTTCAAAATAATTACTTTCAAAACGCTGATGACTAGGGCTGTGCGTTTACATCGATGTATCGATATTATATCGATATATCGATATATCGAATAACGATATTCAGTAGAAAAAATATCGATATATCGATACATCGATATATCAATATATCGATATATCAATATATCAATATATCGATGTATCGATATATCAATATATCAATATATCGATGTATCGATATATCAATATATCGATATATCGATGTATCGATATATCAATATATCGATGTATTGATATATCGATGTGTTGATATATCGATGTATCGATGTATTGATGTATCGATGTATTTTGTGAAAAAGAACTAAAATTTACCTATAATGCCATCTAATGAAAGGGGTTGTGCTCGATTTATTGATAGCATTGCATGCTGATATTTATTTTTACTTTCACTCTGGAGTCGGCATTAAGGGGAGAATTAATAATTGGGACGACGTATAGGTACAATTTCTAGCAGAAGTTTTCATAAAACTACCTTCCAGTCATGGCATAGTACAATTTCAATTATTTTAAGTAGATTCCCGTTTGTTTTATAATGCTGGCGCCCAGCACCATAAAGCAAGGTCACAAACACCCCAGATGTTAAAATTTTTCGTCTTTGAAACACCCGTTACTTCTCTTCACAATAGAATTACCGACATCCTGAACCATTGTAATCCTTCCATAAAATCTATCTGCATTAAATTGTTTACTATATATATAGTACAGATCGACATCCTGAATTATTGTTTAATTACCAATAAAATCTAACTATATTAGACCGATACATCGATACATCAATATCTCGATATATCAATATATCGATACATCAATATATCGATACATCAACATATCGATATATCGATATATCAATATATCGATACATCGATATATCGATATATCAATATATCAATGCATCGATATATCGATATATCGATACATCGATATTATCGATATTTTTCTAATATCGAATATCGATATTCAAAAGAAGATATCGAACAGCCCTACTGATGACTCATTTTTAACGTAATTTGACAAATAATATTTATCAAAGTGTGGCATTTATGTGACAGGTTAAAATAAATATATGTTCAATAATTTAAAATAATGACTGAAATCTGTCTCGAGAAATATTCGTCTAATATATCCTTCGTGCATGGCAAATACAATTAGAATATTTTCCCTCGTGCACATTCGTGCACTCGAAAAAATATTCAAGTATTTGCCATGCACTTGGGATATAACTACTGACTATTGAAATTATTTTTGTACAATTATATGCACAACAGGATTTTACCATATTTGATATATTGAAATATGACATAAATAATTGACAAAATTACAAGTTGGGAACAAAAGCTCGCACAAAAGTCTAACAAAGTAGCAAACCAAGTTCTTGTTATCTTGCCACCCGTCACGTGACTTTCATGTCTCTATCTCTATCGCGCTGTGTCGGTTACAGGCTATCTTTATCAGTACTCGTTCCATACAATTTATAAATTCTATGGTTACAACACTGGTAATATAGTAACTTCAAAATTATAAATTGCTATTAATTTTGAGAAAGAAGTGATTTTTTTCCTATATTCTTAGGGATGTTAAAACCTCTAACCCAGTCTCTGTCTCAAAAGATTGACACTGAACCCATTTTCCGCTTATGCTTTCTTACACCTATGTAATTATTTAGCATACATTGTACGGCAAGTGCAACGTCTCCTACAATGTTCAAAAACATGACGAAGACTACATTATTGAAAAGAAAATTGACCACTCTTCCTGTGAAGAAAGTCCGGAGTATGACTACGGTACCAAGGCATGGGCCCCAACCTCAGAAAATCACACTCCTGTTACCAATGATATCACTTATACCTACACCTATAAAGGTAATCCGGATATTACGAACTTAAAGAAGATTCACACTAACGCTCTTGTGAAGTACCAGTCCATGCCAGCTGTCAGAAGCGTTCAAAGAATCATGCAAAAGTAAGACTTTATTTTATAAATATTGGTACTTAAAAGATTACACTGGTAAACAAAAAACAACTTAAAAATATAAAGACAATAAAAATTGACAACTGTTTCATAAAATACAGTCTCAGAATAACAAAGTTATTATGTTATTAACTCACAGAGACCGGCCAATCGGTAACTGTATTTTATGAAACAGTTGACAATTTTTATTGTCTTTATATTTTTAATATAAATGTTTCATAAACTGTTTTCGATTTTTGAAAATATTTACTTCTGTTGAAGTTTAAGAGCGGTAGATGGCTCTGGGAGTATTTATTTTCTTCTCAGTTCCATTTACCAGTCAATCGGTGGCACTACTTCACAGCAGTTGACGGGTTACACTCAGGGGGGAGACAGTTAAATGTACGGCCGCTTCCATGAGTTTTAGTTCAATCTAGCACATATAGATGACGCCACTATCGCACTTCGGAACTCTTCGGATGTATTCGGATATTTGAAGTGTCAAATTGAAATTTACGGTCACCGATTGTTACTGACATTACAAGATACAATACGTTCTTGTTTTTCAATAGTGTTATATGGTGAAATATTTTTATGTCTACGTGCCTGCAGGGATTATTGAAGTAATCATTGCAACTGTAAGTACCTATATAACATTATTTATATTACTGTATTATAAGCTGTATTTGTTCATTATATTTATTAACTTCAATACAATTACAAACCACATACAAAGATTAATAGAAGTATTTTTTACATCTTATTGTTTTTTTCACAGACTAAATACATCCATGTGGGTTGTACAAGAAACGATCTTCCAGCTGGTGAAAGAGGGAAGTTATTTTGTTTACAAAAACTTGAAGGCATACGTCGTGAATGCTTGTTGCAAATAAATCGATTGGATTCGCCAAATCTTAAACGCAATTATTAGCTCAAGAATACTCTGTCATCTACATTTTACAGACAATCAGTTTCGGACAGTGGGACAATAAAGAGATAATTTATTTTTAAGAGTTAGTATTCAAACTATTCACAAATATCATTGAGTGCAGGTATGATTTGTTATTAATAATTATTAAATGCATCAATATTTATGTTCTATTATCTCTATTAGTTTTCTTACATTATATTGCCCAATATTTCTATGTAGTAAATAGATATTCCATAATTCACATGTAGGTTTTTAAGGATTTAATAGATAATTTTATAATGTATTTTGTTAATAAGTTGATTATTGTGTCGTAAAAAATCAGTATACGAGTATGTTAATGATAGACGAATCATTGCTGTGAAATAGTAATTATATGTATATTCCATAACGTAGATTCAGTTTTAAAAATATAGTTCATAAATTTATTATTTATCATGTTATTAGTTAATAAGATAATTATTGTAAAACACTGTAAATATTTGTATATTATATTAGAAGATGAATTTTATTACATGTGTTTTTATTTTTAAATAATATTAATACCATTATATATAGTAACCTGCAATACCGACCCAGTAAAATGTATTTTAGTTCATTCTAGCAAATATAGAGGCGCTGCGATTCATGTAATAAAAGTTACTATGGAGCTGGCTTGTCTTGTTTGTATGGTCTGTGGTTTCGCTCTTGTTGGAGCTCATCAGTGTAGTGCACAGACCATACATACAAGACAAGCCAGCTCCATAGTAACTTTTATTACATGATTCGCAGCGCCTCTATATTTGCTAGAATGAACTAAAATACATTTTACTGGGTCGGTATTGCAGGTTACTGTATATAATTGTAATAATATTATTTAAAAATAAAAACACATGTAATAAAATTCATCCTCTAATATAATATACAAATATTTAGTGTTTTACAATAATTATCTTATTAACTAATAACATAATAAATAATAAATTTATCAACTATATTTTTAAAACTGAATCTACGTTATGGAATATACATATAATTACTATTTCACAGCAATGATTCGTCTATCATTAACATACTCGTATACTGATTTTTTACGACACAATAATCAACTTATTAACAAAATACATTATAAAATTATCTATTAAATCCTTAAAAACCTACATCTGAATTATGGAATATCTATTTACTACATAGAAATATTGGGCAATATAATGTAAGAAAACAAATAGAGATAATGGAACATAAATATTGATGCATTTAATAATTATTAATAACAAATCATACCTGTACTCAATGATATTTGTGAATAGTTTGAATACTAACTCTTAAAAATAAATTATCTCTTTATTGTCCCACTGCCCGAAACTGATTGTCTGTAAAATGTAGATGACAAACAGAGTATTCTTGAGCTAATAATTGCGTTTAAGATTTGGCAAATCCAATCGATTTATTTGCAATAAGCATTCACGACGTATGCCTTCAAGTTTTTGTAAACAAAATAACTTCCCTCTTTCACCAGCTGGAAGATCGTTTCTTGTACAATCCACATGGATGTATTTAGTCTGTGAAAAAAACAATAAGATGTAAAAAATACTTCTATTAATCTTTGTATGTGGTTTGTAATTGTATCGAAGTTAATAAATAAAATGAACAAATACAGCTTTATAATACAGTAATATAAATAATGTTAGATAGGTACTTACAGTTGCAATGATTACTTCAATAATCCCTGCAGGCACGTAGACATAAAAATATTTCACCATATAACACTATTGAAAAACAAGAACGTATTGTATCTTGTAATGTCAGTAACAATCGGTGACCGTAAATTTCAATTTGACACTTCAAATATCCGAATTCATCCGAAGAGTTCCGAAGTGCGATAGTGGCGTCATCTATATGTGCTAGATTGAACTAAAACTGATGGAAGCGGCCGTACATTAAACTGTCTCCCCCCTGAGCGAAACGCGTCTGTAGTTTCCTTGGAGGAAAGAAAATAAAGGAGAGAGCGTTAGCAAGCGATGGTGAAGTTGTTTTCCCGCTGTTATCGCGTTGTTATAGTAACCATTGGGCATGTTTGTGTTTTCTTGTCAGTTTGACATTTTATATACATTTTCGTCAAGCTGTTAAATCATAATAAATTGTTGCGTTTTGGGCTGCTCTAATCGAATTTCGCGGAAAACTGGGGAGCAGATGCAAAGAGAAAGAAAAAATAATATTACGAAGATTATTAATAATTAATAATGACAAGTTGATAAATAAAAATGAATTATTTTATTACAATTCTACAAATTCACGTTGTTTCTATAAATTTTATAAATATATTTGAAATCGCATAAGTAATCTAAAATTAAAAATTGAACGAAAATATTTCATTTTAAATTTACCGCGCAAAGCCCCCACTCCAACTTGGTCCATGGCTTGCATGCGTCTGCCCTCACCTGGTTACATTCCCCTTGTTTATAATATAAGCTTATGCTCTCTCCTTTATATTCTTTCCTCTAAGATTTTTCGGCGATATTTTGTCCCTGCAGCATCCCGCATTGATGCCCAGTAGTAATCAGCAAGAAAACTAGCACTCCATTTGCCTTTTAATTGTTTTTTTAATGGTTGCAACTTTTGGTGAAACCGTTCGCCATGTTCGTCACTTACGGGATGAGCATTCAGAAGATGAATTTTTAATTTTATGTCATATTTCATTCTCTGTGGGCATTAATAGTCCACGAGCCGGCTGCAAAAAACCTGGCCGATCGAGTAACATAATTAACTGTTAGTACTCACAGCGATCATAACAAAAATCACTGTGTGCCTGGGCACAAGTTGTTACAAAGATTTATATGGGTGTAGAATTGAAATGTGGAACATAGGGATTTCAATGCAATTTTTTTATATTGCTGTCAATTTTTACCTATTCACTTCACAGCAAAAGTGTCAAAACAAAAGTTGTTCAGAATTTAAAAATGCATGAAATAAGGCTCATTTGTTTAGCTAAATATTAGTATTTCGCGATATATCAATCAAATCTCTATTCCGAAACCATTCCTACACCTATTTCATTTCTGTTCTATGCAATCTATAAATCAGATAATAATCTCGCTAGCAATTTTATCATGATTACTATACTTCCTTATGCTTTGAGAAAGTTAAAAAATATATATATTATGTCCAACTGCTCTTAGTTCGATGGTTGTTCTCAAACTTTTTACTTGTTACTCACTTGTAAATGCCATTTACCCAAGCCCTCTATTGCCTTTGAAAATGAATATTTACAAGTTAATAATTGACAGCTACATTGTAAAATTTTTACAAGTTAGTAAACAAGGTAAACAATGCACGTTGCCACGTAATGCTTATGGGAAATCATTTAATAGTATATTGTGTTATCAGGAGTAAATGTTATACTTTGGGCGAAGCGAGTCGGACAATTACATGCGAAGCATACAAAGTCACATTTACTCCGAATAACACATGCTATTTTTTCTTCCAACATAGAAAATAGACATAAAACATTAAAAAATGCTCAAAACTTCAACAAATATTCCGCCGTGTTCAGTATTTCTAGTTGCCACAAAATATGTTATTTTTGTTTATTTGTTTTATTCTTAACTGTCAAATTATTGAATTACAACCTTACTATTTTGCATGATATTTTACTTTGTCCGCCGCCGGAGTAAATGTGTTGCCAAGGAGACAATTTTATGCCGGCGGCGACAATATTGAACTTCTCGTTGAATACAAATACATAACGTACTTTTATGACGTTTGAAGAAAAAATAATTTTTGACAGAACAGTTGTGTGTAACTGACAGGACTAGGTTATAATTTCAATTTGATTTAAAAATGAGTAACAACTAAATTGTTGTATAATACACGCAAGGTAACTGTTTTACTGCTACAAGGAGGTGACAGGCTCGCCTGATCGGCTCGCCGGTCATTTCCTCCATTCAGCAGTAAAAATTGCTTTACCTTGCTTGTAATGTAAATAACTATAAACATAATTTGTAATGAAAGAGGTACTCAAAATAAATCCTTACATTCTTTTCTAGCAAAGACATCGTTCTGCTCGATACAACAGAAACTTTCGAAAAGATCGACACTTCTAATGTTAAAATTTATTCAAATATTACTTTTGATTATTCCAAAGGTATTGAGGGAGGTAACGAATATATAAAAAGACCGGGAGATCAACTTATTGAGAACTTTAATGAATACTTTGATGAATTCAAGCAATATTTTGATACAGTACCTTTGAAAAATTTCGATCTAGAGGTAAACAATACTCTTGATGGTATGTTCAAGTCTCTTCACACCATGGACCAAGATACTTTTGAAAAACTTAGCTCTGATATTTTCGCAAGGAATGACAATTTATACCAACATATCTTTTTGTCGTATCTCCCGTATTTGGGTACAGAAGAATCGCTTAAATTTATTAAATCCATTATTGAAAATGAAGATGAGAATCTGAATGACTTGTTGGCTATTAAGATTTTGTCTTCTTTCCCTGTGTATCTTAATGACCACAGTGAAGAACTTTTGAAGGAAATGGAACCACTTATGAACTTGAAAGTGTCCAACAGTCAAGTGAAGTATGCCGGAATTTTGAGCTTTGCTTCTTTGCTTGCCGATGTAAATCAAAATGATAAAGTTGAGAAACAAACTTACCAGGCATATGTCAGCCAATACTACAGGAACTTCAAAGGTAAACTTGAATTTTAGTTGATTATGAACTCGAAGGAAAAAAACGCAGCACTTGAAAATGCACCAAAAATGGCTAAGTTTCAGAGTGTAATAACTGGGTTCCATTCTCTGAGTTTTAGAAACTTTGAAATGTTCTCTTTAATGTGATGCTAGTCAATATGATATCAAATCCATTACACCCCCTCCCACCGCATATAAAAAAAGTGTTCCTGGTGTAAAAAAATGTCCAACTTTGAAAGCTCGTACGCAGTGCCCAAAAAATCGTAGACTCAATTAGCAAACAGGGCAATAAAGTTCAAACATTTTTCTTTAGATTCTCAAGTTTTCGTACCTACGACAATTTGGCACGAAATTGTGAATTTTTCAAAAATTTTCCATTCACATTTTAAAAACGAAGACGTTTTAGAAAACTTTTGTAAAAGCGATAAATGGACATTCAATACGCAAAAAGTATTGCACTTTCATTTAAAGGGCTATTGCATACAGATTTTGGTACGAAACAATTCAAGTTACGGCAAAAAAATTCACAAATTGCCCTTTTTACAAAAAAGTTTATAACTTCTGGCCAAATCATCGTAGGTCCTTGAAAATTGCATAAACTTGAAGGAAAATGATTGAAGTTTAATTCTCTGTTGGTCAATTAAGTTAACGATTTTTTTTTACTTACACTATGAATCGTTAAATTTGAACATTTTTTAAGTTAAGAACATGTTACTTTTCATCCGGGGTTAGCAGGGGGTGAAACGGGTTTGGTGGCACATTAACTTAAGACATCGCAAAGAGGAATTTTTAAACTTCTCAGAATGCCAAGGTTCATTGCAAAAGCGATTTTTTTTAATTCACAATTTCGCGCCAATTTATCGTAGGTACTCGAAACTTGAGAAAATTTGACATTTTTTGACATCAGGAACATTTTTTTTATATGGGGGTGGAAGGTGGTGTAATGGATTTCATATAATATTGACTAGCATCACATTGAAAAGAACATTTCAAAGATTCTAAATCTCAAAGAATCATCCATTTTCAACTAAATGCAACCGAGTTATGGCACTCTGAAATTTAGCCATTTTTTGGTGCATTTTCTAGTGCTGCGATTTTTTCCTCGAGTGTAATTCCGAATAAATATAGTTGTCTATGATTAATCGTTCTTAATTGATTATGCATAATAGCTAATATTATATCAGAGATATGCAATAAATTTTGCTCGGATAATTAATTGGTAACAAAAAAGCAACTGCATTCTGGAGGTTTAAGGCCCATTAAAACTCTCTAATATTCTATGGCTTGACACTCTAAATGATCCTTACTGCATATTAATCTGAGTATAATTAATTAATAATACAATATAACCCTTTTTTCAGAGGCTGACGATTACGAAGTCAAGATGACTTATCTTCTTGGTCGAATTAACATGCAAGGAGACTTCCACGATGATATGATTGAAATTTGCGCTGACACCAACCTTTCTCACCACTTGAGAACTTTGGCCATTTTCGGACTTAAGAAATATCTACGGAACGGTGTTCTAGAGGTAATTGTTTATATTTATATCCATACTGGAACATTCATACATACTTCGTCAATTCTTCTCTCTTTAGGTTTACCAGCATTTTTGGTCCATGGTGAAAAACAAAACTGAACATTATGAAGTAAGAGTAGCTGCTTTGGATTTACTGTTGTACTCAAATCTTTCATCTGAAGAATTCCAAAATATTATTAATTGGTATCATGATGAATTTGAGAATCCTGATGAACAACACCTTGCCCACTATTTGTATACTACTGTTAGAGCACTGGAGAACTCCACTGGATATTATGAATACTTGTAAGTTACGTATTCTGTAGATATCAATTTAAATGAACCACTTGACATGTTGAAAATTATTTTCTATTGTACAGTCGAAAATTGTTATTTACTTCACCGGTTTCAGGAGATTAAACATATGTTTACATGCATAAGTAGGTCATAACTCTATGTTGTACGGTAATATTACCATAATGACCTGTCAAAACAGTCAAGAAAATTAAAATAAAATACAATGATAATATAACGCTATTTATTAATACACACGGAATTAAGCTGTTCAGATCTTCACCTGCTGCATTCCAATTCAGTATCGCCAAAATCCACTTTTAATCTAGCCATTACGAACACATTTGGCATTTATATATATATATATATATATATATATATATATATATATATATATATATATATATATATATATATATATATATATATATATAATTTTAAATATGATACAAAACAAGTGGTGTTCAATAAAAACAAACAGACTTACTTGATCACCTTCTAAAATTATGACAGATGCTATTCATTAGAGAATTTCAAAAAATAATATTTGTTATGACATTAACGTCTTCATATTCTGAAACCGGTAAATTATTGAACAAACCACGGATGTTATGAGTCATAACAGGACTTGGAAGTCTTAAAATCTGCAGCTGTTATGATACTCATAACATCGCTAGGAATGTTAATAGCTATTACAAGTGGGCAATGTAAGGAATTGGCAGAGTGAATTTAGTCACTCGAAAAAATTAACACCCGAAGCCTTTGGCCTTTGGCTTCGTGTGCTAAAATTTCTCTCGTGGGTAATTGCATTTTGCCCACGTTTGAAGTATAATGTATAATTCAACATCTTTTAATAAATGCAAAATTTATTAAAGAAATATTGCTTGACAATGATATGTGCTTCAAATTTTTTAAATTAAAATATCAATCGAAGTAGATACCAAGGTGTTGTGTGTTTTTAATATTGTTACAAATAAAAAAATACTCACTAGTGACTTATCTCAAAATATACCCACTAGTGGGTAATCTGTTACTTGGCTTGTTTAAAATCCCCTTAGTTATAGAGCATTTATTGTGAGGTGTTGGCTAATAGTTATTTGTTTTACAAGTGGGCAAAGTAAGGAATTACCCACGAGATAAATTTTAGCACACGAAGCCGAAGGCTGAGTGTGATAATTTTATCGAGTGGGTAATTTCACTTTGCCAACGTGTTATGTATAACGTTTTATCCAATATGTTTAAATAAATGCAAAATTTATTAAAGAAATATTATTTGACAGTTACATACACTTTAAATATTTTATCCAACACCTCTCAATAAATGCTATATTACTATGGCGATTTTAAACAAGCAAAGTAACAGATTGTCCACTAGTGGGTATAATTTTGAGGAAAGCCACTAGTGAGTATTTTTTTATTTATAACAATAGTAATAACACACAACACCTTGGTAACTACTTCGATTGACATTTTAATTTAAAAATTTAAAGCATATGTCACTGTCAAATAATATTTCTTCAATAAATTTTTCATTTATTAAGAAGTGTTGGATAAAACGTTATACTTCACACGTGGGCAAAGTGGAATTACCCACTCGATAAAATTATCTCACTCAGCCTTCGGCTTCGTGAGCTAAGATTTCTCTCGTGGGTAATTCCTTACTTTGCCCACTTGTAAAGTAAATAACTATTAAATTAAATGTCAATCGAAGTAGTTACCAAGGTGTTGTGTGTTATTAATTATTATTGTTATAAATAGAAAATTACTCGCTAATGACTTTTCTCAAAATTATACCCACTAGTGGGTAATCTGTTACTTTCCTTGTTTAAAATCGCCATAGTTATAGAGCATTTATTGAGAGGTGTTGGATAAAATATATTATTCCAATTCAATACAAATTATGATTTTTATTCTTAGGAGCGAATATGCAACGGAAGCAATCGAAACAATGAAACCCATCAAGAACCATCACGTTTGGACTACTGGAAACTATCGAATGGCCTTCACAGACGAAGACTCCAACTTTGCTGGATCCCTTCATGCCCGTCTTATTGCAAACCCCAATTCTAACATCATCAACGTAGGCATCTTCTCAATGGACACTCTCGCACTTTCTATGAATCTTGGTTCCTACAGCGTTTACATCAAAACGCAAGGCATTCCAGATCTTGGTTTCTTGTTCGTTTACCTCAACAGCCGCGACAATGAAAATCCTGTTCCACATCTGTTAGATCTGATCAAGAAGCATGGATACAAGTTTAAACAATTCGATGAAGCTCATGTAGAAGTTGTTGTCTTCTGTGACGACCATGTTGTCTTTGGAATGCATATTAATAACGATAATATTGATAATTATACCGAGAATCCTCGTAAGTATTTCATACCATTAATGGGGTCTTTCACAATATTTTTATTTTTTTTATGAAATTTTATCTAAATTGAAGATTATCTACACTTTTAAAAAGTATTAATTGTTATTCATTGAGCCACAATGATTTTTTTTAAATGTTGTGACGTCATTGTAGAGATGTTGGATCTCAAAACAGTACAGATTGTAAATAATTGTAGTCACATATTTTTTTACTTATTTATATCATCATCATCACGCCTTTTACCCATTACAGGTGTGGCACTCTGCTTACGCAGATCTCGGTAGGTGCTATATTTTTTCGTATGAAGTGCGGTTACCAGCCGTCAACTCATAGCCCCCAAGGATGTTAGTGGAGGGGGAACCACAGGGGTAAATTTAAATTTGTAACTGTCGGCAGTGGGATTCGAACTAAGGATCTCACGATCCACAGTCCGACACGTTACCACGGAGCTATTTACCCCATTATTATTATTACAATAAAATAGAACATTTATGAGACAAAATTTATTTAAATCTCTACTGTTTGAGATCCACCAACACAACTATAATGACGTCACAACTTTGTGGCTTAATGAATAACAATTAAGACTTTTTAAAACTGTAGACAGTCTTCAATTTAGATAAAGTTACATAAATTTTTTTTTAATGGTGAACGCCCCATTCATACACTACTAATAGGAAATAGATTTTGCTGGCTTTTAGACTACAGAAATGGTATTTTTCTACGATCACTACTGAAAATTATACTTTCTCCACATTAAACAAAGCTTTAAAATAGTTTATTTCGCAGAGTCGTGCGAAATAACATGCGCAATTTTTCCCTACATAAGTGCGACCAATTTACTAATAATGTAATACTATATGATATTAATATGTCAAGTATAATTACATGTATATATCATAAAATAATTAATAAATATTTCAGAGTTTATATAAATCTTCATTTTCAATATTGAGATTACAAAGAAAATTCAGTATCAATTTTTTAATCGAATTTTTCATTAGTTTTTATAATACAATCTAAAGATTTATAGTTGGTAACACTGCACACATTTGCGCTTGCGCCGCCTTCATGTTCTAATCATAAATATCAAATAGTTTGAGTTTGAGATGTCATTTTTTATTTATGAAGAGTAAGAATTATTATTATTAAATCTTGACGAAAGTGTGGTCGTAGATAAAGTATAGTGTGTAACTCGTGCATAATTACCTATTTCACGCTCGTGCGATTTCAGCACTCGACTTCGTCTCGTGATAAATCACAACTCGCGTGAAATAGATAACTTTTTGTACTTGTCGCACAATATACTATTTTGTAATCATTGATAATTTTTCAATGAATAATTACATATTTGCAATAAAATATTACAGTCAAAAATGTAATTTGACTAAATTTTAATTATCTTTAAAACAAACCTGGGTATTGTCAAACTTTGTTGTATAATTCTTAGTTCCTCCCACTCAAAATTTCAATTTAATGAATAATCAGTTTAAAATTTGTATATTATTTGATACATAATATATAATTTTCGGACAATGTTGCAACCATTTTAATGAGGACTATGCAATTGATTAAAAACTTTTACAATAAACAAAATGGCTGGTACCACGAGCTCTGTTTTTGGGTGTTTTAAGAGCAGTGTTTTAAGCTCGGTTTTAGCGCTGTACATTATTCTAAATTATTTTATTAAAAAAATACTTCCAATAAAAGTGGTAGATAATACATTTCTCTGTAACTTCTATTTGAAGCATTTTTCTATAAAATAATTTTGGAGTAACGTACAGCGCTAAAACCGAACCTAAAACACTGCTCTTAAAACAGCTAAAAACAGCCAATATTTTTAAGTTTGTTTATTTATCAAGTTAGTTTAATAACATATCTAATACATTCATGTTATCCTCTTGCAGTGTTCTTAGACTTATTGAAACTTCTGATAGACTATAAGTAGGGAAAGATGGGGCATTCTAGATCAGCCACCCGGTGGATTCTCCATAAGAGCAATGAGTGCGAGAGAGAACGCGATAGTTCATTCATAAATTTGTGGTTGTCTTTGTCTAATACTATATCGTAGTAAGGTAATACGTAGTACAGGTGATACGTAGCCGATAACAGGTAATACGTAGTAAAATAGTAAGGTAATACGTAGTACAGGTGATACGTAGTAAAGGTGATAACAGGTAATATTAATAACAGGTAGTAAAGGTAATATATAGTAAAGGTGACAACAGGTAATATTAATAACAGGTAATAAAGGTAATACCAGGTAGTAGACAGATTATGATGATTAAGAAAAATTAAGAATAAGGGCGTTTTAATCGCAAACGTCTTGAAGATGTGTCGGAAATGACGTATTACATGTAAAAAATATTTGGAAAAAAACCAGAGCATAATTGTTTCTAGAACAATGTATATGGCTTATCTCACTCACTCACATGTCTTATCACATGTCGTACATCAGAAATGCCGTATTTTATAAGGAAAAAGTGTAAAAAATATTTGGAAAAAAACCAGAGCATAATTTTTTCTAGACCAATGTATATGGCTTATCTCACTCACTCACATGTCTTATCACATCCGTTGAATAAAATATAATAAATAGAGCATTACTGTTTAATTGCTATCAGTCATAAGTGAGCCACCGGCAGTTAACTATAAAGTGTTATACAATCTACAATAATGATTGAATGTGTGAAGTGCAAAAAAACTTTTGCAAGTAGAAGTAATCTGTTCCGACATATGAAAGTATGCTATGGGGACGGAACGGCAAACTTTAATTGTGGACTATGTACAATGTCGTTTACACGTAATGATGCGCGTAAACGACACATGCTAAGACAGCATAACGAAAACGGTAAGTTAACAATTGTGAGGAAAAAATAGTTTATTAATTATAATTTATATTTAGATGCTGAAAACAAGGAAAATCTGGCGCCACCACCCATAAAAAAGATTAAGCTAGCAGAGTCCCAACAGCAACAGCAGAAATCCAACCTGTATTGTGCACTATGCGATGAGGGGTTTACAACAAAATGCAAGTATACTGGACACTTGAGATCGCAGAAGCATCTCCAACAGACTATCAAACCATACAAAAAAGATGTAGTGGAAATTTGTAGCAGTTTTAAACAGCGAATTGCAAGTTACCGCATCAACGGGTCAGGAATTAATATTATCAAATTTTTACAAGACAATAAACCTATTATAAATGAATTGATTAAAACAATCATAGAATCATATAAGTCTGGTATTAAATTTAATTTAGAATTATTCGGTTTTTATATTAATGAAAAAAATCCAGCAGGTGAATTAAAATCTTTTAACTCTAAATTTCAAGAGGTATCACCTAGTATGAATCAATTTTCTGACGCTTATGATAATATGTGCTCCACTATAAAAACAAAATGTGAAGAATTTCAGGAACGGGATTCTGGGTGGACATTACGGGGAATATCTCACCTAGAATTTAATATTAATAAATATAAGCCAATTCGAGGTTCATCATTTATAGAATTACCAAAGCAAATTCGAAATAAAAAAGCGTGTATTAATGTTGAAAACAACGACGAATATTGCTTTCTTTGGGCTGTAATTTCTGCACTCTATCCGGTGATTGATCATTCAGATCGAGTTAGCTCATACCCACATTATAAAAAGGTTTTAAAATATGCTGGACTAGAATTCCCCATGAAAATTAAAAACATTTCAAAATTCGAATTCATGAATAATGTTTCAATTAACGTGTATGGTTTAGAACATAATTACAAGACTAGAAATTTTGATGTGGTGGGTCCGATTTACCACACGAATCAAACTCGAGAAAAACATATAAATTTATTATATTTAGAAGATGGTGTTAAAGGCCACTATGTGTGGATAAAGGATTTCTCACGACTTGTGAGGAGTCAAATATCGTCACATCATAGCAAAAAATATTTATGTGATGGATGTCTAACATTTTTTAGTTCACAAGCTGGCTTTGAACAACATCGGGCGAATGATTGTAGTAAAGTTTATACTATAATGCCAACGGAGGAAATGAAATTAGATAAAAATGGAGATATGATTCCCGGCAATATTTTAAAATTTCAAAATTATGAGCGACAAATGCGTGTACCATTTGTTGTATACGCAGATTTCGAGTCACTGTTAAAACCGATTGATACATGCTCTCCAGATCCGAATAATAGCTATACAAATAAAACACACGAACACGTTCCATATAGTTTTGCATACAACATTAAGTGTTCATTTGATGATTCACTGTCAAAATTTGTAACATACACCGGGGAAGACTGTGCAAAAGTATTTTGTAATAAGCTGTATGGCGATGTGAGACAAATATATAATAAGCATTTAAGTGTTGTACTACCTATGACAAAATTAACTGCTAGCGAACAATATTTATTTGATACGGCTACAGAATGTCATATATGTAATAAAGTGTTGAAAGCTGAAGATCGAGTAGCAGATCATGATCATCTTACTGGGAAATTTAGAGGTGTAGCTCACTCTAAATGTAACCTTAATTTTAAAACATCAAAAATGATTCCAATTTTTTTTCATAATTTATCAAACTATGACGCTCACATGTTTATCAAAGAATTTGGCTGTGATGAGGAAAAAATTGATATTATTCCGCAAAACAAGGAAAAATACATTTCTTTTACAAAACATTTATATGTGGATGAGTATGACAATAAAATGGGGGTGAAAAATAAAATTTTTATGAAATTAAGATTTGTGGACTCGCTTCGGTTTATGGCGAGTTCGTTGGAGAAGCTAGCGAATAATTTAACGGATGAGCAATGTGTTGAAGTGCGAAAATATTTTTCCGAAGATGAACACTTTAAATTACTGCGTAGAAAGGGGGTTTTCCCATATAAATATATGGACTCATTCGAGAAACTAAATGAGGCTGTACTTCCACATAAAAAATTTTTTGATGATTTAATGAATAATTATAACATAACAGAAAATGAATATAACCATGCAAAGACTGTATGGAACGTGTTTAAGTGTAAAACTTTGAGAGATTATTCTGATTTGTATTGCAAAACAGATGTATTATTGCTCACAGATATTTTCGAACAATTCCGTAATGTGTGTATGAAAACTTATAAACTCGACCCTGCCCACTACTATACAGCTCCAGGGTTAAGTTGGGATGCCATGTTAAAAATGACTTGTATAGAATTAGAATTAATTACTGATATAGACATGCATCATTTCATTCAAAAAGGTATACGTGGGGGTATTTGTCAAGCCTCTTTGCGATATGTGAAAGCAAACAATAAATACATGCGGGAATATAATTCAAATAATCCGAGCACATATTTAACATATTGGGATGCGAATAATCTGTACGGGTGGGCATTATCCCAATGTATACCTTACGGTGGATTTCGATGGTTAAACGAAGATGAAATTTTAAACTTTGACGTAACTATAATTGATGATAATTCCTCAGTTGGCTATTTTATTGAAGCTGATATTGAATATCCTAATTTGCTACATTCTTCACACAACGATTTACCATTTTTGGCTGAGAGTATAATACCACCAAATTCAAAATTTAAAAATCCAAAACTTATTCCAAATTTATATGATAAGAGTAAATATGTTATTCATTACCGTAATTTAAAGCAGGCGTTGAAACACAATCTTAAAATTAAAAAAATACATAGAGTAATTCAGTTTAAACAGTCTGATTGGTTAAAACAATATGTGGATTTTAACACAATATTGCGACAATCTGCGAAGAATGATTTCGAAAAGGATTTTTTTAAGCTTTTAAACAATGCCATCTTTGGTAAAACAATGGAGAGCATAGATAAGCGTGTTGACATAAAACTTGTTAATCATTGGGAGAATATTGGACGTAAACCCGGTGCTGAATCGCTTCTCGCAAAACCAAATGTGAAAAGCGTCTCGATATTTAATGAAAACTTGTGTGCAATTCAATTTGAAAAACTTAAAGTTATATACAATAAATCAATATATGTGGGTTTTGCAGTATTAGACCTATCAAAATTACTCATGTACAATTTTTTTTATGAATACTTAAAACCAAAGTATGGTGAACGTGTTGCTTTATGCTATTGTGATACCGATAGTTTTGTATTATTAATAGAAACAGATGATATTTATAAAGATATGTTAAACAATATTGAAAAATTTGATACTAGCAATTTCTGCTCGGACAATGTTTACAACATGCCTCAGAAAAATAAAGCTGTATTAGGACTAATGAAAGACGAATTGGGCGGTAAATTAATGCAACAATTTATAGCCTTACGTCCAAAAATGTATGCCTATTGCACAGAAGAGGATCAAAACAATTGGAAAAAGAAAGCTAAGGGTGTTAAGAAATGCGTGGTGGATAAAATTTTGACTGGTCCTGACTATAAAAAATGTATGTTAACTAATGACCTCATATATCAAAAGCAGCAAATTTTTAGAAGTTACAAGCATACAGTGTACACCATCGAGCAAAATAAAATATCACTAAGTTCTAATGATGATAAGCGATTTATTTGTTCTGATGGTACTAGCACTTTAGCTTGGGGTCATTTATTAATTTCATGAGATTGTTTAATATTTATTTTTAATGTTATTAATGTAAATACTTGTACAGTTAAATAAAACTGATTATGTTTATTATATTTGTATTTTTGATATTGTAAATATGTAGTTAAATAAAAACCCAATTTCAAATTACATGTTTTATTTTATACCATTTATTACAATTTTATTTTTTAATAACATTTAAAAAATCACATTCAGATTTATTTTTTAATACAATAATATTTCTCTTACAATTAGCAAAATCTTTTAATTGTAATTTAATATTGTCAAGTAAATGTTTGGCGTTTGGTACATCATATAATTCTTTTACTAACTGAATTTCAGGATATTTTTGTTGAAGTTTTAAATGTTTTTTGAATAAATCTCGAAGACATACAGTTGTTACATAATATTCGGCATCACTTATCTTGAAAACACAAAGTGTTGAGTATTTATTCTCTGAGATGGGCTCATGTATAACTTTTGGTTGCATTTCGGTAATATATGCTTTTAATTTATTTTCATTGTTTTTATACTCGGCAAGAAAATGATTAACGTAGTATTCATTAATTATTTTTGATACTTTTAAAGCAAAGTGTATGGAAACCCAAGATGCTACGTGAACAATGATGTCTGGATGAATGTATGTTCCTCTAATAACTGTATCTTCACCGCCAGTAGTTGTATAAATTGCATAATTTCCATCGCTTGGAATTCCAAGCGATGCGTATGCAACCCGCAATTCTTTATTTACCTCAAATAATAATTCTTGAGAACGTTTATTTGCCATCCAATTGTAGAAGTGTTTCCCCCCATTTTGACAGAGTTTTGTTGCATTAATATAACCATTTCTAAAGTCATCACTTTTTATCATAATAACTACAAAATCACCGTAAAAGGCTTTATGATACTCTTCATTTTCTGTTTTTATAATTAATTCGTAACAAATTGATGTAATATCACTTTTTACAATTTTTGCAGCAGGTTCTGCTTCTTCGAATTCAATTTGACGTTTCATGATGTTTTCAGCTTGACAATTAAAGAGCAACTAAAGTTTTCAACTAATGACATATTTATTTAAACAATATGAGACTTATTTATCCATGAATTATGTTGTGAATCAAATCCAAGCCATTTCACATAAACTTTAGGTCCTTTTGCTTTTATAACTTTCTCTACAAGATACACATCAGGGTACTTAGTTTTTTGAAGTTCATGTTCATAAAAGCCACCCTTAATGGGGTTGTTTTGAAAATCTTCAAGCAGGTAAGTGACTGGGTTTGTAAATTGCACTTTTGTAATTGTAAAAATTTCAGTACTCCAGTTTGGTGTATAACCCTTTGCAAATTCACCTTTTATTTTACTAATACGTACATGATCACCAACTTTTAATTTTGCAGGTCCAGCAATTTTTATGTTACTATATACTGTACTTAATAATTTTGCCTCGTTTTCAAACGTCACATCAATTGGTTTCATTTTAATTGTTTTATGTTGTGTATTGTTATAATTTGTAACTAATTTTTGTAAAATATCAATCCATTTGTATGAGCCACGTAAACTAAATTCTTTAAACATTATAGATTTTAGTGTGCGATTAAACCGTTCAACTACACTTGCTTTTAAATTACTATAAGTAGAATAATGATTTATATTATATTTTTTCATTAAATTATAAAATTGTATATTGTAAAATTCTTTTCCGTGATCTGATTGTAAATTAACTGGAATACGTCCCTGTTTAAAAATTTTTATCATAGCTTCAGTAACGTCATGAGCTGATTTACTTTTTACAGGCTCGGCAAAAGCAAACTTGGAGAAAACATCAATAACGGTTAATAAATATTTAAATCCTTTGTTTATTGAAGCGTATGGAATCATTTCAACTAAATCAATTTGCCATAAGTCATCAATTCCTTTTGTTATCACTTTACGTCTTGGGTAATTGCGTCTTGCCGGTTTGTGGAGCTCCTGAACTACTTGGTGCTTGCTCATTTTTTTTCTCAATTAAGAATAAATCGTTCTCGTTTGGTTTTATATTATTAATTTTTTCTATATTTTTAATTCTACGTAATAATTTTTGAATGTAATAATCAACATAGTATTTAACAACAGCACTATTATCTTCAGTAGGTTTATGTAAATTTCGTATTTCTTTTCCTTTAGCGTCATAAATTTTATTTTTTAATGATAGAGTTGTTTCGCCTATTTCTTTTTCCAACCCAAAAATTCTGTCATCAATATATTTTTTTGTAGCAGCTTCATCGTCAAGTATAGGTTGTGATAAATTTATTAAACGATGATTTTCCAAGTCATATTGTCCGTATGCATTTAAATTTAAATTTTTAGATGTGCGCGAACGTTTTATTATTCGACCAAATTTGTCAATCGACATTTTACAACTAGATGAAAGTAACTATGTATTAAACTATTATATTTGCCTCTCGTAATTCTTCCACAATAGACATAATTTCATTATTATGACCTGTATGACCAGCTGATTTCGAAGCTAATAGTAAACGTAATCTATCCACTAATTCGTTTGGGTTATCCCAATAAACAAACTCACGTTTAAAATTTGTGTAATTCATTAAACCAAAACCTACTGATTGAGATTTACTTGTATATGGTGCACCTCCAGTTGTTATGTATGGTTTTATTATGTGTAAATATTTATAATTTTGCGAACCTTTTATTGCACCATTGGAATCATAATTTCTACGATGAACATTTGTTTTTAATGCAATATCTAAGTAATTGTTTTCATCTTCTTTTTCGTAAGAAAGTGGTCTTTTTTTAAAAAGTAATTCATACAAACCATATGTTCCTTTATACCATTTATCACCGACTTTAATGTCATTGTGTTTTATTTCAATTGGTGAATTACCAATCATGAAACGATCATGTTGATATCGAACTCCATACACGGTATCGGAATCTTTAGCAGTTGCAAAGTGAAATAAATATGAACCAGCTATATCACCAAATTGTTGTTCTAATTGTTCTAATTCATTTTCAGGATCTTTAATTGTAAGTTCAGTTTCTTCAGGCTCTGATTCAAAAACCTCTTCATCTTCCAAGAAAGATACTTCAGGTTTTGTTTTATTTAAATATTCATCTTCTAAGAAAGATTCTTCTGTTTTTGTTTTATCTAAATTTACATTCGGTTTTCTATAGTACTTTACAGGGAATTCATTTTTCCGTTTTCCTAATAGTTTTGCTCTAGGAGAATTTAATGTGTCACTATCTTTTTTTTGCTTTTTTAATATCACTGCGTCACTTGGTTTTATTTGTTTGACAATCTCTTTTAAAGGTTCTGTTACGGGTTTAAATGTTTCTTGCAACAATTCTTCAGTTGCTATTTTACCATGTTTTAAAGCATTAAATTTTTTACGTATTGTATTGCTAACTTCTATAATATCTTTTAACGTTTTTTCCCCCTTAGTCATTATGTTAACTAATAGACGCTAAGTCACAAAATAAATATTTATTTACTGTTTCAAGCTTATAAATACAATGACAATTACAATAATAATTGTTATTAAAGGTATAATTATATCACATAAAATTCTTATTCCATCCATTTACAAAAATTATCAAAGCCACAACGGTAACGCCCCTCGTGACTATCTTTGTCAATTACAACAAATCCGTACTTATCTTTCCAACAATGTGCACACAATTTTTTAAACTTTTCAAATGACATGTCTGTATTAACGTGATCGTTATATATATGTTTCAAATTCATTTCATCTTGTTTAAATAAAATTATTAAATTTGCATTGTCTCGAATTAAATGCTTTGGAATTTTTGCATACGATTGAGATAAATAAAATGAGTCAATTTTATTATGACGACCCATACTAAAATAATCTCGCATACAGTCTTGTTTATCGCACGCTACATCGTCAAATATAAACATTGAATTTAGTTTTGCATCTTTTGGTTTAACTATATCAATATTTTCATTGTACGGAAAATAACCCATACCTTTTACACGTTGCAAACAATTTTCTAAAAATTTATATTTAGGCTGATGCAGAGATTTGGAATAAACATATACATTTGCATATTTTAACCCATTTTCATGCATTAGTAAACCTAAAATAACGTTTGTTTTTCCACAGTTTGATGGGCCGCATACAATACAACGAATAGTATTTGGTAAAAGGAGGCTGTGTCTAACTAATTTATTATTTTGTTTAATATCAAAATTTTTAACGTCTAACTTTTGTTTTTGTTTAATAAACTTCATTTTAATTACTGAAAAGATATAAATAATGACTGCGTATTTATATATTTATTAGTCGCATACATGTTGTTATACGGGCAGGGATTGCTAAATAAAACAATAAATTCTCTCCCGGTTGAACTACACATCCCCGGATATCAGTATTGTGGACCTGGAACAAAACTTAGTGAAAGATTGGCAAGAGGAGACACAGGTATCAATCCGCTGGACGAGGCTTGTAAAGAACATGATATATCGTATTCCAAACATAACAATTTAAAAGATAGACATCAAGCAGACTACATATTACAAGAAAAAGCTTGGCAACGAGTTCGTGCAAAAGACGCGTCGTTCGGGGAAAAAGCAGCGGCTTGGGCTGTAAGTAACGCAATGAAAGCAAAACGAAAATTTGGTATGGGGTCGTTTAATGGAGCCATTAAAGATGCGCGTATAGCATTAAAAAAATCTAAAGTTAAAGATCCTAAAAAAGCTATTAAAATTGCTCTGAAAGCAGCAAAAATGTCTATGAAATATAAAAAACCTAAACTAACATCCCGTATAATACCAGTTCCAAAGACAGGTGGTATTTTGCCATTTTTAATACCACTATTTGCCGGTTTATCTGCAACTGGAGCTCTTGCTGGAGGTGCGGCTGGTATTGCTAAAGCGGTAAATAGTGCATCAGCTGCGAAAAAAAAATTAGTCGAAGCTGAAAGACATAATCGACAAATGGAAGCCATTGCATTAGGAAAACAGGGTAGTGGACTATATCTGCGACCATATAAGAAAGGATTGGGGCTTTTTTTAACATCAAAAAACTGCCAAAAAGGGCGTTAAACGATTTAGAGTTAAAAAAATTTGCAAAAAATATTCCATACTTTCGAGGAGTCTACATGCGTAACGCCCTACCAAAAAAACCAAAAATAAATGAATGTGCAATTATAAACTTAGATGACAGAGATGGACCGGGAAGCCATTGGGTAGCGTTTGTAAAACGAGATCGAGAAGTAATATATTTTGATAGTTTTGGAAACTTACCGCCGCCACAAGAACTTGTAAAATATTTTGGCCCCAATGTAAATCTCCAATATAATTATAAACAATATCAAAAATATAACACATATAATTGTGGTCATTTATGTATAAACTTTCTTATAAATACTATAAAATAAATAAAAATATTATCATTTACAAATATGTCTTTGACTATAACACTTACTGGTAATACGTCTGAGATAAGTACAGATTTTTTTCCGCCAATTGAGTTGGATGATGATTATTGTATTGGTCTAGTAGATTTTGAAACGTATCACTCGATACCAAACATTGACGTTCATAATAACAAATTTTATTATAATAAAAATAAAAAATTTGAAATCCCCATTGGGTCTTATGAAATTGATGATATAAATAATTATATACGTGTAAAAGTGGGTGATCCAAATGCAGAATTTGTTTCAATAAGTAACGAAATTAAAAGAGAATCACGTGGACAAAAACAAAACTTTTTCACTTTACGCCCTAATAATAATACATTAAAATGTGAAATAAAAAGTACTCTAGAAATAGATTTTACACCTAATGATTGCATTGGACCATTATTAGGTTTTTCAAAAAAAGTCTTAAAACCTATTGAACTACACGAATCGGACTTGCCGGTAAATATAACAAAAGTAAATTCTATATTAATTGAATGTAATATTGTGAATGGTGCATATAAGAACAATGAAATTATGCATACTGTATACAGTTTTCATCCGTCCTGCGCTCCTGGCTTTAAAATATCCGAAGTAGGAACAAATGTTATTTATTTACCAGTCAACACTCGAACAATAAACAACATTACGCTAAGTCTTATAGATCAAGACGGTGATTTAGTTAATTTTCGAGGAGAGCTAATTACAGTAAAATTGCATTTGAAAAAAATATAATATGGGAATTGTATATAAAAGAGTTTTAAATACACATAATAAACGCATTCGTCGTCAAACTTCAACGAGGTTAACACGTGAAAATATAAACTTTTTAATACAGCAGGGGTTCAAAATTAAAAATGAGCAATATTCTGCAAATTAATTCAGCCATTGAGTACGATAATTCTATTTCACGAAAAGAATTACATACATATCAACCATATATTGCTACAACTATTAATAATAGTGACGAAATTCGTATACAAATTCAACAACAAGATATATATACAAATCCCAGTGAAAGTTACTTGTATATTGAGGGACAACTCAAAAAACCTGATGGTACCGACCCTCCAACAGATACAAAAATAACAAACAATGGTTTTGCAAGTTTATTTGAAGAAATAAGATATGCTCTAAATGGTATCGATATTGAAAAAAATAAATTAGTTGGAATATGTAGTACTATGAAAGGATATGTTTTGTTAAATAGTGCAGAATATCAAGCGCTGGAAAATGCTGGTTGGGGACTAAAGTCTAATAAAATAGATTCACATGGAAATTTTAACGTTTGCATTCCTCTACGAACTTTACTCGGATTTGCTGAAGATCATAATAAAATTATTATAAATATTAAACAAGAACTTATTTTAATACGTGCTCGTAATGATTTAAATGTCTACACGTCTTCCGCTGAATTAAAATTATCTTTAAATAAAATAAAATGGTGTGTTCCACATATTTTTGTTGATGATAAGCAACGATTAAAATTGTTAAAAGTTTTGGAAAATAATATTAATTTACCAATTGCATTTAGAAGTTGGGATTTATATGAATACCCATCTTTACCTCAGTCAAGAAAAATTGTGTGGCCTATTAAAACTTCAAATGCTCTTGAAAAACCGCGTTTTCTAATATATGGATTACAAACTGATAAAAAAAAATAAATATGAAAAAGATGCAAGTCACTTTGATCATTGTAAATTAACAAATTTTAAATTGTACTTAAATTCGGTTTGTTATCCGTATGAGAACTTAAATTTGGATTTTACAATTAATCAATATGCACTAGCATATCATATGTTTTGTCAATTACAAAATTCTTTTTATGGACGAGAAACTACTCCGTTTTTGAATTTAGAAGAATTTAAAAACATTGCTCCGTTAATTGTAATTGACTGTAGTAACCAAAATGAGTCAATAAAATCTGCGTCGGTTGACGTCAGAGTTGAATTTGAATCCAGTGAAAATTTCCCCGCTAACACGGCTGCTTACTCTCTCATTATACACGATCGTATTGTTGAATATAACCCACTATCAGGGAGCATAAAAGCAATAGTTTAAATTTTGACTCCGTGCAAGATGGAACTCATTGTTGATATACAAGGCTTTCAAGCAACTAACTATATTATAGTACCTAAAGAAATTGCCGTACTGTTAAGAGACGGTTCTAAATTACAACATTTTCTTGTAAAACCTCCGTTCGCATGGGCTGATTTACCCCAACAAAATAAAAAAACTGCAATTTGGTTGTACCGCAATCATCATGGACTACGATGGAGCGATGGACACATTAATTATGGAGACATGTGTGATATTTTACGAAAAATATTGCAAACAGCTAATAAAATATATGTGAAAGGTGCAAATAAAAAAGAATTTTTGAAGTGGTACAATTTAAACAACTGTGAAATAATAAATTTAAAGGAATTTAATGAGTGTAAATCTTTAAAAAAGTGTTTATCTCTTCGCAGATGTTTTGAACATTGTGAACCATATGTATGTGCAATGAGCAATGTATACAAAATTAAAAATCTGTTAGACGATAATAATGAAACTATGTATGATGATTTATAAATAAAAAAACAACTTTAAACATAATAAATGTTTTATTTTAATTTCAGATTCTACATCATTTATTTTTATATAAACAATTCTGACATTTTTTTCTCAATACATTTAATATCTCTATACAATTTTATTGCATTTTTCAACTCTTCTTTTTTACGATTAAATATTTTTCTTTTATACCTACAAATTTATTTAACATTATAAAATTCAACATCTTTCTGCACAATTTCAGGATAATAATACATTAGTTCAGTTATACCTAATTTACATAAGCTATTGTCTATGTTTAATAACTTATCAATATTACAACAAAAGTCTACAAAAATGTTATTATTATTACACTCTAGTGCTCTTTTAACAATAGTATTGTAATAATTATAAAAGTCTAAATATTGTAACTTATTTATAGCGTTTTGTATGATATACTTTAAATTAATCAATTCTTTATACGATTCTGCATCCAAGCATAACTCATTAGTATTATTTCCACTTTTTAACGAAATTACTGGTTTATTATTAACAAAATAAAAATATATATTATAATTATTTAACATTTCATAATCAATATTATTCTCACCATTAAAGTAAGATAAAATTGCTATACTTTGTTGCATAAATTGCATCCATTCTAATAAAGTGAAATTAATACCCGAGTAAGAAAAATTATTTGTTAGTTTAACAGTTATTTGAAATTGATTTAGCGGGTCTATTCCTACACTAATCCATTTTGTTAAACTTTTATTTAATGGATACCTTAATTCGTTAAGTAGTTTATTTATTTTCCACGCTTTAGACGTCTGTTCTTGATTGAACTTGATTGTTTGAAGATTTGGGAACAAGTTGGTTATTTGGTTTTAAAAATTCTGCTAACGTTTCATCCTCCAAAACTGACATATATTGTTGAGTGGTCGCCTCTTCAGGTATCATTGGCTCAGCAGTTGACACTTGTTCATGCCTTATTCGTTTAGCTGATACTTCAACTGTATGAGGTTGAATTCGTTTTTTTGATGCATATGTTCCACTGGGATATTGTTTATTTTGGCGAACCATCTTTAAACAGTAATTAAAAATAATTAAAAATAATTTAAAAAATAAAAATGTTAACTTACATTTTAATCGGATACAAACACGTTCAACACTAACAAACAAGTGAGTGCAATCGTTTATGATGTTTTCTTTTATATTTTTTATCTCTACTCCCACCAAATTAATATACAATCTCAATTCGTTTTTGAGGCCTCGAGTCACAGGAAATGTACATGCTTTAAAAAATATGTGAATTTTAATCACTAAAATTGTTGTCAAAATTAATATTGCGAAATATTTTATCTAGCGACGTTGAATTGTAGATACATCCTGCAGAAATTATCATAAGTATGTGAATGTTAATCACTAAAATTGTTGTCAAAATTAATATTGCGAAATATTTTATCTAGCGACGCTGAATTGTAGATACATCCTGCAGAAATTATCATAAACGTATACTTATCGTACACGAAATAAAATCCATATTTTTTAATGTGACATATTATTTTATTATACATATATGTATACATAGGTAATTAAAATATAGTTCAATTTTACATGATTTTTAATTAGTTTCATATACTACTACATAATTTCGGGTGAAATACATAAACATTGTTAAGTCCCTGGTAATATATACAACTAGTTTTATAACAAGTTATTGTGCCAGGAAGTAGAGTAGTTGGAGGCATAAATGTCCAAGTAAACTTTCCTTCGCAACCAGGGCACTTCCTAGGCAGTCCTTTACACCCAGGTTTTGAACAATAAGTACACATTATTGGTTTGGTTTGCGGCATTGTGTTAAGCTAGAAAACAAAAATTATTTCTAAGTATAAAAATATATAAGTAAATAATATTAATTACCTGATTATTCCTCTTGTTGCGAGCAAATAATAAAATTAAAAGTTGTTTCCACAGCTGTATTCGTATTTACAGTAAAATTTGCATCTACAAATGATTGAGACGATTTGCCATATGTTGCAAAATGAGCTTTGGTTTTATATAGTTTTTTCGATGGCTTATCAGTTTCATCAATCTCATTGCAGTCGTCGCTGTCGTCGTTATCAATATACATACTACTACATCCATCTATTTCAGTACGAGAAATATTTTTTGATCTGATTTGTTTATACGTTGTAATAAATAATTTTGTAATGCTATTATTATTTATTAGATTTAATTCTTTTGCTACTGAGCAATTTGGATTCACAATACAAAAGTCACCTCCATGATTACCCCATGAACGTAAATCATTTTCGCCAGGATAAAGTAAAATTTGAATTTCACTCTCACTATTATTAGTTATAGGTAATTTATTTAACTTTATTATATTCGATTCTGTTGTTATTAAATGTAAATGAAATTTAATGTGATTTGTATATTTTTCGAACACATTTTTTGGTATAAACCACGTTACATTGTTACCATTAATTTCGACTTTTAATTTATTGTGTATATTAATATGATATTGTGATATTACGGGATCAAATAATCTAAGTTGACCAAAAATATTATTACCCAAATAAACACAATTTCTTGCGTACTCCATTGTTTTATATTATTATTGTTAGAAAGGAGAATTATTGTTGTTTATTCCAGTTTAACACTCAACTATATACTAAGTGTAAAGAATACATTGTGTACGTATTTATATAAGATTTGTTGATTAAACGGGTTTAGAATGTTGGTGCATCATGCCAATTATTAAGAAAATATCTTAATATAATAACACCTGTTGAGATATTTATTAACAATACAAGCTATGTCATCTGTTGTTTTTGTTTCAAATATTTTTTACACTTTTTCCTTATAAAATACGGCATTTCTGATGTACGACATGTGATAAGACATGTGAGTGAGTGAGATAAGCCATATACATTGTTCTAGAAAAAATTATGCTCTGGTTTTTTATTTTTTACACTTTTTCCTTATAAAATACGGCGGTCATGTGATATCTCCGAGTGTTACTAAAGATAGGTAATACAATAAAAATTATACTTTGGGTTTTTTTCCAAATATTTTTTACATGTAATACGTCATTTCCGACACATCTTCAAGACGTTTGTGATTAAAACGCCCTTATTCTTAATTTTTCTTAATCATCTTAATCTGTCTACCACCTGTTAATACCTTTACTACATATTATCTTTACTACCTGTTATTAATATTACCTGCTAACACCTTTACTATATATTACCTTTATCACCTGTTATTAATATTACCTGTTATCACCTTTACTACGTATCACCTGTACTACGTATTACCTTACTATTTTACTACGTATTACCTGTTATCGGCTACGTATCACCTGTACTACGTGTTACCCTTACTACGATATAGTATTAGACAAAGACAACCACAAATTTATGAATGAACTATCGCGTTCTCTCTCGCACTCATTGCTCTTATGGAGAATCCACCGGGTGGATGTGCCAGAACTCTCTATCTTTCCCTACTAAGGATCTTCACTGCTTTGTTTTAAGTTACAATTTTTCAGAAAATTCTTAAACCTGCTGTTCCAACACCGTGGTGCCTGTTTAAGTCCATATAAACTTTTCTTTAATTTACATACTCTTTCAGTACCATCTTCAAAACCAGTAGGTTGCTTCATATATATTTCTTCTTCCAGAAATCCATAAAGAAATGCTGTCTTTACATCAAAATGTGCTATTTTCAATTTTTCATTTGCAGCAACACTTAAAACAGCTCTAACCGTATCCCATCGGACGACTGGACTGAAAGTTTCTTTAAAATCAATCCCAGGTTTTTGAGAACATCCTTTTACAACCAGTCTTGCTTTATATCTCTCAATGGAACCATCTGTTTTGCGTTTAGCTTTAAAACTCCAACGGTTGTCAATTGGTTTTCTTCCTTCTGGTAATTTAACCAGATCCCATGTTTCATTTTCTGCTAGTGAATCCAGTTCTTCCTTCACAGCAGCTTTCCAGTAATGACTGTTTTCTGATGACAGGGCTTCAGTAAGTGTTTTAGGCTCATCAGACATCGCCAACAAAACCATGTCACCATATCTTTCTGGCTTTTTAATACTAGACCGATCACGGAGACATCTTTTCTCAATTTGCGGTTCCTTATTATTTTTCTCAAGATTCTCTTGATTTTCTTCAGCATGCTCTTCGCTTACTTTTAATATGTCCACATCAGAACGGCAGCATGATCTTGTAGTAATTTCGTTCTTAAACACAACATCTCTGGACATAATAACTTGATCATCTTCAGGTATCCATATTCTATAGCCATCTTTATTGCCACAATAACCCACCAAGATACCTTTCTTTGCCTTTTTATCAAATTTTTTCCTTTTCTGCTTCGGAATATGTACAAAGCATTCAGTTCCAAAAATTTTAAAATGGTCAACAGATACTTTCTTTCCATACCATATCTCATAGGGTGCCTTATTTTCAACTGGAGTAGGACCAGTACGATTAATCACGTAGGCTGCTGTATTTACCGCTTCTGCCCAAAGTTTTTCTGGTAAATCTCGTGCATGAAGCATTGTTCTAGCTGATTCTACCAGAGTACGATTATCTTGTTCCGCAGCACCATTCTGTTCCGGAGTGTATGGCATAGTAGTTCTATGTTTCAATCCAGCTTCTTCGGTGATTTTCTTAACATCCACATGTTTAAATTCTGTACCACCATCAGTGAGTAATTCTTTTATAGTATGCCCAATTGTTTTCACCTCTGCTAAGAAATGAATCAAATTTTCTTTTACTTCAGACTTTTCTTTCATAAAGTAGACAGATCTGTACTTTGAGAAATCGTCCTTGAAGTCTACGAAGTATCTCATTCCTCCTAATGATTTTTCAGGCATCGGACCACAGACATCTGCATTTATTAGTTCACCTGGTTTATTTGGACGTTCTGTACGTCGACCAAAACTCAAACGATGCATTTTTCCAAACATACATGCTTCACAAATCTCAGTGTCCATGTTTACCTCGATTTCTTTTTGTTTCAGAAATTTTCGTACATGACGTTTATTTTGATGTCCTAAACGCTCATGCCAAATTTGCAGGTCATTTTTAACAACAGCTGAATATGCATTTGCAGGATATATAATTTTTATGAGTAATTTGTAGACGCCACTTGCTTGTCGAACACCGACTGCTACTGTTTTTTCATTTTTGTCCTTGAAAACTCGTTGTTTGTCATTTTCATGTTCTGTTAATCCTTTATCTAAGGCAAATCCCGACGAAAAAAGATTCTGATCTCCATCAGGGACAAACCATACATTTAATAATTCACCTGGTTTCCATTTTCCTTCAACCAACAATTCTACTTCAATTATTCCCTCGCCATGAGCGTACATACATCGCCCATCTCCCAGATGTAAGGACCTTGGTTCAGTAAACGATTCGTAGCTTTTAAACCAATCAGATTTTGTAGAAATATGGTGTGAAGCACCAGAGTCTATTAACCATGAGCTATTTTCTTCATATTTTTCAGAAGCAATACTCATAAGTGCAGTTTTCTTCGAATCTTTTTCAGAGTTATCGTTTTTAAATTTGCGACAATCTCTTTTCATGTGACCAATTTTTGCCACAATAATAACATTTCATCTTTTTCAAAACTTTATCTCCTTTTGAGTGATTATTCTCTTTATTCAAATATTTAGAATTTTGTTCTTTTTTTATTAGCAAAGCGACAGAACTAGATTCTTGTTTGACTGACTCAGACTCTTTTAAACGTTGTTCGTGCAGACGAAGACGTTCAGTTAACGTTGTAATCGATCTTTCAGTATTTGGCACAGACTCCCATGCGTTCTTGAACTCTAAATATTCAGCAGGTAGTGTGTTGAGAATTCGATTCAACAACATAGATTTTAGAAGTTGAACTTTCTCTTCTTTCAGTTCATCATGTATATCTTGCCATATTTTCTGCAGGGTCGATACGTGAGTCGCAATGTCATCTGTAGAATCTTTACGATAGCTAAATAATTGACAGTATAGCAGATCTAGCCGTCTTTCGCTCTTCTGTTCATACACACAATGCAGAACATCCCACATCTCTTTTGCAGTTTTGCAAGTCAAGATATGTTGTTTAGGCTCAGCACGCACGCTGGAACCAATAATATACTGCGCCACAGCATCTGCTTCTTCAAAAGTTTTCACTTTTAGCATATAGTTCTTCTTATCTTCCTCATTTGCACCTGAAGCTAGTAAAGTCGGCATAGTATGATCTCCCTTTACAACAGACATTACCTTATGTACCGTTAGTTGTAAATTTATGTCAAATTTCCAGGAAGCCCAATTCCTGGCCCCTTCCAGTCTGTCAATGGATTGGAATTTTTCCATTTTGACGTGATCAATTATTTATCCTTTACTTTAAAGCAATCCTTATTACGCAACGTAATCTGGCCCCAAATAAAAATAAACTTTTGATGAAGTTCATTTCTATTTTATTTCATTTGCACCATAACTTCATCAGATAGACATTTAGTAGAAAATTACAGAGACATAACATTAGTTGATACCAGCTACAAGATCTACGCTATGATAATCCACGCTAGACTGAATAGAGAAGTAGACGAGCTGCAACTCTTACCAGATGTGCAAGCAGGCTTTAGAAAGGGGAGAAGCACAATAGACAACATTTATATTTTGAATTACGCCATCGAACAGGAACTGAAGAAAGAAAAGGGAAAACTATATGTACTTTTTGCGGATCTGAAGGCTGCTTTTGACAGGGTAAACCGTAGAAAATTAATTCTACTGTTAATCAAATCAGGAATCAACAAGAAACTGGTAAATAAGGTCGCCGAAATATATGAAGAGACCCAGAACATCTTAAGGGTAAACGAAAAAATTTCTATACCATTTTGGAGGACGCAAGGACTGAGACAGGGATGCCCACTTAGCCCGCTTCTGTTTGCGATATACATGTCGGACATAGAAGAACACATGTCTAGGGGCCAGACAGGAGGTACAGTAATAGGTAGAAGAAAATTCTGGACACTCTCTTACGCGGATGACCTGGCATGTATAGCTAAATCGGAAGCAGAAATGAAATCGATTATCACAAGACTAGCCACATACTTAAAGAAGAAGGATATGATCTTAAATGTGCACAAAACGAAAATTATGAAGTTCAGAAAAGGTGGAGGCAGAGAGCTCAAAGTACATGGGAAGTGAGAAAAGGATGAAGAAATAGAAGAAGTCAAGACCTATAAATACTTGGGATGCACCTTCCAAAGAAATAACAGTGAAAGTCTCCACATACAAGACGTAACAAAAAGAGCCACATCAGCTATGGCGCAAATCTGGGGCATAGGACAGAGAAAATTTCAAGAAAATATCAGACTTAGACTTCTTCTGTTCGACTATACTGCGAAGAACATACTATTATACAAGGAGCGAAATCTGGGGGTGGAAAGAACAAGTAAAAATAGAAAAAGCGCACATTAAATACATTCGATGGATTTTGGGACTCAACACCACCACACCCAGCTACATTGTACAAGAAGAGAGAAAAAGGAACAAATTAAGAGCGGAAGCTGCAAAAAGAGCAATGAGATACGAAGAAAACATGAGACAAAATCAAGATAAAATAATATTACATGAATGTTGGAAAGAAGTAGTGAAGATAAAAGACAAAAACCAGAAGAACAAATGGGAATTGGAACGGGAAGAATTCTACGAAAACAGAGGCTATTCAATAACAGAAGTAGAGAATAGGAGGGCGAGCGGAGTCAGTATGACAGAAGCAATAGTAGAACGCGACATAGATATCCAAATCCAAGAAAGAAGGAACAGAATAAACAACACAAAATACAACACCAGGTATAAATCAATTATGACATTAGGCATACCCAGATACCTAACGCAAGACACCAGACATCATGGGACGGTCAAGCTTTAATCCAGATTCCGGTGCGGTAATGAAGAAAGAGGGAACTGCTACTGGAGGGAGGAAGAATACAAGTTGTGTAGATTATGTGAGACACAAGAAGAGACGCTCGAACACCTGACACAAAACTGCTATAAAATAGCAGATCATCACAGACTAGATATTACAGTAACACTAGATGATCAAGGGAAGATAGTGAGGTGGATGAAGACAATTATGGAAAGAAGAAAGGAACTCGATGTATTGTAAATAATATTATTTAGAAATAAATTGTAAACACTTGTAAATAATTGGATACGTTTTTGTAAGATTTAAAGGCCGCAAGGCGATAAATAAAATTATTACTACTACATAAATTATTATATTTAAATTTGAATATTATGTTATCATTAGACTTTTATTTCCCGATGTAAGACCACAGATCAAAGTAAATCTTGGTAAATGATATATTTGACGGGTAAAATACACTTACTAGCCTTCAAGTATCTCCCCTCAAAGGTGTTAAAGGACGTCTAACCTTAGGGTAATATTGAAAGAGATGACATTGCCAACTGTGGATCTTATGATCCACGGTCAGAGGTGTAACCAAGGAAAACTGATTTAAAATATTGATTGTCTCGTCTTAAGGCAACACTCCAAAACATATCTTGGTATATGATATACTGAACAGAACTTTTTAACAATTTATTACCGCTGAGGACGAAATTTTCAGCTCTGGAAAGGAAATTGATAGGGCTTTGTGACAATCGAGTCGAACAACCCCCTTAAGACAGGATTTTTTGGAGCTACAAGCCTTCAAACTTTGAGATTTTTCATTGCTCAGACATGACATCACATAAAGCGATTTTTCAGGGGGTCGGGGGGAGCGAATTTCTTCGGGATTTTTGGAGAACGCAGAGGAGCAATGTATCTCCAGAGGGAATTTCCAGATTTTGGTTAACATGTCCCTGAAAGAAATGCCCCACATTTTAAAAACAGTCATTTTCTTGGTTCGGCCAAGTGGCTCGATTTTTTTTTTTGAGCAGTGTATATAATTAAATCCATGAAAATAACAAACAAATGTGCAATGTTCTTCTGTAAAATATTTTGATATTTTTTTTTTTGAATAGCAAAGCAAATACTTATTTGTTTGTCATTTTGTCTTATTCAAACAAAAACAATATACAATATACCTCAAGATTACTTTGGAATACTTCTGATGTGGGCAGCACATAACCTCCCGCCCAATATTACTCTTAAACGGAACAAAAAATTATTTAATGATACAGAAACATACATTCTTATTTGTTTATTTTCTATTTATATGTATCACATTTCGTAAAAAATTAAATATTTTTAAGTGTTTCCATGGTGTACATGGAATGCAAGATTTATGAAATCTAATAAGTGTAAACAAAACACATGTATAATTAAATATTCTACAACTTTCAAAATAACATAAATTGTTGAAAGAGGAAATTTAACCTCGTTTTTCACAAAAAACTGTTAAGGGCTTCCAGTAAACTGCTACTTCCGGTTGACCAATTTTATGAAAAATCTAATCAGCTCTTCATTTAAATATAAGAAGAAAAAATTCACAAAATTGTATTTTTTGGTATTATAGTATTTGAGTCATGCTAGTCCAAAAATTGCGACAGACTGCACACACACACACACACACACACACACACACACACACACACACACACACACACACATGCATACATACAGACATCATAGCGAAAATAGTAAAATCGTATTGTTGGGACCTTAAAACGTGCTTATTCATTGAAAACTCACTACCCAATTTTTTTGACCAAAAACAATATATCCCTTACCTAGAGGTTGGCAGGAGGTAAAAACACCCGTTTTAATCAGAATTGAAGATATAAATTATGTAGAAGTAACAAGAAAAACTATTAATTTAATTGAAAATTATAATTGAATTGATTTTCAAGGTCTGTACTAATGAAAGGTACAAATAAATATTTAAGGAATTATAGAGAATAACGTTCTTATTGAATAAAATACTATGGATGTGGAAAACGCAAAAAATCTGTTTTGGGCGATTAAACCAGTATATCTTATTAGCAGGATATACGGTCTCATCCCATATTATACAAATAGAGAAAATAACAACTACTACAACGTTGTACATTTAATTCAATTGTTTTTGTATATAAATTTATTGATATTTGCATTTTTCAAATTAATAACAACTTATGTGGAGGACAATGCATTAATTCATCTCTTATTTTACTTTAACATTATACTATGGCTGTTTGCAATAATTTTTAATTTTCTGAATGCTTATATTTTCTCCAAAAAACTTGTCTATATTTTACATGAAATTAATCATATAGACTTTAATATTATCAATCAGTCATTAGCAGAAGAATATACAATAATTCGGAGAAAAATTACATGTATATTTTTAATCAAATTTTTGTTTTTTCTCTCGGTATTTATGCCAGTAATGTTAAATAAAAATATTTTTAATCAGTTATTAGTGTATGGTATTTGTTTTTCCACTGAATTAATAATTGAAATGCAGGCCAATTCTTTATTATTAATTATGCAAAATAAATTTATTTATTTAAATAAACAACTGAATTTAATTTATAATAATGAGTTCAGTAAAACTAATTTGGAAACAGCTAAAAATATGTTGCATTTCTCTGATTGTTGTAAAGACTTATGTGAAAACATAAATACAGTGTTTAATGTGCACATTTTATTAAAATTTGTTCACTCCTTCACAGACATAGTTATAACATTGTATTACACTATTTTCAAGATTAGTAATTTAGAAGATTACACAGAAAAATTCGTTAGTATTATTTTTGTTATTACATGGATATTTGGCTACATATTGGGACCAACAACGATAATACATTTATGTGAGACCATCGTGCACGAAGTAAGTTTTTTAATATTAGGTTTGTTCGGATAGCGAATTTGTGATTAGTTTTGTACATTTTTCTGCGCATGCGTTGAATTGTGAATAATTTGAAATTTATTTCTGATTGCACGTCTTCGAACATATTAGGTAGTTGCAATTAAAATTCTGCTTCCGTGAAATTTGGCACTTTAATTTCAAAATAATTTTCGTTTCTGGTTTTTCTTCGTTATTCTATTTCCTATTCTTCTTCGCTGCTCTCACTAATAGAAGAATCTGAATAAAACAAAATTAATACTGTACAATTTCTGTTTATATATTTATTTTATATATATATATATATATATATATATATATATATAGTCTAATACCCTTTTACCGTTTGTTACTCACTAAATGATAACCTATACATAACACGCTTTAAATCCGAAAACTTTTCTGACAGTTAGCAAACTGTTTGAAACTAGTTTCGCTATCTGACCGAACAGCTGACAATGAATCAGAATCTCGTATTGTATCTGACTGAACGCACATTCTTAAGCAGCGCATACTCCTGACAGTTTGAAGCAGTTGTGTACTGTCACGGATTTCTGATCGAACAAAGCTATAACAAATACAGATCTGTTGAAACCTGTTGGGGTGACGTCACGTCCGATTAGTATACGGTACCGTTTCTCGTAGCTTCGGAAAAATCCGGTAACATTCCAGAACCCGCTATACAGGCGATGTCGGGCTACCAGCGGATAGTCTATGATAAACCGTCAGCGTGTTTAAATAAATATTCGACATGTCAAGACTCAGTAGAAATAAATAATACGTGTTAAATAAATAAGTGGAAATAAATAAATCATTTTTGTTAGTTGTAATTAAACTTTTGCGTTATTCTTTCAACTTCACTGTGTTAAGTCAGGGGGAGGCAACTTGGATAACAAAAGTCAGCATAATGATATGATTAGTGGCACACCACGCCACGAAGTTGGGAGGCGCCACTTTATAGAGCACATATAATAAAACATGTTATTGGAATCGAGTTACTTTAGAAAAAGAAGAAGAAATCATAGTGAATTTTCTTGTCAAAATTTATGTGTGTTGACAATTCGTTCTCCTTGCTATTGTTGTTAATTATTATTGTGCAATAGGTACTTTACAACGGGTAAGTGTAAAATTTAATATTCTGTTTTATAAATTACATGTACACTTAAAATACAACAAATACATAATAACAAATTTAGTCCGTTGTAAAAAACGTTTTGGTTAAAAATTTAAATCACGTATATTTTATCATTAATTATAATTTTTATATACAAGTACATAATTAAGCCATTAAATATTTATACTTGCATTACACTCATACATTTTCCATTATGTATAATCCAATTCCTTTATTTCAATCATTTTCTCTCCTTCCTATCTTAGAACATTACAATTATTGTTATATAAAGAAATGCCTAATGGAAGGAAATGCAACAATTTTGGATGGATATACTTGGGTTAGACGTAAAGTTGGATAAAATACCTAAGTGCTCTGAACACATCCGTCTGTCCTGATTCATGCACCTTTTCCTGATCCCAATGCTTTAAGCTCCTTGACCTGACGCGACACCATCACCACCAACCGGACAATATATAACAAACCGACCAGCAGAAAAATGTGATTCAACCCAACGATGAACAAATGGCCATGTAGCGGATAAACCGTCAGCGTGTTTAAATAAATATTCAGCATGTCAAGACACAGTAGAAATAAATAATACGTGTTAAATAAATAAGTGGAAATAAATAAATAATTTTTGTTAGTTATAATTAAACTTTTGCGTTATTCTTTCAACTTCACAGTGTTTAAGGAAAGAGTAAATTGTTATATTTTGTTTTATTTATTTGGATTGTATCTACTTTATCTTTTTTTTTTGCTAAAATTTTCAGAGAAGACTTACAAGAAAATTCCAGAACACTAAAAGAAAAATTACAAGAAAATTCTAGAATACTGAAAAAAGAATTACAAGAAAGTTACATAAATTTTACAGGTTACGAAAGTTGGAAGCGAAATAAGAAGAAAATTCTATATTATTAGAAGAGAAATTTCAAGAATAATCTACAACTTTAAAAGATGAATTTCAAACAAAATAGACAGAAAATTCTAGATATTTGGAACAGAAATTAGACGACTATTCTAGAATTTTGGAACATATAATATAAAGTACTAGAATAACGGAAGAAGTATTGGAGAACTTGAAAGAAAATTATGAGAAATGATTTGGACAATTATACTAAAATGTGTCAAAAATTAACGTCATCCCCATAGCAAAGTTCAGTGCGTCTGCAACAGGCGACCCCTGACAGTTTTTTTGGAGTGCCTAGCTACTCATTTATTTATTTATGGAATCAAGGACAACGAAACATAACAGGCACTACGATTATCTCCTTCGAAAACTTTAATCGATGCATTATCATATGCGTTGGAATATGAAGCAGCAAAACTGTGAAGAAATAAATATCTGAAGGCTGAACAGAAGTGAATCGTCAGCAAAGTGTTTACAGGTAACAGGAAAATTGTGAATTCGGTCGAGCACTTCTATAAATATTTCTACAACCAAATTTTTCAAATACAGACTAACAATCTACTTAAATGGCTGATATAATTTAAGAACCCTAAAGATCAAGTAGCCAGATGGATTGAAAGGCTACAGGAATATGACTTCAAGATCCAACATCGATCGCCAAACGTGAATCAGCCATCGAAATGTCGACGCACTAGAAAACTTTCCACTGTCTCAAGGACAACAGTAGTTGATGTGAGATAGCAACCGGAAGAACTTCGCAAGGGCCAAGAGAACAACTTTGAAAACCATACTGATGTGAAAAAATTGTGTCAGCAGACCGATTTGACAAGGAGATGCGCAGAATGTGTAGTCGTACTGGGCCCAGTAGAACCCCTTGATAGTGGGAGGTGGCCAGTTGATAATCCCTTGGAACAGATCACTTGAAGTATTGAAAGAGATTCATGATGGATCTGGTGAAGAGCACTTTGGAATGAATAAAAAATGTAGTGATTTACTGGATAAATTTTAAGGAAAATGTCAAAGAGCGGTGCAATAAATGTGAAGTTTTATACAAACAAAGGAATATGATAGCGGTGATGAAGACAACTTTCATAATTCTTTATACAAGATATCTTCTAACAACTTGAACACCAAAAAATTGGATGTGCTCTGTACATAACCTAAGCAAGAACAACTCTTAAACGAAAAGAGAGTTACCAGTTTGAAATAAAAATTGTATAGTGCATTATATCATTATAACAAGAATAATTTAGCATAAGTCAATTATTTAATGAAATTTACTTGAAACCTTACAGATTTTCATATCAAGTACTACTTTTAGTTGATGCATTGCTAACAAAGTCTAAATAGCTAACAGGAATATTAAAATTCTAAATATAATATAAGAATTACTGTTATCGTGAACGAAAACATCAACACACACACAGTAACATAGACAAGTCATCGTGAAAATATTTAAATCAAATTATAGTGGCCCTAAAATGTACTTATTATATTGTAGCTGGACAGAGAGCTGGACAGAGAGCGCGCGACAATGACTCATCGTTCTAGCGAGTTCTCGAATTGTTCCAGGGCCGAAGCTACAAAAGAACTCCAGACCACCAGCTTAACAGATACATAAATGCGCTAGCCTAACCAGCGATTCATTCGACTCCGACACGCTGTGCAGAAAGTATCGAAAGTAGTGGAAATAAATAAAACATTTGCATGGTGAATATAAATAGTGTTAATAAATATTTCTTGTGCAATATTCTCAGTTTATTACATATTAATCGTTATTTTCTGTTTATTAATAAGTGTTTAAAAATAAATAAGTCGTTCAAATAAATATAAGTGTTAGTAAATAAATTATTTGTGACTTGAATTGTGGATCAATAAACTTCACCGAACCCGTCAGTTACAAACGTAACATTATTATTATATTATTAATATTTCCAGTTTATGGAATCAATTCATAAATCCTAAAATGTATCTACATAGCTTTCTTTTTGACAATGTCTGGCATAATTCTCTTTTGTATTATTTATAGACAATAAAATTTGAAAATTATGTTATAATTAGACTTTCATTTCCCGATGTAAGACCACAGATCAAAATAAATCTTGGTAAGTGATATATTTGACGGGATAATACACTTACTAACCTTCAAGTATCTCTCCTCAAAGATGTTAAAGGAGGCGTAACCTCAGGATTATATTAAAAGAGGTGATATTGCCAACTGTGGATCTTATGATCCACGGTCAGAGGTGTTACCAAGGAAAACTGACTTAAAATATTGATTGTCTCGTCTTAAGGCAATTCTCCAAAACATATCTTGGTATATGATATATATTTTCAATTGAAATATAGTTACGAGTATAAAGGTGTTAGAGAGAAAGAAAGTTTTAAAGCCCGTATATCACGATCTATAATTCCAGGCAGAATTCTGAAAAGAATATGATACAACTCACATATTGTCCTGCAAGTATTACCTCACAGTTCCCGCCTGTACCATACACCGAGGGAGAAAGCCTTTGAAGAGAAAGACATCGGTAGTACGCGTAAAAAATATAGTCTGCTATAAATGTTTTTGTAAATAAATGAATCATAATACAAAATAATAATTAAAATGGAAAATCTAACTTGCCTCACTTTCATGTTTCATAAAATCAAAATTATTCTCTATAATTTCACGATTTTAATTAATTAATGCATGGCCAATTAATTCAATTTTAAATCTCGAACTGTATATTGCACGATCTCAACAGGTGCAGAATTAGAACAGAAATGCATTCCAAATCATATTTCACCCCCACTACTGTCTACGAACCACTGCGCATCTTACTCCAACAAACTGTCAGCTTATTTTCATATTGGGCTTTAATTTGAAACATAATTCTTGCTGTGTGCTTGTGCAAAGCCGTCAGTTTTAGATTTGACATTTAATAGTCATAAGCGTTGAATTTAAATATGGAAAATAAGAAATGGAATGCTATGGTTGCTGGCATAATTATTAGCACCACCTCTTATCTTAATATTACGAAAGTTGAACAAAATAAGCAGATAATAAAGACTAACAAGTGGCCTTTTAAAATGTCTTGTAGTACAGATGAATGAGGATGTTAATTTTTGTAGCCCTTATATTTCAGAACGTATAAACATAAATGTTCTTCATAAAATTATATCAGCTTGTTACTTCGATACGAGTCGAATACATGTTTATAATTATTTAAATTAAACTGTGAATTTACCGCCCTTTTACAAAATAGCTTTAATTTTAAATTTATTGTCATACCACAAATTTGTTTACAGTAGTGACAAGTGTTAGTGTGTAAGATTTGTATTCGTTATTTTTGTCTTTAAGTATAGTGTTAATTAACTTTTACTCTTTATTATAATAATTAAATATTATTTGATATTAATAATATTTCTTTGTGTTAAATATAAACTGTTTAAACTAGTGTTTCACAAGATTCTTGATCTTGTCTTGAAATCAAGACAAGATCAGGACAAGACGAAGACAAGACCAAGACAAGAAATATTTTATATTTCTCAAGACAAGACAAGAAAGTATCATCAAGAATCAAGATTTCTTGTCAAGAAATCTTGATTTCTTGACAAGAAATTTTTTTTTTTTTTATTTAAGAGTATTTAGGGGGCCCTTCAGCTACTAGGTTATTAGGACCCCTTAACAATATACAGTAGTTACATCACATAATTACAGTAATTACATTATATTTAGTTTAATACATTAAATTTTATTTATTAGGTTAATGTCTGTTAGGTATTCTATTATATTTTGTGTGTTTGTGTTTGAGAGTGTTTCTTTTAGTGTATTAGGTATTTTGTGAACTTGTCTTTGTGCATTATATTGTGTGCAGTTGATTAAGATGTGTTTAATTGTCATTTGTGTGTTACATGTTTCGCAGATTGGTGGTTGTGTTTTTTCTAAGATATATTTGTGTGTTAGTGCTGAATGTCCTATGCGTAACCTTGTTATAATAACTTGATGTTTTCGGTTTTCCGGGGTTGGCCATGCTTCGGTTGTGTCTTTAATTTCCCTGAGTTTATTGTTCGTCACTTCAGTCCATTCTTTTTTCCACTGGTTATCTATTTTGGCTTTCAGGTGGCTTATTATATCCTCTGTAGTAGCTGGAATGTCTAGCTCTTCTTCATTTTCTTGTACTCCTCTAGCTTCTTTGTCTGCTTCTTCATTTCCTTGGATTCCAATGTGTGAAGGGATCCATAAAAAGGAAATGGTCTTCTTTTCGGATTCTACGATATGGTGGATGGTTTCGATGATCTTCATAATTTGGGGAGTGGTGTTTTGGTTGTTGTTTTGCAGGATTTTCAGGGTACTAAGGGAATCTGTGCATATGAGAAAATTGTGGTATCTGCTGTTGTTTTTTATATATTCTGTTGCCTTCATAATGCTATATACTTCCGAGGTAAATGAGCTAGCCATATTGGGTAGGTGATAATGTTCGCGGTGGTCTTTTGTTACAATTGCGCCTCCTACTTTGTTGTTGCTTTTGGAACCGTCGGTGTATATGACGTGATGATTTTCATACGTAGTATGTTTCATTTCTTGGAACAAAGATAGGTACATTTCTTGAGGTGTTTCACTTTTTTTATGTTTAGTGAGTTCAGTATTAATTTGTGGTTTATGCAATTTCCAGGGGGGAATTGAGTATTGTCGGTATGTGTCAAGTTTTGGGAAGGTGAAATTAGAGTTGTTCAGGATGGACTGGATATATATTTGGGTAGGGGTTGTGTTTTTTAGGTACGGTGGGTCATTATTTGTTATGAATATTTGTGGGTGAGCTGAATTTTTTTGGTTACTAGCTAGTTTCGTAATGTATGTAATTGTTATTTGTTGTCTTCGGTATTTCAGTGGTTTTTCGCTTGCTTCGCATAATATGCTGATCACAGGACTCGTTCTGAAGGCGCCAATGCTTATTCGGATTCCTGTATTGTGTACCGCCTCTATTTTTTTCAATAAGTAGTTTTTAGCATTTGCGTATATTGTAAATGCATAATCTAATTTAGATCTGATAATGGTTCTGTACAAAGTTAATAGGGTATGTTTATCTGCTCCCCATTCATGGTTGCTCAGCGTTTTTAATAAATTTAGTCTTCGCATACAGTCAGTACGGAGCTCTGTTATATGTTTTCTCCATGTCAGTTTTTTGTCAAAGTAGACTCCTAATATTTTCGCATGTTCCACGTAAGTTATTCTTTGTCTGTTTAATGTGAGATATGGCTCCATATGTGGCCGTGTTTGTTTACAGAAGTGCATTGCTTTTGTTTTTGTTGTTGAAAAATTAAATCCAATTTGATTTGTCCAGTTTTGTAATTTGTTAATAGTGACCTGTAGTTTATTTTCTATTGACTCTATGTTTTTTCCTCTGCAGGTTATAACGATATCGTCTGCAAAAAGAGAAATTTTCACGTGTTCAGCTAGGTTTTTCTTAATGTCGTTTATAGCTATTGTGAACAGCGTCGGGCTGATTACTGATCCTTGCGGTATGCCATTTTCCTGGATCTTTTCCTCAGATAGTATACCATTTGTTCTTACGTAGAATTTTCTTTGTGCCAGGAAGTTTTTTATATAGTTCAAGATGTTTCCATCTATTCCATAACTCTTTGCTTGTTTGACAATATGATAACGCCATGTTGTTTCGAAGGCTTTTTCAAGGTCAAATAGTACTGTTACTAGATGTTCTTTGTTATGGAATGCTGTTTCTATTTCGTTAGTTATGGATATAAGTTGGTCATGAACTGATCGTTTATTTCTGAATCCACTCTGTTCTGGAATAATAATTTCTTTATTTTCTAGGTACCATGTCAGTCGTTTGTTTGCCATTTTTTCCATTACCTTTCCTAATATGTTTGATAGTGCGATTGGACGATAACTTTTTGCGTCTGTTTTATTTTTATTTGGTTTTAGTATAGGTATTACATGCACCGTTCTCCATTGTTCTGGGAATGTGTTCGTTGTCCAGATATGGTTATATATATTTAGCAAATGGTTAATAGCTTCTTGTGGCAGGTTTTGGATCATTACTGTTGTTATATTGTCTGGTCCTGGGCTAGTATTTATTTTTAATTCATTTATAGCAGCTACTAATTCTACTTTGCTAAATTTCATGTTGATGGGATCGTTGTTATGTTCGGTTATTATGTCTTCTCTTTCGCATTCTTCTTTGGTTCTTATAAATGTATTGTTATAATGGTGGTTTGATGAATTGTATTCAAAGTTCTGTGCTATCTCATTTGCTATTTGTTTCTTATCTGTTATAATTTCTTGACCTTTAACAAGAGTTGATGTCTCATATGTATGATTTTTACCTTTGATTTTCTTTATTTTGTCCCAAATGTTTTTTATCGGAGTATTGCAGTTTATTGTATTTACGTATTTTTGCCAGGATCTAGTTTTACTGTGTTTTATTACTCTTCTTGCATGTGTTCTTGTTTTCTTTAAAGAAATCAGATTTTCAAGTGATTGTATTTTTCTGTATTTGTATAGAGCTTGTTTCTGTGCTTGAGTAGCTTTTTTACATTCCTCGTTCCACCATGATGTTACAGTTTTTCTTTTAATTCTTGTCTTATACCCAATTGCTATTTCAGCTGATGTTGTTATTTTATTTATAAAATTAATGACTAGCTCGTTTGTGTTACTGTCTTTGTTTATTTCTTGATAATTTGATTTTAGTTCTGCTTGATATTGATTCCAGTTTGCTTGTCTTATATTCCATTTTCTTGTTAGTGTATATTGTGGTTGTTGAGGAGTTATGTTATTTGCATGTTCAATGAGTATGGGGAAATGGTCGCTTCCATACATATTGGGTAACACCTTCCATGCTAGGTTACTTGCAATTCTGGGGTGGGAAAAGGATAAGTCAATACTTGAAAAATGCCCTGATCTAGCGCAGAAATGTGTAGCTGTTCCATCATTAAGTAAAATATCTTCATCAAATGTGTCCTCTATTATTTTTCCTTTTTTATCCATATGTTTAGATCCCCATAGATGGTTATGCGCGTTAAAGTCCCCGGTGATCAGGTATGGTTTAGGTAGTTGGGAAATTATATTTTTCAGTATAGTATTTGTGATAGTTGTTTGCGGAGGGATGTATATATTACATATGGTTAAGGATTCTGGATTGTGTATTTGAATTGCTTGTACTTCAAGTTCCGATGTAATATTCACTTCCGTAACTTGATGAATATTTTTCGCTAAGATGGCTACTCCGCCGCTGGCATGGTTGTTGTTTAATCTATTTTTATTGTAGCTGGTATATCCTCGTAGCGACGCATTGTTGTTGTTTTTTAGGTGCGTTTCTTGTAAGCAGATGTAATCAGGATCTAGCTGTGTTACTATAATCTGTAATTCTGGTAAGTGGTTATAAAATCCGTTAATATTCCATTGGATCAGCATATTGTGTGTTTTTTTTTCTCTTATTCTCTGTTTTCTTCAAGGAGTTGAATTTTAATTTTTGTTTGTAGTCTTGTTAATCTGTTCTTAATAATTCTATGATTTACTCTCGGGTATATGTCTTGTAACATTTTTACCAGTCCGCTTATGTTATCTGTGTATTCTTTAGCGACTGACAGTGGATCATTTGACCCCTGTACATTTTCCATGAAAAATTTGAATTGTTCATAAGTAAGGGCATAGTTGGCAGGGTTTTCTTCTATTTCTGTTTTAGCTGGTTGGAGTAGTTCTTCTATCGGTGGTGCTTGACTGGGGCTAGGGCTTTCTGTGCGTGATTGCTTTTTAATTTTCTTATTAGACTGTGTTATATTTTGTTCTATTTCTGTTACAGCTGGACGTGGTTCTATTTTTCTATGACGAGGAGTAATTTTGATGTTATTTTCTTCGTTTTGGTCTGTGATATTTGTTTCTTCAGTTGCTGTTATAGGTTCTTCTGCTTTATCTGGGGCTGGTCTTTTACCGTTTATTTTTGGAGCGGTTGTATTCAGCTGCGTTTGTTTTAGTGGCAGAATAGTTGTTTGCAAGGGACATTTAGCTGCTGGATGGCCTGTTTCGTTGCATTTAAAACATTTGATACTTTCGCCGCTAAAATATATTCTGTAAGTGGTTTCATCATAGATTAAATTAGTACTGTCCGGAATTGGAGGGCTGTCCGGGGATATGTATACCTGTCTTCTAAAACTGAGTATATGTGCATATTCTTCTTCTTGAATACCTAGTTTTAAATTGTTTATAGGTGATACCATTTTGATTCCAAGTTCTGTTAATATTTTTTCGATTTCGGTGTTTGGAATAGTTGAACACACGTTTGATATTATTATTCTGCGTGCTGGTGTTACTAAACGACGCACTTTTAATGTGCGGTTTCCAATAAGTATTGTTGAATGGTTTGTTATTAATATGTCTACTATTTCTTTTGATTTTAAATAAATACAAATTCTATTGTTTGCTATCTTGGAAGCTGAATGTATATTTTTTCCGCCAATTATACTTCCAACTGCTTTTATATAATCTATTATTTGTAGGTCTTCTATTACATCTATGATTATCGCTTGGTCTTTTTTCGGGAATTTATCATTTTGATTCTTTACTTGATCTGCGTATGAGATATTGTTTGGTTTGTTGGTCATGGTTTGTTTGTTCATTTTGTTTGGTTTACTCCTGTAGTCAGAAGTAATATTTTGTTGGTGGTTGTTTAATAAGTTGCCACCTGTTTTGGTGGGTTCATGTCTTTAGTGTTAAGATAACGCTATTCAAATGCAGATGTCTCTATTGAGACTTCAGTATTTTACTTACCAGCGAGATTTGAAGGTTAAGTAAAACTTTTCAGCAAATTAATTTGCTCTTGTAGTTTTGTGGGGAAAGGAAAAATTTATATATGGAAGGTGTTTAAGGATTTGTATTAAGGGTTTGTGGATAACTTTTGGTATTAGCGGTAGTTTTGTTTTAATGATCTTCACAATTTAATTTCTCTCACTTCTCACTGTCACTTATCACCTTGAAGGTCAACAGTCAACTCCGACAAGAAATTTTTCTGCTCCGCATTTATGATTAAAATATAAAAATTTGATACTCATTTTTCAATAAAGTGACTTTGAGGTTCAATTCGCATTTCTACACTGTTTTAACACCATCTGGCGGCCTTAATGTGAACCTCTAAATTTTGTAAATATAAAACACAAGATTTTATAAATATGTGAAGTCAAGATTTATATATAAATTTTATGACGTAAATATAACAAATGGAGTAAATAGCTCCATGGTATCATATCGGACTGTGGACCGTGAAATCCCCAGTTCGAATCCCACGGCCGACAGTTACCAATTTAAATTTACCCCTGTGGTTACCCCTCCACTAACATCTTTGGGAGCTATGATTTGACGGCTGGTAACCGCACTTCATAGGAAAAAATATATCACTTACCGAGATCTGCGTAAGCAGAGTGCCACATCCATTATGAGAAAAAGGCGTGATGATATATTTATTTATATACTAAAAATGTGTAATTTCTTATGCATAAATTGAAATTATTTATATATAATTTTCCTTTTTCTCAAAATATATTGTCGAAATCCATATATATATATATATATATATATATATATATATATATATATATATATATATATATATATAAAAGTAACCTTGAGCAAAATTTGTGTATGGAAACGTCAATTAAATTCTGTCTGTAATTATTTCCATAATTCAGTTCAGAATCATGGATCGTGACATACGAGCATTAGGGAAAATTTTTAAATTTTTCCGATAAGACTGGAATATTTGAACTAAAGATCACATGATCCTAAGTTCTGTAAACTTCAACGGAATTATTTACCTTCTTAAAACTACGAAAAACTAGTAAATATAACATAATATTTATTAAAAGTACAAACCTAGCCCTTTCTTTTATATATGATAAAATGTGAATTATTTAATTTAATTGAAAATTATAATTCAATTGCTTTTCAAGGACTATAACATTGAATAGTACAAATAAATATTTAACGAAATGAAATTAATGTTCCACTCTAGTAGTGACAAATAGAAACATAATTCTATAAATAATTGAATAATAAACTATGTTTAAGGAAAACACAAAAAATATTTTTGGGCCGATTAAACCAGTGTATCTTAGTAGCAGAATATTTGGCCTTATACCATACAACATAAGTAAAAAGAATAATAAATGTAACTATTTTATACATTCAGTTCAGTTGCTTTTGTACACAGGGTCAGTTTTTTGAAGCATCCAATCAGTTTTGCTGACTAACCAATAACTTTAAAGAAGAAATAAATACACAGGCTTGTACAGCAAGTAGATGGACATAATTGTTCTTTTTTGTTGGAACGGATAGGCCAAAGTATTCCCTTTTCAACATTGCTATACCTAAAATTAAAATTAAGGTCACGAAGTTCAAAGATACATTAACATTTTTAATATGGAAAATAAAACTTTAGGTAGGCCGTTGAACAAAACAAGTTCTTGTTTTTTTTTTTTATTGATACTCCTGAACAGTTATATTTTCCATACCTACACTGCTAAAAAAAAATCAAGCCACTTGGCCGAACCAAGAAAATGACTGTTTTTAAAATGTGGGGCATTTCTTTCAAGGACGTGTAAACCAAAATCTGGAAATTCCCTTAAGACAGGATTTTTTGGAGCTACAAGCCTTCAACTTTGAGATTTTTCATTGCTCAGACATGACATCACATAAAACGATTTTTCAGGGGGTCGGGAGGATCGAATCTCTTCGGGATTTTTGGAGAACGTAGAGTAGGAATGTATCTTTAGAGGGAATTTCCAGATTTTGGTTAACATGTCCCTGAAAGAAATGCTCCACATTTTAAAAACAGTCATTTTCTTGGTTCGGCCAATTGGCTCGATTTTTTTTTTTTTTGAGCAGTGTATTTAAGAAAATGCTACTTTCATTCCCCCACGCCACGCCCACCTAATAATTTTATTTTACCAACCATATAATTATGCAACCCTCCTTGCTGTATAAGTCTGTGCGTTTATTTTTTTCTTTAAGATTATTAGTCAGTCAGCAAAACTGATTGGCTGCTTTAAAAAAAGACTCATCCAGTATAAATTTACTAATATTTATATTTTATAAAAACTGATGTGAAAAGTAATAAAATAGTGCATGTCTTATTTTGGTTAAACTTGACGCAATGGCTGGTTGTAACAGTTTTTAAATTTCTAAGTGCTTATATCTTCCGCAAAAAACTTGTCTATATTTTACATGCAATTAATTATACACGGTATTCCATTTAAAAGCTACTTTATTGCTATCTCGAGAAGTATAAGAGATACAAAGTTCGTTTAATTTGTAAACTATTTCTAAATTATATGACTATTAAAATGAACAAAACAAAATTTTTTATTAAAGAGTTGTTCTTAGAATATGGGACCCAACTTTTCAATTTTAAATAAGAACTTACCTTTTTACTAGCTTATTCGATTCAGTATTTTTTCTGAATACGACGATATAATACACTTATAAGTCCTACATAATAAAATTGTTGAGAAAAATGCAAGTAAGAATTGATATTATTTCAATTTAATGATACAAATGAGAGTGCTGTAGTAGAAACTATTGAAATTTTTTTACGAAAAAGATAAAATTATTTACAAATATTGTTCCAAATTATTTCCGTTGTTAATAATACATAATTGTACTTTTTTTTAGCAAATTATTTCTTACTCTTCTTAAAGTCTCATTTGTGTCAATAAATTGATATTTGTATTATGTAGGAATTATATCGTTGTATTCAGATCATTCCCGTAGCTTGTAAAACTTTCTAAAATGATGTGGAACATTGTCACTTGTTGAATGTTTTTACCATTTATTTCATATATTTTGTATTTTCATATTTTTAGTTTGATGATTAATTTGATTATACTAAATGTGAGGTTTATCTTAAGAGTTGTTTTCATTTTTCTGTGCTTGATTTATATCATTGTAAAAAATACTAAACCCGTAATTGCGCCGCGGACTGATCAAGTTTGGGAATCCCCGCTCTAACTCTACTCCCAAAATCTAAACATAAATAATATACATACATAAATAACGTCACGCTATGTTCCACTTAGTGGGGTAGCAAGAACCCAGAAACACACCCAACCAACAATCAATCTCCTCCAAACATTCCTATCCTGACACACCACTTTCGCCTCGTCCACATTTATAGTGCGATTCATACATGCTCGTTTATTCTTCATACTCGGAATCATTCGATCACGCAACAAACCATCAATCATACCCAACTAGTTATTCCTCGGACGCCCACGCAATCGTTCACCTTCAATCTCACCAACATATATTAGTTTCACCAACCTTTCATTCGATATTCGCTCAACATGTAAGAAAAGTTTTTGACGAGTGTGTGCACGTGTCCGTTAGAGCTCCGCGTTTTCAACCTCATAATTGGGGCAAACACGAGCATTAATTAAATAAGTGAATAAATTGTGTAAGTAATATTAAGAAACTATACAAGAATAGAGTCAGTGAACGTTACAGCAGAGATAAAAGACAGATAAGATAAGTAATTACTGCAGATAAGTTTAAGGTTAAGTAACACACTTCCGAGAAGTCGATTCGTGTGGTGTTGCTTGGCGCCTTAGCATGAGCAACCAGTATTACGTGTAAGTATGAGTACAGCAGACAGCGAGGAGTACAGTACTGACGACACTAAACGTAAACGGGGAACGGAAGATCCAGAGAACATCTTTAAAAGAAGCAGAAAATTAACCAGAACACCACCTTCGAGTAACAAGAAAGAGATGGAAGAAATGAAAGATATGATGAAGGAAATGCTAAAAGAAATGAAATAAATGAGGAAGGAAAACAACGACTTGAGAGAAATTATTCAAGCTTATAAAGATGAAAATGATCAGATAAAACATGAATTAAAACAGATTAAGGATAAATTACAAAATTTAGAAAACCTTGAAGCCAAATTTGAGAAAATGGATATGAAGAATAGAAAAAATAATATAATTATTAGCGGATTAAAAATAAAAGACACTAACGAGCAAACAATAACGCAAAACATAGAAAATTTGCTCTTCTTACATATGCAAGTGACGGCTAAGATTATAAAGACGAAGAAGATAGGAAACGATCTATATATATTAGAAATAGAAAACTTCGATAAAAAAATTGAAATATTAAAGAACAAATATAAATTAAAAAATGGAATCTACGGCAAAGTTTTCATTAATTCAGACCTGACAGAAAAAGAAAGAAATATCCAAAAAACGTTGAAAGAAATAGCGGATAAAATGAGGAAAGAAAACAAAAGAGTACAAATAAAATATAAGCAACTAATAATAAATGGAGAAAAATGGAATTGGAATAATACAAAGGAAAAATTGGAGAAAAGCATAAACAATGACGAAAATGATACAAAAAACGGATAGGGATAAACCAAATTATAAAAATAAATGAAAAAGATTTAATGAAGACGACAAAGCATGACAATGATAAACCAAAGGAAAAGAAACAATTATGGAAATTAGGAACCTGGAACATAAGAAGCATAAATGGAAAAGAATGGGAACTGAATTATGAATTTAATAAAAATAATATTGATATTTTAACAATAACTGAAACTAAGAAAAAAGGTAAAGGAGAGATAACACTTGAAGAAGGGCATGTATTGATTTATAGCGGAGTATCACACGATAAGAGAGCGGCAGCAGGAGTAGCTTGTTTAATAAGACAGGATCTGGTCAAACAAATACAAAACTGGGAAGCATGTACAGAACGAATACTAAAGGTGGAACTGAAAAACAGAAATGGAGCCATGAAAACTATAATAGTAGTATACGGACCTGATGAAAATGAAGCAACTGAAATAAAAGATACATTCTGGGAACGACTAAATATCGAAACTGAAAGGAGTAAAGGTGAAATCTACATAGCAGGAGATTTTAACGCTAGAGTTGGGAGAAGACAAGTAAATAATACAGAAGTTATAGGCAATTACGGAGAGGATAAAATTAATAATAATGGAACAAGATTAATAGATTACTGCGCAGTAAATGACTTAATCATAACAAATACTTTCTATAAGCATAAACTGATACATACGTACACCAGACAAGGACCTGAAGGTAAATCATTAATAGATTATATATTAGTCGAAAGAAAAAATAGAAAATTAATCAAAGATGTAAGAACGAGAAGAGGACCAGAAATATATAGCGATCATTTCTTAGTGGAAGCTAAAATAATAAGTGAGAATAATATAACGGAAGCAGAGAAGAATAAGAAAAGCATTAAAGAAATAAAGTATGATACAATAAGAACATACAAATTAAAAGAAATAGAAGTTGCAAAAAAATATGAGGAGGAAATCTCGAAACAAATAGCAGAACTTACAATAGATAAGGAAACTGAAATAGATGAAAAATGGAAGATATTCAGATCAATGATTACTGAGACTGCGACCAAAGTATGTGGTATCTATAAAGTAAGAACAAATCGAAAACAAACAGTATGGTGGAACAATGAAATCAAAGAAGAAATAAAACGTAAAAAAGAGTCATGGCTGAAATACTTAAATAATAAAACACCTGATAATTATAACACATATAAAAAGCAGCGAAAAAAGGTTAAAGATATAATAAAAATTGAAAAAGAAAAAAGCTGGAGTAATTTTGGCAAACAAATGGAAGAAAATAGCAAATCGAATCAAAAGCTATTTTATAAAGTTCTTAAAACATTAAGAAAAGAAAATACAACGGAAAGCTTGACGATTAAAGACAAAAATGGTAATTTGTTAACAGAAGATAAGGCAGTAATGAGTCGTTGGAAAGAGTATTTTGAGGAACTTCTGAATATAACAGAAGAACAAACAGTAAATGAAACATTGAGTGTCACAGATGGAGAAGAAATAACGATGAACGAATTATTAGAAGCGATAAAAGCACAAAAAAATGGAAAATCACCTGGACATGACAGAATAAACGCGGAAATGTTAAAAAATATGGGAGAAGAAGGAAGATTACTGCTGTTAAGTATAATTAACCAAGCATGGAGAGAAGGAAAAATACCACAGGATTGGGAAATAAGTCTTATTATGCCGATATACAAGAAGGGAGACTCTCGAAACTGTGCCAACTACAGGGGAATATCTTTACTGTGCTCCGCACTGAAAGTGTACGAGAGAATTTTAGAAAAAAAGCTTAGAGAAAAAACAGACAAGACACTAGAACAATCCCAAAGCGCTTTTAGAAAAGGAAGAAGTGTACAAGACCACGTCTTCACTATAAAGCAGATAACCCAAAAAGTAATATTAAGTAAAAGAAAAGCTTTTTTGGCCTTTATAGACTTAGAAAAAGCCTTTGACAGTGTACATAGAGAGACAATATGGGACAGCTGTAAAAGAAGAGGAGTGAGCGACAGACTGATAAAAGCAATGAAAAGCCTCTATAATAGAAATGTAAACTGTGTTATCAGTAAAAATAGAAAATCCGATATGTTCGTAACAAAAGGAGGACTAAGGCAAGGCGGAGTTTTAAGTCCTGTGCTGTTTACAATATTTATGGATGAGATAATTAAAGAATGTAAACTAGAAACGAGAAAATTACAAGTTGGACACAGAAATCTACAAAGAGTTGAAATAGGAGAATGCGCTTTTGCGGATGACATTGTCATTTTTGGAGATAGTGAAACACAATTACAAAATAACCTGAACATATGGAACGATAAACTTTCAAAATACGCAATGAAAATTAACATAAAGAAAACAAAAGTAATGGTGATAGGAAAAGAAAGAACAAATATTGACATAAGACTTAATAATGAGAAAATAGAACAAGTACAAAGTTTTGAGTACCTAGGAGTAATTTTACATGAAAAGGGAAATCAAGAAGAAGATATTAATAGACGAATCGATAAAACTGCAAAGTTATTCCATATGATGAAAAATAGTTTCATAGGTAAAAATGAAATTAATAGAAAAACTAAAATGACGGTATTTAACACAATATACAGAGCAATACTAACATATGGTTGTGAATCCTGGGTTTTAACGAGAAGAATGAAGAGTAAAATACAAGCGATGGAGATGAAATATTTAAGAAGAGTGATAGGAGTTAACAGACTAGATGGAATAAGAAACCAAGACATAAGAGAAGAAATAGGAAGTAAAGCCATATCAGAATTTATCGAACAAAGACAACTGAGCTGGTGGGGACACCTGATAAGATTAGACGATAAAATACCAGTGAAAAAGATCTGGACAGCTAAAACAATTATAAGAAGAGACAGAGGAAGGCCAAAGGAAGAATGGGATACCACAATAGAGAAGATACTTAGGGAAAAAGGAACGTCACTACAAGAAGCGAAGCAGTGCGCAAAGGACAGAAAAAAGTGGGCTAAGTTTGTGCACGAGTAAAGATTAAAGACAAAACCCTACACCTAACGGTAAAAGGGTATTAGACTATATATATATATATATAAATGTGAGGTTTATCTTAAGAGTTGTTTTCATTTTTCTGTGCTTGATTTATATCATTGTAAAAAATACTAAACCCGTAATTGCGCCGCGGACTGATCAAGTTTGGGAATCCCCGCTCTAACTCTACTCCCAAAATCTAAACATAAATAATATACATACATAAATAACGTCACGCTATGTTCCACTTAGTGGGGTAGCAAGAACCCAGAAACACACCCAACCAACAATCAATCTCCTCCAAACATTCCTATCCTGACACACCACTTTCGCCTCGTCCACATTTATAGTGCGATTCATACATGCTCGTTTATTCTTCATACTCGGAATCATTCGATCACGCAACAAACCATCAATCATACCCAACTAGTTATTCCTCGGACGCCCACGCAATCGTTCACCTTCAATCTCACCAACATATATTAGTTTCACCAACCTTTCATTCGATATTCGCTCAACATGTCCAAACCACCTCAACTGACTCACTCCCACTTTCTTAACAACATTCTTCTCAATCTCACACTCATCTCAACTCACTACCGTAAAATTTTGACCCGCAATAAAACCTCCCTTAGAAAAATATGTGTAGGAGGTTATAATAATAAAAATATAATTATTCTGAGACAATATATAGGTCATGATAATATGTAATATGTAATAAATATTAAAGTTATAAATTAATCAAATATTATCATTAAATTGATTATTTCGTTTTCAAGGATAAACATGAAAAGTACAAATAAATATTTAATTAAATGAGAAAAACGCTTCATTGCCAAATTGTAGAAGTGACAAACAACATAAATTCTAAAATAATTGATAAAAACATATTTTTCTAAGTAAAAAGCTATGATTGAAAAGCACACAAAAAACGTGTTTTGGGCCATAAAACCAGTGTATCTTATTAGTAGAATATTTGGTCTTATGCCATATAACATAAATAAAAAGAATAATAAATATAACTATTCTATACATTTAGTTCAATTATTTTTGTATTTAAATTTACTGATATTTGCATATTATAAATTTATAACAACTTTTGAGGAGAACAATAAATTTAAAAAAAAAATAAAATAAATATATCATCACGCCTTTTACCCATTATGGGTGTGGCACTCTGCTTACGCAGATCTCGGTAGGTGATATATTTTTGCGTATGAAATGCGGTTACCAGCCGTCAAGTCGTAGCCCCCAAAGTTGTTAGTGGAGGGGGAACCACAGGGGTAAATGTAAATTGGCAACTGTCAGCTGTGGGATTCGAACTGAGGATCTCACGATCCACAGTCCGACACGATACCACGGAGCTATTTACCCCAAAAAAAAAATTTATGTTTATCTTATTTTGGTTATACTTCGTACCATGGTTTGTTGTAATATTTTTTAATTTTCTGAATGCTTATATCTTCTCTAAAAAATTTGTATTTATTTTACATGAAATTAATCATACCGATTTTAATATAATAAAGCAGCCATTAGAAGAGGAATATACAAAAATTCAAATAAAAATTATATGTATATTTTTAATAAAATTTTTGTGTGTTCTGTCCGCATTTCCAACAGCGATAGTTTATAAAAATGTTAATACCCACTACTTAATATATTTTATTTGTGTAACCACTGATATAATAATTGAAATGCAGGCCAATTCTTTATTTTTAATTATGCAAAATAAATTTATTTATTTAAATAAACAACTGAACATAATTTATATTAATAAGTTCAGTCCAATTATTTTGGAAACAATTACAAATATATTACATTTTTCTGATTGTTGTAAAGAATTATGTCAAAACATAAATACAGTGTTTAATTTGTATATATTATTAAAATTTGTTCAAGCCTTTGCAGACATCGTATTAACATTGTATTACTCCATTTTCAAGATCAAGGAATTCGAAAATAGTACAAGTATAGAAAATTTCAGTAGAATAATGTTTCTTATTGTATGGATTTTTAACTATATACATAGTCCGACATTGTTAACATATTTATGTGAGGCCATCGTTCACGAAGTTAGTTTTTAATATTGTTACATATTTCTTTATTGAGAAATAACTGGTAACATATACGCTTAAGATACATAGCGATTCTGTAACACGCACTATTACTAACTCTTGTATTTGAAGAACTAGGAAAAAGATTAAATGTACAAAGTAGTAATATTTTCTAACTTTATAAATTATATAATAATTTATCAACAAATAAGGAACTGATAAACGTAAAGTGAAGCAAATTTGGCAAATGTCTAGAGCAAAAATGGCCAAATCAGCTGGGAAAAAGCACGAAAATATTAATTAAAGAATACCTAATTAATCAGTCAATTCAAAGGAAAAAATCTGTTGTGGGCAGCACAATACCTCCCGCCATAGATTTCTTATCGATCAATGCAGGAACAACGGGCCACAACTATTAAGAAACGCTCATCCCTTCTAAAAATTATGACACATGTCAAAAACTTGACAATTTTCAACCGCTGTTTTGTTTTTTTAAAAACAGGTTAACAGACGAAAATATCAAAATATTTGTTTACTTTCTTACACAAAGTATAAGGAAGCATTGGAATCACGAAAAAAATCGATGACGAGATTTTTAGAGAAATGCATATTTTAACGTCCACTGAATCCGCTAAGACCATTTTCTTAATGATGTCTGTGTGTGAGGATGGATGGATGGATGGATGGATGTCCGTGTGCGCAATGAATGAGACAAGATATGTAAACAGAGCTTGGAATTTATAAGTTTAATAAAAAATGAAGAGCTGAGTTGATTTTGAATGAAATTGAAAAACAGGAAGAGGAAGTTTACTGTACACACAAAATAATAAATTCCATTTATTTCAAAAATAGAATCAGCTATGAGAAAAACTTTCAAATGAACGATGTTAGCAAAAATATTTGGAATATAAAATGTTATTTGCACTTTTCTTGTACATGCTTCTAATTTTGAGAAAAACTAAATTATATGTTTAAAAATATATTTCTATAATCTTAGTTACAATGGTAACAAAAACTAAAACATTTTTAATGTCTATGTGTCAAACGTGACAAATAATTGTGATGTGTCAGAAATATGTGTCGTGTGCAATATTATAATAGTATATTGTACGGCGCGCATGGAATGGTACTCATGAGTATGAAAGTTTGTAGCATTCGCCTTCGGCTCTTGCTGCAAATCATACGAGTATGAAATGGACATTCCATGCGAGTTGTGCACTATATTTTTTTCTACGACCGCGATATTATTTCCAAATTAATTTAATATTAATAAAAAAAATGTCTCGCTTTCACTATTCCAATATTTGACAATTCTAAATAAGTATCCTAGCAATGGCACCTGTATTTAAATGAGCTGACCTGTATTGAAATACTCACAAAACAAATTCATTTCGCACGATGCTTGCTATGTACCTCATATCCCTAGCAACAACAAACATACAATGAGCAGATTTCTAAGTGTCCGTAAAAAAAGTAGATAATATTTGTTTTATTAGATATTAATTAATTTCTATTAAACATGTTTAATATCTATATATCAAATAATTGTCAAAATAAAGTCATACGCAAGGAACAAGTCATACGTGTTCAGCTGGTTTTAATTTGCATAAGAAAGTGGTGCCCACACCAGATTTTTTCTTTAACGTGTTGTAATTGGTAAATGGTGACAGTGACACAATAATTGTACATAATAATATTTCTAATAACAAGATTTTCATTAACCATAATTTACTGAGATATTTCAAAATAACTTGACAGGGCATCAAGTAAACTACCACTTCCGGTTATTGGATTATCACCAAAAACTAATCAGCTCTTCGAAAGAGTATACAATTGATATATACAAAATATCAAAATTTGAAGTTTGGTAGTTTTTGAGAAACTGTAACTCCAGAGATCCACTCACACTAACAGACTGACAGACAGACAGACAGATACACACACAAAGACATCATCTCGGAACTATTAAAATCGTATTCTATGGACCCTAAAACGTGCTCATCCACTGAAAACTCACTACCCTATTTTTAGCATGATTCCTATACCTCCCTTACAGATATACATCGTAGGTTATCCATCTTCGTCTAAAGGCCTGTGCTCACGATGACAGAAATCTATCCGAAATCTCGGATATAGTTCTATATCATAAACAGCGAACCTGTATGACTACAGATGTCAAGTTAGTTAAATTTATGAAGTTAGCTTCAGTCAATTTTACCAATACTAAAAACTATGTAATAAAACATACTGAGGAAATTGTTCTGACAATAAGTAAATTAAATTTGTTTGTAGGTACATAAAATAAACAATAAAAAATATTTCATTTTTCAGAAACTGTCTGAAAATGCTGATTTTTAGTTTTGATTGCAAATTTTTCAAACATCAAACGTCAAAATTTTAATTTGGCAACATGTAAATGAAGTTAGCAACTTGTATGAAAAAAGGGAACGGAGCGCGTTTTTTAATTATAGTTTTCTATTCGAGTTTTTCATCCGAGTTGGTAGTGTCCACGATCCGAGTTTTCGATTCGAGCACTATATCCGAGAACTTGGACCGATTTCTATCACCATGCACACGCCTTAACACTTATAGTACGAATGTTACGGGTTTGTTAAGCGGTTGCTATGCGTTTTTTGAGCGATTACTGTTTGAAATCTTCTTGCACAGTATTAAGCTTGAATTATATTATAATTTTTTCGTCTAGATTCATACTAGATTTCTGGTCCGATTTTCATTCGAATTTATTTCGATTTTAAAACCATTCGTCCGCAATCTAGAGTAGACCAAGTTGATAAACTTTACAACTGAATCTAAATTACTTCATCTTGACACATTGTTAAAATTATTTTAATGATGTATAATATAGAAAAACATTTTGAAAAAAGGACAACTATTAAAAACAAAATTAAAAACTAACGATCTTTATGACAAAACGTCAACAGTTTAAGCGAATCAAAATAAACAGATTAGTGTACCTGATTTTTGACAGTAGTTCGTAAGCGTAGCCGAATATAGTATGAAACTCAAATAGAAAAATAAAACAAAGCTTATGAAAATCAAACGGAAGTTTCCGATTTACATTATACTAGAAATGGCTAGGAATTTCTCGAATAAAACTCTTACGGAAATCTAGACGAAAAAAATATAATGTACTTGAAGCTTTATCCAAAAGTGGTAAATAATATTTTTCTTCAAGTGTATTATTATAAGCATTTATTGCTACTGCATATGCGGCCTAGAAGTTAGTCATAATTATACTCAGATACACTATGAAAATAATTGTATGGCGTGCAGTTGTTTCATATACCCCTGGTCACTGGTGGCAGCACCTACAAGAGCTCTGTTGTGACGAGTGACAGTTGTGTTGCAATTGGTTTTGTTATACGAGGGACATTCAAATATAAACGAGCCTTTTCCTTCTGATGACTTAGAAAGTGTGTCGGAGGTTGTCGGAGCATCAAGAAGAGTTGATGGGAATTCCCTACAGATGACTAAAGGCCCAGCCGACCGCCCGACCTGTTTTCTGAGTTGTCCTCACAATGATAGGAAGAGAGGCTCATCTATCGATTGCACAAAACATCATTATAAAGTTTTTAACGAATGAGAGCGTTAATCCAGACGAAATTCGGGACCGACTGCGTATATAGTACAGGGAAAACACACTTTCATGATCGCGAGTAAAAGGCTGACCAGTATGGAGTGGAGAGAAAAAGGGGAGCCAGGACCATCAAAAACCAAAACTCGCTTGTCAGCCGGGAAGGTGATGTCCACCGTGTTTTCTCAAGGAGTTTTACTCGTTGATTTTCTTCACGATCGTCGCACAATAAACGCTGTCTACTACTGTGACCTTCTTGACCAGGTACGAGCTGCATATCGATCAAAAAGGTGTCGTCAGACCATCCGAGACGTCCTGTTCCTGCATGCCAATGTAAAACCCCTCATTGCAGTCTTAACAACCCAAAGATTGGCTAAAAGTCACTGGACTATACTAGACCACCTATAGACTAGGCTATATTTTCACATGTTTGGGCCTCTCAAGGAAACACTTTGAGAAGAGAGTTTTGCGAACGATCAAAAAATTGTACAGTTTGTACGCAATAGGTTGGTTATCCGTCCGAAGTCATTCTTCAAAATGGGCATGAAAAAATTACCTGTTCAGTGGGAAAAATGCATAACTAAGGAGGGGAACTATGGAGAAAAATAATTATATATTGTGTTTTTTGCCTAAATGAAAAATAATCAATTTTTTGTGTAAAAGGCTAGTTTATATATGGATGACCCTCGTATTTTATACACTTTTTGGTATCCGGCCATCCTATAAGCCGGATAGCCGGATATCCGGCCGAACATTGTCTGAAAATTGCTGAGAAATTGGCTAGGAAATTGGTGTTCATTCACCATAATTTGATTTTGTCTCTCGTTACTAGGAGTACTAATTAATTATTTTTTGTTAATAATAGTAATTTACGTAACAAGACCTGAAAGTGATACTTTATTGAGTGAGCACGCATATTCCAGAGTGTGCCGTAGGCGAGCTTTTGATGCTTGCGAGCCCAGTGAAGGCACTTTCAGGTCATGTTGGGTACAATATTTTTTTCGCGATCCTGAAGAAAAAAAATAATAAACCTTATTGCAATATTTGGCACATGAATGACAAATAAAGAAAGAACTGATCACTATGGAAACATTGCTTTCCGATCCCTTATAGTCAGTTTTCCGAGCTAACTCGAAAAAAGGAACTGAGAAGCGAAAAATAAAATAAAACTTTTTAGTCTTAATAACTAAGCTCTTAATTAATGTAAGTAACTAATTTTGAGTCAGCGCCAAACAAATGAACAACGAACGCCAACTCAAAATTAGTTACTTACATGAGTTTAGGAGCATAGTTATTAAGACTAAGAAGGTTTATTTTATTTTCTGCTTTTCAGTATTTTTTTCGTCGGTTTAATTTTTAGTTCAAAAGTTTTCATTAGCAACTTTTAATGGGACCAAATTCAAAGTATACACTCTATCCAATAAAAAAGAACATCAAAATCGAACTACTCTGTAAAAAGTTATGCGTTGAAATACATAAAAAATTATTCGCGTCGATTTGAGAGCCACATTCTTTTTTCGTCGGTTAAAAATAATTTTAATCAGTGTTTTGATTAAAGAATATAGAGGATTTATTTGCGTTTAGACTTATATGAAAATTAAATGAAGTTCGAATTTATGAAATTTTCGTCATTTATTAAATATTCGGTATCCGCCGGTTATTAACCTACTATACAGTATCCGACCGGATAGGAAAATGTAGCCCGGATACCGGATGCCGGATATCCGTTTTATCTCTAATGTATATTTCTACACTTGTTGATTTAATTGAAAAACATTCGGCGCCTATTCTTTACTGTAATCTCTATCTGTGGATCAAAAGATCCATAGCTCGAATCCCACAGTAGACATATACCATTTTAACTTTACCCTTGTGGTTCCCTTTTCCCAAACATATTTGGTGACAGTGATTTGACGGTTGATAACCGCACTTCATGTGCTAAAATATTTTATTTACTGAGATCTGAGAAAGCAAAATGCCACACCCAAAATGGGTATATAGCGTAATGATTGTACACACATCGATAGATACAACTCCGCACACAGATGTCATTGAAAATGATCAACAAAATTTCAGGGAAATTTATACGAAAAACTCGTTTTTTTATGATTCTCATTACAAATACTGCAAATAAAAAAGTAAAATTTGCTCGTTGTATCTTATGTATTTGATTTTAAATTAAATAGAATAATCAGAACCAATTGTTTTGCTTTGTTGACTATTTTAACAGCATTACTATTTCTTTTTCAAATACAACAATTAGTAATAGGGTGCCAGTTAAATGAATCACTCTGTATATTACACTGATTGGTTACTAAGTAATAAATTTTGTTGTTGTATGAGAAACTATGCAGCGTAATGTATAGATACTCAACAAGTATTTCTTTCATCGAAAATATTTGTGACATAATACTGGATTTAATAGTTATTTTTCTACAATTGTTGCACAATATCGACATTGTTATTCCATTTTTGGTTAGGAAATGTTCAAAATTGTCGCTCTAGGGCGACAAAGTGACATATTGTCGCACTAGCGCGACAAAAACAAAACAAAAATAAATTAGGTAAAAGAAGTAAATTATGCATTGGATTTTTCTGGTAATAACCTTGATATTGCAAATACAGTTGGCATATACGTACATACACTTCAACTTAATCACCATAAACGTATTCACTCTGTAGACTTTATGTCAAATGTACTCCATATGTCAAATGTACTCCATGTGTCAAATTATGATTTCTTTGAAAATGTTTATTTTTTTCATAAACGTCATGATTACGGTTATATGGGTAACTACTATTTTACTGAATTGTTATAGGCGTGACCAAAGATAATTTAGAAAATTAATTTTTTTCTACAGCTTGACATTGTTCAACGATTGTAGAAAAAACATTGTGTGTATCTCGTCGGATAGAGCTTGTTCTGTGCAATTGTCGAGTTGTTGATCGAGGCGCGTGCAACAAACAATGCTCCATCCGCACTTGATACACAAATAACTATTGTATACCAAGGTCGCGAAATCACTCTTCAGCCTACCGAGAGAAAAATTGTCGCCGAGGTCGCTTGCAGCCGAGGCAAGACATTCTCGAGGGCGATAAAGGATTTCGCGGACAAGGTGTACACACTATTTTTTGTGCAATCGTAAAAAATATGTAACTACAAATTTTATTAATTTAAACAATTTTATTGTAAATAGAAAGTTGGCATTTAAAGTATCAAAACAATCATTTTGGATTTCGCGGCCATTACCATAACAACAGCTCTATACGGCTGCGAAATTCTTATTTCGCGGTCTGTATATGGCTGCGAAATGCTTATTACGCGTCCGGTTGCACGAAAAAATACTTTTTAACTAGTAAACATACATATTATTTCTAAACTGTTCAGATTGTCATTATTTCATAAAAATAAAATTATGTAAATATTTTTCAGTCAAAGAAGACATTTTATTACATAAATGCACTGCGATATAAATACAAAGAAATAAATAACTCTGTAAGTGTTAAAAAATTACTCAGTGTCCTGCATTATTTTTATCTCAATTTATCTGTATAATTTTCAGATTGATGTCTATGCGCTCCATCTATATCAAAACCAACTGTCCTTCTCTGTTCTGGGCTTGTTTCAAATCAATTTCACCACTCTGTACGCAGTAAGTATAGATATTTATAAATTCTTCTTGAGATAATTACTGCCATGATTATATTTCAGTTCATTGGTGCTTGTTCAACATATTACGTTATTCTGTTACAATTCGAAGATCAACAAAACGATTCATTACTTAATCATTAACACAGATTTATGCCACGCAAACATTTTTAATAATTGCTTCATTTGCGATATTAAAAACGTCATGAAAATAGGTGTAATGTTATTTGTAATACGGGGCCTCACAAGATGAACCAAAAGGATAACTCTCCCGCTTTCCCTCTAACAGGCAGATGAGCTAAATTTGACATATCGAAATTGAAGAATCTGTGTTAGAATGTATAATAATTAAAATTGACACTTGTTTGACATATATCTGTGGTGTTACGATTTGTATGTTATTATTTATTTTAAATCTGTTATTGTTATTCAATTTAGTAGACACTAGGCAACATATTTATGGATTATGAGATTATTGTTGTTGTTATTTTTCTATGCTGAGAAATAAATGTTTTGATATCAGTTCTAATTTATATTTAATTTTAATAAATAATACATATCTATCAATGAAATGAACATTTATTTTTCTCATTATTGGATCAAGTAATTAAAGTTTGTACACTCAAACTTACACCAGTCCTAACAGTTTCAAACCTTGCTTTTAAATATAACAACGTAACGTAACTACTGAACTGCAGCAGCAGATGAAGAACAACGAATCCTCTTCGAACAGCAGTTACGTCAACAGCAGCAGGAAGCTCAACGGCAACGGGCAGAGCTGCAACTGCGATTGAAGCGCTTACAGCTCCAACACCAACGGCAACCATCTAACGAAGGATCTTCTAATTCTCTTGAGTTACCTCCACTGTCAGTCCTCCTCGTCATTTTTGATTTATTAGATATAATAAAAGGATGCTCTTACCCTATTCCGAAAATAATGAGAATTGCTTGAAATTTAGAGGATGTGTCAGATGTATTGTACAAAAAATTCATGCAAATTTTTAAAGTCATTTACAGCTTTTAAAAAAATTATGACAGTTTAAAGTTTTGCTGATTTAACATGTGTTCTTACGAAACAGCGATAATTGGAGGCTAAAAATGACAAAAAGCACATAAAAAATAATGAGAATATTCCAAATTATTAATATATCGTTAGCTGAAACATTCATTATCATAATGTCGAAGTGTCATTACTTTTCAGAGACTGTGTAACAGGAAATTAGAAATTAATGAAACAAACTACACGAATGTCTACAAATCCATCAGTGGGAAGCGTGGCAACGTCGCATTCCAAATCAAAGTTCGCACGGAAATTCGAATATGTCAGACAAATTAATCTTAACTTACGATTTGTTTAATTTGCATTAGTTGAATTTAATTATCAAAATCCTTACTTTTTGAAGTTATTGTTAAATCCAATGAAAAATTAATTTAGTTTCTTGGATATTCTCATGCCCAAGGCTTGACGTTTGACAGTTGAAGTTTGACGAAGTGATCGTTTGAAAATATGAGGTTGCCACTTTTAGCATCGTCGAAAAACATTCATAAATTGTGATGCCTTAAGGAAATTAATGCGATTTTCGTGTAAAATGTGTAATTTTAATGATAAATGATAGCAATTTTATTATTATGTTGTTCTTTTGCTTGAAAGAAATGCATGTTTCAAACTTAATTTCTTTAAGTTTTACAGTTGATTCAGGTAAGGTCAAATGTGAAAAAGTACATCTCAGCCACAAGAAAATGAGAAAAAATCCAAATAAAAACCATTTCACATTAAAAAATTGGGTTCCAGTCAAAATATGTATTTCAATTTGAACATTTAATAGCAATTTTCGTCGGACAAAATGAGTAGAACATGCTTAAGTAGGTACATATTTAAATAGATAAGTAAGACGAAATCAAATAAACATTTCCGAAAATTAGAATAACGAATAATCCAGTAGAGTAGAGTACATTACAGTTAAATTTCCATAACAGAGCTTTTTATAATCTTGAAAATGTAAATGAGAGCAATATATTTAAAAATTGAAATAAATTGTTATTATACCTGCATCATAATCCATGTTTAAAACATGCTACAGCGTTCGCAAACGCAAAATGAAAACATGCCGTGCTTTAAAGGTTGCTAAGCAACAACAAAAGTAATTTCTATTAATATCTGTCAAAACTGTAAACGTAAACAATAAATGCTAACCAATCTCCATGTAAACGGCATACGTCAAACGTCACACGCACACAATTATGAATTGAATAAAAATAAAAATGATTTTTTTTCCAGAATATGATGCAGGTATAATAAAAAATAGCGTGGGACACACATGTATAAGTGCTTTTAAAGTACTAGCGACGTTAAAGGCACTCCGCTTCGCGTCGTGCTCTTAAACTCGTCGTACGTGCTTTAAAAGCTTACTTATACACTTGTATCATAATATACTATTCAGTATTCAGGGATATAAAATTTTTGAAAAAAATTATTGCAAAACTGGTGGACTAGATATGTTTAAATCAAGTTTTTCAAAATGTTAACGTCATAAAATCGTATGAGATTATAAACAAATGGTATAAAGTATAAAAATCTGTTAAGAAACAGCAACAAATTATTTTTTATTTATTCTGTTTTAAATTCCAATTAGATATAAAATATATTCGAGTCTTCATTTAGTTAATCCTGTAGTAGACGCTTACGTCTTAAGTAGCCGCATATTTCTAAGTAGATGCAAAGAAATAAGTAGTTGCTGCATATTTCTAAATAACCGCATAGAACTAAGTAGCCGCGAAGTAATAAGTGTAATAAACGGTATTTGCGTTTATTGCGATTAAAGATTGCAAAAGATATTAAGAGATTTCAAATTAAGTAAATGGTTCATTGTTAGTTATTCATGGATTATTCCACTTCTTTAGAATTTCAGTTCAGTTCCCGCCTAATCAGCGGATGTCAATATGTTGTAGGAAATCTTGAACCAGTGTCTTATGCGAGAGTAGTGCCCAGTTAGAGTTTTTTTGAGTGCCACTGTCCCATCCCTTCAGTAATAAAAATTGCCAACCTTGGGCAATAAGTAACCACTTGCATTTTGGTTTTTCTTGTGAAATTTTCAAAGAATGACTACACAGTTTAAGGGCTCCTCTCAATTGTATGCATAGTTTTTGTGAAGTTTACTTTGTGAGTTCTTGTAAGTATATTTGAGTTTTATGTATGAGTATTGTTAATAGCGAATGTTATATCAGTCTCGATCTTCGAAAGTTATTGTAAAAGTTAGTGAGTAAGCGATACTTTGGATTATATAGCGTCGAATTATTCAGCTCGTAAAAGTATTTGATTTATATAATTTATTTTGCTTGTTTGTTATTAAATATTATATAATTTTGTTATCGTTGAATACGTTTTTGATTCCCGCTTGTGCGCATATTTCCCACCATTTAATCAGAAGTCTTTTTCTAAATACTCTTCGGAATCAAGTTTGCATATTTCGTGGTGACCAGCGACTACGCTATCTTGGTTCTTAATTTAATCAAGTAAAACCCCTTTCGTATGTCAGTTAGCTCTTGGTACCAAGTGCTAAGTACGTGTTACATAGGAGTGCTTGCGGTTTATGTTTAGTCTATATCTTAGGAATTTCTTTTGTATATTTTCAACGACTTTGCTATGAACTTCATACAGTGGATCCCAAATCAGCGAGCAGTACTCAAGTTTTGATCTCACTAGAGAGAAATAAGTGTAAAAATAGCTTGAATATTTAGGAAAGAACGTGTATTACGAATGACAAAACCAAGCATTTTATTAGCAGAGGAAGTAATTGAATGAATATGAGGTATAAATGTCAATTTGCAGTCAAATATTACACCAAGATCACATATCGTTTCACATTTGATTAAAAGTTGGATGTTTATTTTGTAGTCAAAATTAAAACAATTTTTTTTGCGTGTAAATGACATTAACTTGCATTTACTGCTTTTGAGATGGAGATTATTAATTTGACGTTAATCATGTAAGTTATTTAAGTCGTCTTGAAGCAGTAAATATTCAGAATAGTTTGAAATACTGCGGAAGATTTTGAGATCATCAGCAAACATTAAAATTTCACTTTTAAATATAGAAGAAATAACATTAATGAATAGTAAAAATAAAAGTGGACCTAGATTAGTTCCCTCGAGTATCCCGGAAGGAACATCATAATGGGAACTGTTTTTCCCTAAGAAATTAACAAAGAAATTTCTATTATTTAAATAAGATTAAATCAAGGAAATAAGTGAGTTCGATAATGAAAATGACTGCAGTTTATGAATTAAGATGTTATGGTCAATCCTGTCGAAAGCCTTAGCAAAATCAGTATAAACTGTGACAACTTGAATATTGGTATCAAATGCAGAAGAAACAAAGTGTGTGAAATAACAGAGATTTGTTGAAGTTGACCTCTTAGACATAAAACCATGTTGTCGAAAAGACAATTGCGTTTTTACTTGACTGTATATTGTTTTATAAATTATGCTTTGAAAGATTTGACTAAAGTTAGAAACTAGCGCAATTGGTCTATAATTTTGGATTCAGGATTTGTCACCAGACTTGTGAACAGGAATTACACGGGCAATTTTCCAAACATCCGGAAAAGTATTTGACTGAACTGCTAAATTGAAAATATGAAATAGAGCAAGCGAGAAAGGATACGCACAATATTTTATTATTAAATTAGGTATTAAGTCAGGTCTACAAGACAAATAAGATTTAAGTTTCTTTAATTCAGTTTCAATATCGACATGAGAAATATTATTTAGTAATACGGGAATATCAGAAGTAGGGCTTAATTTAGGTAAGGGAGCATTCGACGGAGGAGAGTAGACACTGAAAATAAGCTGCGAAAGCATCTGCAATACCAGATGGATTGTTATAAGTTTAGTTATTAAAATTAAATGCAGATGGAAAAGTTGATGTATTCTTCTTTGAGTTAATAAAACCCCAAAATTTGTTGGGATCTGCAATAATAGAGTTCTCACAATTACGCACATAATTATTATATTATTATCGAAAACTTGTTGCCTACGGGCTTTCGTGGCTATTGCCAAATGGCGACAAGTTTGAGAAAGATACTGGAGAATTATTTTCTAATTTATCTAATTCTCGAGTTATATTTAATTTTTTTTTTATTTCATCATCATGTAAGTCACTAAATCTATTTTTTTGCTCTTTTTTATTTGTGTTGATGATAACTATCTGACACGTGACATACAATAAAACATTTCATTGGTTTAAAAAACGTCAAAAAATAAACAAAATAATTGTTATTCAACCTCATATATTTATATCGTTGATATCAGAAACAAATTCTCTATCCAATGGACTAAAAAGTTATATAGTTAACTATTTCAAAAAATATAATTACATTCTTTCGTTTGAGAACCACTGGTTTAATTTTCTTTTTGTTATTTCTATTAAATATATTTATTTATATTAATATATATATATATATATAATAAAATATAATATTTTTATCTAAAGTCATTATTTCGCTCAAAAAAGCGCTGGTTGTTTTAAAGGAATCTTCCTGTATATTATTTTTGCTTTTTCATGTTAATCAATACTTTTTTGTATGTAAAATAAAACAAATGATTAATGGCCAGTTGAATCGCTGTCAATTACATAAATGAACAACATCATTTGATGTCAAACATTCGTTGAGATAATTTTAATTTAAGCATTCTTAATATTTAATGATTGGTGGAGGAACCGGCCATAGGAAACAACATATAGGTCATGTGCTATAATGTAATAGATATTGAAGAAATAAATTATATGGAAATAATACGAAAAATAATTAATTTAAATGAAATTAATCATTAGATTGATTACTTCGATTTCGAGGATAGTAAAGAATTAGTACAAATAATTTAATGAAATGTGAAGAACGTTTTACTGTGAAATTATAGCACTGATAAATAACACATAATTCTAAAATAAATATAATTTCTATTTGTTTAATAATAAAAAAAAACTATGGGTGAAAAACACATAGGGCTTTGTGACAATCGAGTTGAACAACCCCCTTAAGAGAGGAATTTTTGGAGCTGCAAGCCTTCAAACTTTGAGATTTTTCATTGCTCAGACATGACATCGATTTTTCAGGGGGTTGGGGGGAGCGAATCTCTTCGGGATTTTTGGAGAACGTAGAGGAGGAATGTATCTCCAGAGGGAATTTCCAGACTTTGGTTTACACGTCCTTGAAAGAAACGCCCCACATTTTAAAAACAGTCATTTTCTTGGTTCGGCCAAATGGCTCGATTTTTTTTTTTTTGAGCAGTGTATAATATGTACAAAGTAGTATTATTTTCTGATATTTTAAAATAATTCACCAACAAATAAGGAGCTGACAAACGTAATATTAAGCTTTGGAAAATGACTAGAAAAAAAAACGGTCAAAACAGCTGCGAATAAACTCAGCAAGACACTAATAATTAAAGATTATCTAAGTAAACAGTTAATACGAATAGTTTTTCACAAGAATCAAGATATTCCCTTGATCTTGTCTTGAAATCAAGACAAGACCAAGACAAGAAGTATTTTATATTTCGCAAGACAAGACAAGAAAGTAACATCACTAATCAAGATTTCTTGTCAAGAAATCTTGATATCTTCATAATAAATTTTTCAGTTCCGCATTTTTAATTATAATATTAAGTTTTATATACATTTGTCAATAAAGTGACTTGAAGGTTCGATCCACATTTGTACATAGGGTACCTCTATATACAAGGGTATAGACATGGTCAGGATCGCTGCATTAGTCTGCCAAATTTACTGACTGGGAATAGAATAAATACGCTGTTTTTACATTTCCCTACTTATTTGTAGCAAAATTTATGTTGTATTATAAAGAAATATGAAATTATTAGACTATGAATTATAAAGATAATATAAATTTAGTTATTTCCTACGATATTATAAATAATAATATATAAATATATAACACTGTTAATAAACTATTGAAATAAATTCTATTTCGAACTATAAATCACACAAATACATACAAATTTATGCTAAAAACAACACTTAACACGAACCAAAATGTACCACGCCATATCTGTACCCTTCCATATAGAGGTACCCTATTTGTACACAGGTTTTAACACCATTATGGCCTTAATGTGAACCTCAAAATTTTATAAATATGCAACACAAGATATGTGAAACTAAGATTTTATATATAGATTTTACGTCGCAAATATTTGAAATTGATACTTTATAAAATGTGTATTTTTTATGTATATATGTATATATTGTAATGGGCCAGTACGACCCTGAACAGACATCGTTCGGGAAGGTTCTAGGCTATTCCATGGTAGAAGCATCGAGACTGTTCGCGATTACTAACCAGCCCCAACGACTTCACAAAATAAATATGCTCTTTTCTGTTCAGCTTGGCCAATACGCCGCTATGCGGCGCACCAATCTAACCGCCCATGTTTTTCCATGCCGAATATGTACATACAACTCGTACTCATATATATATATATATATATATATATATATATATATATATATATATATATATATATATATATATATATATGCGCAATATTAGACAAATTCAAATTTGTATTGCAGTTATTAAATATTTTGAATATTATAAATGATTTTTATTTTAATGTATAGTTATTTTTTACACAGAAATATCAGAGCAAAATAATGTTCAATTTTATTTACTCCACAAGTTTTATTTCTTATGGATAACCAATACAATGAGCAATAGTTTCTACGTTTATTTCTTTTCGTTGTCATTCTTTTTGCTCGCTGATTTTTTACATGCACTTTTTTTTACAAATTTTAATTTTTGACAAAACTGTGATTTACGATTAAATTGACAAGAACAGGCGATTCGCAAAGAAACATTTAAAGAAACACAATGATTTCAAATTTCACTGTTTTTTAAGACATTTGCACACATATTATGCCTCCAAGTTGATGTTATGAAATCTTTAGAACCAGTAGAAAATTTGTGTAATACATTTGTAATCAAATCAGTATTAATACTAATAGAGTGACATTCAACATCTTCATAAATAATTTTTTTATCACTGAAGGGAAATTCTATAGCGTTATTAAGCACAGTAACTTTTTTTTCGAAATATTCCAGTTTTTAAGTAATTAGAATAGATTGTTTCAAGGAATATTAATATTTCATTATTATCGTTTGTATCTATTTTACAGGAGGTCTAATTTTTTTATGGCAAATTAATATCAGACAGATTAATACTACTTGTATTCTGATTAGTAATAGTTGTTTCTTGTAAATTTTCCATTGTAGAAACACTATATTATCATCTACGTGTCTAATTGTTGGTGGTTTACGTTTAACAACGTGTTTTGATAAATAATATGGACAATTTGGAAATATTGTCGGAAGATCATTATCTGTCAGTTTGCATTTTTTTTAATGCAACCTACAAATTTTTGGTGTTAAGGTTACTTCATATTTTAATTATATGTAATTATATTACAGTATTACACATTCGGGCTTAACATGTTTTTCATAGACATTATCTTTTGTTGACAAAACTCGATCTTTTCGAGGAATAGCATTGACCATGCATGTAAACGATTTTCGATCACAGCGTTACAATTTGGTACAATACACTTTCTATTCGGCCTTTTGTATTTAAAAAATATCGAATATAGCAAAATAAATCTACAAAACAAACACAATGTCGCATGTAAAATGGCTAGCAACGGACATAAGAAGGGCGGTTAGACTGATGCGCCGCGTAGTGTTCTAAATTCGAACCTGAACAAACTTGGTCACTAGCCGCTCTGTACTACGCAATAGGAAGTTCATTTTCCTGTTTATCTTATTCCGTGTTACTAACACAACACATAAAATGCCGCTAGCCTACCCAGCGACTCAATTCAACTCAGACACGCTGTCAGAAAGAATCAATTGGAAATAAATAAAGCGTTTGCGTAGTGAATATAAATAGTGTAAATAAATATTTCTTGTGTAATATTCTTAGTTTAATATTGATTAATCGTTATTTTGTGTTTATTAATAAATTTGTAAAAATAAATAAGTAGTTTAAGTAAAGTGTTAGTAAATAAACTTTTTGTGACTTTTAATAGCTGTTTTAATTATTGATTATTAAACTTCACCGAACCCGTCAGTTACAAACGTAACAATTGGTGTCAGGTGTACGGGTTGTGTTAATTAATAAAAAAGTGAAGTTTCAACTTCAAATAAATGAAAATGGCTACAAGAAAAGTTTCTTTAAATGAATTAAAAGTGGCGGATCTCAAGAAATAACTGGGAGAACGAGATTAAGAGACTACAGGGAAGAAAAATACGTTGCAAGATCGTCTTCGTGAGTCGTTGAGAGAAGTTTGTGAGAATCCCGATGAATTTCAATTTGAAATTTCTGGTGATTTTGACGCTGTCCTTCAAGAATTGAAAAACGAATAAGAAGAAAATTCCAGAACTAAGAAAAGTGAATTAAAAGAAACTATGGAAAGCAAGTTAGGAGAGAGTACCAGATCTATGGCAAGCAAATAAGAACTGTGGAAGATTTGAAAAGCAAGTTAGAAGAAAGTTCCAGAACTATGGAAAGCAAATTTGAAGAAAATTCCAAGGCATTGACGGATGAATTACAAGATGTACGAGCCAAATTAGAAGAAAATTCTAGAAGCCTGGCAGTAGAATTTCAAGCGAAATTAGATGAAAACTAAATGTTTAGAAAATAAATTAGACGCAAAATTACAAGAAAATTCTAGAACATTAGCAGAAGAAGTTCAAGGCAAATTAGAAGATGTTAATACGATGTTGGAGAATGTTCAAGAAAATTCTAAAAAAATTTAAGAGAAATTAAAAGAAATAGATAGAAGATTTGCAACACTGGGCTCGCCTGCATTAAATCTGCAACAATCAAATATAGTAAAAATGGATGAAGCTGCAACATAAGAGACGACAGAATCAAAGACAAGAATTAATGTAAAACCACCACAGTTCGACGGCAAGATCTCATGGCCTAATTTCTACGCGCAATTCGAAGCTGCAACAAGAGCTAATGGTTGGTCATCAACCGAGAAAGCTATGGCCCTAATTGTTGCACTGCGCGGTGACGCAGTGGATATACTACATACGATTACTGCTGAAAAACAGAATGACTACCAACTATTGGTATAACATTTAGAAATGCGCTATGGGCAAGCACATCTGTTGCATGTGTACCACTCGCAGCTGAAGAACAGATACCAAAAACCTAGTGAGAGTTTGCAAAAATTTGAAAACGATATTGCTCGCTTGGTGCGCTTAGCGTATTCTGCAACCTCGGACAACGTACTAGAGCAATTGGCTGCCCAAGCATTCATCGATAGACTACAAAATAAATACACTAAGCGGGCAATGATTCTGGCTCGCCCCAGAACGTTGAATGACGCCCTGGCTAGCGCATTGGAGATTGAAGCGACGTATGTTGCTTCGAGACGAGAGGCTAACATTCGCGTAATGGGAAACGACACAGAAAAGCGCAGTGAGTCTCTAGAGGCAGTTGTACAACGCATGATGGAAAGACTACTTCGTTGCCGGAACTGCCATGAGTTGGGACATGTACGAAGCCACTGCCCTGTAGAAAGGAAGAAAACACCATCTGAGAAAAGTCATCGAAATACCAACGTTATATCTAGACGACCAGGTCCAAAAGATTACAACACTTTAGCAGGGTAGAGGAAAAATCTGTTTCCGTTCAGAGAACTGCAATGGTAAATGATAACTGGCAAATCGAAGAGTTAAAAAAAGACCAAGAAGACGACATCTTCTCAACTAGAAGAAAACAGGCCGCAAACCAACTTGGGAAGAAGTTGCATGACAATCGCAGAGTGTAAAATCGTACTGTGGGATTCCATTGTTATGGAAGATGGGCTACTCAAGCGTGTCCTGGAAACTCCTGAAGCTGCGGAGGAAAGAAAACAAATCATAATCCCCAAAAAGAGAGTACCGGAAGTACTAAAGGAGATTCATGATGGAACTGCTCGAGGACACTTGGGAGTAACAAGAACTGCTCAGAAACTGCGAGAATGATTTTACTGGGTAAATTTCAGAGAAGACGTGAAAGAGTGATGCAAGAAATGTGCGGTTTGTGCATCCAGTAATGGACAACAGAATCGTCGGCGAGCTCCAATGCGACAGTACAATGTCGGGAGCCCATTCCAAAGAATAGCAATCGATGTGGCCGGTCCTTTTCCACAATCCGAAGAAGGAAATAAGTACATCGTTGTTGTCATGGACTACTTCAGCAAGTAGGTTTAAGCCTATTTAACTTAACCATAATTAAGAAGTGCTGAATCCAAATAGATAGGTTTCTTTTTGAAATTCATACAAGTTCTGGAGCTATTTGACATACAGGTTGACAGACCGCCAAGATTTTTAAATTAATTTTGTATCTAATGTGTTTTTAAAAAACATTCCTCTGAATCGGTAACAAAGTGACAGATCTGGGACTGGACTAGGCCCTAGGGACTTCACCGCTGGGTGCAGGAGTACTTTTAGTATAACTACTAGCGGTCCGACCTGCTTCGCAGGTCTGACCCCTAGGCTCCGCGACACTAAAGAAGATAGCAGTCTCTTTGTTCCTCTCTTCCAAGTCAGTAAATTGGCGAAGAAAACACATCACTTCGTTCCTCGCTTTCATGTCAGTACAATGGCGAGGAAAGCTCGTCACTTCGTTCCTCGCTTTCATGTCAGTGTCTCTTAACTTTCCATCCCTAAAACAGTTCATTTAATATCCCTAAGATAAGTTTCTAGTAATTTCCACAAAAGCAATTGCTGATCGTAATTATTCGTGATAAAGAAGGTTCATTACTACTTTTTCCAACTTTTTGAGCCTGAAACGTTACATTCAATACTTCACAAGGTAGCTTTAGGGGAATTTTCAGAATAGCATTTGCCAATCGTACTGATTTATAATAAAGATAGCTCAATATTTCACTTCTAAAACATTTTACTTGGTACCCCACAGGTCGCAAATATTCATGAATTGTAAGGAAAAATAATTGCCGATCAGAATCGGTTTGCGAAAAAAATTACAACAAACACAATTATTAAATTTTCCGTGGATACTCGTATTACCAAGACCAAGTGTTTGAATTTTTATCCTTGCAATAGATTTCAAGTGACTTAAAAAAATGATTATGATACCAAAAAAAAAAAAAAAAAAATTAAAAAATTTAAATTAAACACAAATTACATTAATATTTGATCATATAACAAATATTTTGCCAATCTGACATTCCTATTTTCTTCTTGGCAATTTAAAAATACCGCCAATAATAATGTATAATAATTTGCATTCCACATTGTCGACTTTACCTAATCTAACGTCAAAGTAGAATAAAATCGTGAAATTGTAATGGAATTTTTTTCCTTTAAATTTCGCGGTTTTTAAATTTTTTATAAAATTTGATCGTGTAATACCAAAGTTACTTAATCTAAAGTCAAGTAAAATAAAAAAAACTTTTTTTTTTCTCTAAATTTCATGGTTTTATTTTATTTTTATTAAATTTGATTATGTTACAAAGACTTCTCTAAATCTGATATTTCTATTATTATCTTGTCAATTTAAAAGAACCGTCAATAATAATATATAATAAATTGCCCCCTACATTGTCGACAAATTTAACGCATTTACTTTATTTTTAATAAATTTGTCGTGTAATAGCGACTTATCCTAGTTTAAAGTAAAAATAGCATCAAAATGAAAATTTTTTATTTTACAACTGAAAATGTTGAAATATAAATTGATAGTCTTAAATAAATTCCAATTAATACCAAACAATTGGCGAAACAAGCTCGTCACTACGTTCCTCGCTTCCATGTCAGTACATTGACGAAGAAAGCTCGTCACTTCGTTCCTCGCTTCCATGTCAGTGCATCGACGAAGCAAGCTCGTCACTACGTTCCTCGCTTCCATGTCAGTACATTGACGAAGAAAGCTCGTCACTTCGTTCTTTGCTTTCAAGTCAGTTTATGGGCAAAACAAACTCGTCACTTCATTTCTCGCTTTTATGTTACTACTATTTGGCACTTTAGTTTAAACCTCTTCCGTGAGATTTTTAATTCAATACCAAACACGTAAGGATTTAAATAACATTTATAAAAAAACAATTGATGATTTACCAATATAACTTTTTGACACTTGAGTTGAAATATCCTTCATGAGACTTTTAATTTGATACCAATCACGGTAGGATTTAAATAACATATATCTTCTCTGCGAGACCTTTTATTTAATACCAAACACGGTGGGATTTAAATAATTTTTATAGAAAACAATTGACAATCGTCCAAAACAATTTTTTGACACTTGAGTTCAAATCTCCTCTGCGAGATCTTTAATTGAATACCAAACACGGTAGGAATTAAATAACATGTATACAAAACAATTAACGATCGTCCAAAACAACTATTTGACACTTGAGTTCAAATCTCTTCCGCAAGACCTTTAATTTGATACCAAACACGGTAGGATTTAAATAATATTTATAAAAAATAATTGACAATCGTCCAAAACAACTTTTTCACACCTGTGTTCAAATCTCCTCCGCGATGCCTGTAATTTGATACCAAACACGATAGGAATTAAATAACATTTATATAAAACAATTGATAATCGTCCAAAATAAATTTTGAAATAAATTTTGACACTTAAGTTTAAATCTCCTCCGCAAAGCCTTTAATTTGATACCAAACACGGTAGGATTTAAATACCATTTATACAAAACAATTGACAATCGTCCAAAACAACTTTTTGATACTTGAGTTCAAATCTCTTCTGCGAGACCTTTAATTCAATACCAAACTCGGTAGGATTTAAATAATTTTTATAGAAAACAATTGATAATCGTCCAAAACAACTTTTTGACACTTTAGTTCAAATCTCCTCTGCGAGACCTTTAATTCAATACCAAACTCGGTAGCATTTAAATAATTTTTATAAAAAACAATTGCCAATCGTCCAAAATAACGGCTGGATTCAAAATAAAAAACAACTGATGATAAAAAAAATATTTCTGAAATTCATTATAAATATTTAAAACGATCATTTTATATTAGATAAGTAATTAACTTATTTAAATTTTACCGCCTATAATACTTAGAAGCATCGAGGTTGTCGAGCAGAGACATCTGTTGTATTTTTTGAGAAATAAAAGAAACTATATATGAAGTGAAAATAAATTTTAACTTTTTTGTATTAGATAAGAAATTAACCCATTGAATTGAAAATAGTTATTTACGATACAAGTACGTAAAGCTAGTCTTTAGTCACGAATGGGTCAATTAAAACACGAGCGTAGCGAGTGTTTTAAGACCCCTGAGTGACTAAAGACGCTTTACGTATGTGTATCGTACAATATTTTATCTACGATATAATGAAAAACCCCAGAAAATATTAAAAAAATATTTTTATTTATGAAGTAAGATCACAATATAAAATGAGAAGTTTGCCATGATAACAAAATTTTTGCAAATTTGGCGTGCTTTAAAAATTTTAATCACTCGTTGCTTGGCAACCCGTGACTGCCCGTGACTTATGGGATCGCGTTACTAAACAACCGTTTTACAAACTTGAAACTAACAGTTAAACATCAATTTTACACACTATCGTAGATAAATAATATTTATCATTTCTGTTAGAAATTCACTCATTTGAATTTTACCGCCTAAAATCCTAAAAGAATTGAAGTTGACGAACACAGACATCTGTCATATTAATTTTAAATTTGAAAAAATATGAAAAAAAAATTCACATTTTAAAAATTTACAAATTAGTAAACATGTTTGCTCATTTATTCTAAACACAGATAAATTTACAAAACTTTTTCATCTGGTCTAGAATTAATTAAATTTATGCTTACAGTTTCATACAGATATGTCAAAAATGACAGGATGAACACAAATTCGTGAAAAGTGACAGCTACAATTTTAATTTTTTTCATTGACTTTTAAAATATTTACATTATAGTACACATGTTCACTCATTTATTTTAAACACAGATAAATTTACAAAACATCTTCAACTTGTCTAGAATTAATGTAATTTCTACTCAAAATTTGAAACAGATCTGTCATATATGTCAAATTGAACAAAAATTTGTGAAAAGTTACAACTACAATCAACAAAGTACACTTTCGTAGCAACCCGAGGCCCCCCTTGATGGAAAAATTTAATGTCTTTCGCATTTAATATTTCGCACATCATGTGTAAGAAAAATATGAGACATGCAAAAGGCACTGTTCCACCGGGTCCTTTTACACCCAAAAAAATTTTCACCCGAATACATCAAACTGTCTAGGCTGTAAAAATGGGCAAAAGTGGTTGTTAGATTGGTCAAAGTATAGAGTGACAGTTCAGACCCACGCCGATTAGTATATAGGACTAGCGGTCCGACCTGCTTCGCAGGTCTGACCCCTAGGCTCCGCGACACTAAAGAAGATAGCAGTCTCTTTGTTCCTCGCTTCCAAGTCAGTAAATTGGCGAAAAAACCACATCACTTCGTTCCTCGCTTTCATGTCAGTACAATGACGAGGAAAGCTCGTCACTTCGTTCCTCGCTTTCATGTCAGTGTCTCTTAACTTCCCATCCCTAAAACAGTTCATTTAATATCCCTAAGTTAAGTTTCTAGTAATTTCCACAAAAGCAATTGCTGATCGTAATTATTTGTGATAAAGAAGGTTCATCACTACTTTTTCCAACTTTTTGAGCCTGAAACGTTACATTCAATACTTCACAAGCTAGCTTTAGGGGAATTTTCAGAATTGCATTTGCCAATCGTTCTGATTTATAATAAAGATGGTTCAATATTTCACTTCTAAAACATTTTACTTGGTACCCCACAGGTCGCAAATATTCATGAATTGTAAGGAAAAATAATTGCCGATCAGAATCGGTTTGCGAAAAAAATTACAACAAACACAATTATTAAATTTTCCGTGGATACTCGTATTACCAAGACCAAGTGTTTGAATTTTTACCCTTGCAATAGATTTCAAGTGACTTAAAAAAATGATTATCTGGGAACTCTTAAAACATTTCATTTCATACACCACAAGTTAGATACCTAAAAAAAAAAAAAATTTAAAAATTTAAATTAAACACAAATTACATTAATATTTGATCATATAACAAATATTTTGCCAATCTGACATTTCTATTGTCTTCTTGGCAATTTAAAAATTCCGCCAATAATAATGTAAAATAATTTGCATTCCACATTGTCGACTTTACCTAATCTAACGTCAAAGTAGAATAAAATTGTGAAATTGTAATGGAATTTTTTTCCTTTAAATTTCGCGGTTTTTCAAATTTTTATAAAATTTGATCGTGTAATACCAACCAACCAGTCTTACGTTATCTTGTCAGTTACATTTCAAAGTACAATCAAAGCTAAAAAAATTTAACTTGTCTATTCAAGATTGTCATTTGATACCAAACACTATATTTTTGTGATGTCTTTTATGAAAATATTCGACAGCCGCCAATTTTTATATTATCATTTGTCCCGTCTATTCAACATCTTTCTTTGGATACCCAAAAAGTGATTTTAAAAAAATAATTAAATTAAATACAACTTAATTAATATTTGATCATGTGATAAATAATTTTGTCAATCTGATTTTTCTATTGGTAATTTTAAAATATTATCAATAATAATGTACAATAATTTGCATTCTCTTTTGTCGACAAATTTGACGGATTTACTTTATTATTACTAAATTTGATCGTGTAATACCAAAGTTACTTAATCTAAAGTCAAGTAAAATAAAAAAAAGGTTGGAATTTTTCTCTAAATTTCATGTTTTTATTTTATTTTTATTAAATTTGTTATGTTACACAGACTTCTCTAAATCTGACATTTCTATTATTATCTTGTAAATTTAAAAGAACCGTCAATAATAATATATAATAAATTGCACCCTACATTGTCGACAAATTTAATGCATTTACATTATTTTTAATAAATTTGTCGTGTAATAGCGCCTTTTCCTAGTTTAAAGTAAAAGTAGCATCAAAATGAAAATTTTTTATTTTACAACTGAAAATGTAGAAATTTAAATTGATAGTCTTTAATAACTTCCAATTAATACCAAACAATTGGCGAAGCAAGCTCGTCACTACGTTTCTCGCTTCCATGTCAGTACATTGACGAAGAAAGCTCGTCACTTCGTTCCTCACTTCCATTTCAGTGCATCGACGAAGCAAGCTCGTCACTACGTTCCTCGCTTCCATGTCAGTACATTGACGAAGAAAGCTCGTCACTTCGTTCCTCGCTTTCAAGTCAGTGCATGGGCAAAGCAAGCTCGTCACTTTGTTTCTCGCTTTTATGTTACTACTATTTGGCACTTTAGTTTAAATCTCTTCCGTGAGATATTTAATTCAATACCAAACACTTAAGGATTTAAATAACATTTATAAAAAAACAATTGATGATTTATCAAAATAACTTTATGACACTTGAGTTGAAATATCCTTCATGAGACTTTTAATTTGATACCAATCACGGTAGGATTTAAATAACATATATCTTCTCTGCAAGACCTTTTATTTAATACCAAACACGGTAAGATTTAAATTATTTTTATAGAAAACAATTGACAATCGTCCAAAACAATTTTTTGACACTTGAGTTCAAATCTCCTCTGCGAGATCTTTAATTGAATACCAAACACGGTAGGAATTAAATATCATATATACAAAACAATTAACGATCGTCCAAAACAACTATTTGACACTTGAGTTCAAATCTCTTCCGCGAGACCTTTAATTTGATACCAAACACGGTACGATTTAAATAATATTTATAAAAAACAATTGACAATCGTCCAAAATAACTTTTTGACACTTGAGTTCAAATCTCTTCCGCGAGACCTTTAATTTGATACTAAACACGGTAGGATTTAAATAATATTTATAAAAAACAATTGACAATAGTCCAAAATAACTTTTTGACACTTGAGTTTAAATCTTCTTTGCGAGACCTTTTATTTAATACCAAACACGGTAGGATTTTATAATGTTTATAAAAAACAATTGACAATCGCCCAAAACAACTTCTTGACACTTGAGTTCAAATCTCTTCCGCGAGACCTTCAATTTGATACCAAATACGGTAGGATTTAAATAATGTTTATAAAAAACAATTGACAATCGTCCAAAACAACTTTTTGACACTTGAGTTCAAATCTCCTCTGCGAGACCTTTAATTCAATACCAAACACGGTAGGATTTAAATAATATTTATAAAAAACAATTGACAATCGTCACTTTATTTTAAATCTCAAACGTGAAACTTTTAATTTAGTACCAAACATGGCAGGATTAGAAATGAAAAACAACTCATGATAAAAAAAATTATTCTGAAATTAAATAAATATTTAAAACGATCTTTTTATATTAAATAAGTAATAAACTTATTTAAATTTTACCGCCTAAAATACTTAGAAGCATCAAGGTTGCCGAGCAGAGACATCTGTGTATTTTTTGACGCGGAAAAGGAACCATCTATGAAGTGACAAATAATTTTCAACTTTTTTGTGTTAGATAAGAATTTGAATTTTACCGCCTAAAATCCTTAAAAGAATCATGGTTGACAAACAAAGACATCTGTCATATTTATTTTGAATTTGAAAAAAATATTAAAAAAAATTCACATTTAAAAAAATTACAAAATAGTAAACAATGTACGCACTATTATTCTAAACACAAATAAATTTGCCAAATTTATCTAACTTGTCTACAATTAAAGTAATGTATAATTAAAACTTCGAAGTGAACTGTCAAAAATGACAAGTTGTCATTCTTTTTTTCAAACAATTAAAGATAAAGTGTATTGACAGTTCACTTTGAAATTGTAAAAATAAATAACTTTATTTGTAGACAAGTTAGATAAGTATGGTAAATTTATTTCTGTTTAGAATAAATTAAAGTACATGTTTAATATTTTGTTAAATTTTAAAACATCAATTTAAAAATAACAAAATTAATTTCAGAGTGAACTGTCAATTCCCTTTATCTTTGAATTTTTAACAGTGGTAGCAACGCGTGTTTATTTAACATAAACTACACGGAATACGAGGCCCCCCTTGATGTAAAAATTTAATGTCTTTCCTATTTAATATTTTGCACATCATGTGTATGAAAAATTTGAATTCATAAAAAGCACTTAGTCCCTATTGCCCTTTACATCTCAAAAAATGTTTCACCCGAATCCAGCGCACCGTTTAGGCTGTAGCGATAAATAATTATGGTTGTTAGATTGGTCAAAATATATAATGACAGTTCAGACCCCACGCCGATTAGTATATTGGATAGCGGTCCGACCTGCTTCGCAGGTCTGTCCCCTAGGCTCCGCGTTACTGAAGAAGATTACAACTGAAAATGTAGAAAAATAAATTGAGTAGTCTTAAATAACTCCCAATTTATACCAAACAATTGGCGAAGCAAGCTCGTCACTACGTTCCTCGCTTCCATGTCAGTACATTGACGTAGAAAGCTCGTCACTTCGTTCCTCGCTTCCATGTCAGTGCATCGGCGAAGCAAGCTCGTCACTACGTTCCTCGCTTCCATGACAGTACTAGACGAAGAAAGCTCGTCACTTCGTTCCTCGCTTTCAAGTCAGTGCATCAGCGAAGCAAGCTCGCCACTTCGTTCCTCGTTTCCATGTCAGTACATTGGCGAAGCAAGCTTGTGCCTTCGTTCCTCGCTTTTAAGTCAGTGCATCGGAGAAGCAAGCTCGTCACTATGTTCCTCGTTTCCATGTCAGTACTTCGTTTCTCGCTTTCATGTTACTACTATTTGGCACTTCAGTTTAATTCTCTTCCGTGAGATATTTAATAACAAACACGTTAAGACTTAAATAATATTCATAAAAAACAATTTACAATCGCCCAAAACAACTTTTTGACACTTGAGTTCAAATCTCCTCCGCGAGGCCTTTTATTTGATTCCAAACAAGGTAGGAATTAAACAACATTTATACAAAACAATTAACGATCATCCAAAACAACTTTTTGACACTTGAGTTCAAATCTACTCCGCGAGACCTTTAATTTGATACCAAATACGGTGGGATTTAAAAAATATTTATAAAAAACAATTGACAATCGTCCAAAACAACTTTTTGACACTTGAGTTCAAATCTCCTCCACGAGACCTTTAATTTGATACCAAACACGGGAGGTTTTAAATAATATTTATAAAAAACAATTGACAATCGTCCAAAACAACTTTTTGACACTTGAGTTCAAATCTCCTCCACGAGACCTTTAATTTAATACCAAACACGGTAGGATTTAAATCATATTTATAAAAAACAATTGACAATCGCCCAAAACAACTTTTTGACACCTGAGTTCAAATCTCCTCCGCGAGACCTTTAGTTCAATACCAAACACGGTAGGAATTAAATAACATTTATAAAAAACAATAGACAATCGTCCACTTTATGACACTTTATTTTAAATCTCTAACGTGAAACTTTTAATTTAGTACCAAACACGGCAGGATTAGATATAAAAACTGATGATAAAAAAAATAATTCTGAAATGGATTATAAATATTTAAAACGAACTTTTTATATTAGAAAAGTAATGAACTTATTTAAATTTTACCGCATAAAATACTTAGAAGCATCGAGGTTGTCGAGCAGAGACATCTGTTTTATTTTTTGAGAAGAAAAAGAAACTATATATGAAGTGAAAAATAAATTTTAACTTTTTTTTATTAGATAAGAAATTAACCCATTTGAATTTTACCGCCTAAAATCCTTAAATGAATCGAGGTTGACGAACAGAGACATCTGTCATATTTATTTTGAATGGAAAAAATATTTAAAAAAAATTCACATTTAAAAAATCTACAATATAGAAAACATGTTTCCTCATTTATTCTAAACACATATAAATTTACAAAACTTTTTCATTTGATCTAGAATTAATTCAATTTACACTTACAGTTTCAAACAGATATGTCAAAAATGACAGGATGAATACAAATTCGTGAAAAGTGACAGCTACAATTTTATTTTTTCAAATTGACTTTTAATATATTTACATTATAGTACACATGTTCACTCATTTATTTTAAACACAGATAAATTTACAAAACTTCTTCAACATGTCTAGAATTAATGTAATTTGTACTCAAAATTTGAAACAGATCTGTCATATATGTCAAATTGAACAAAAATTTGTGAAAAGTTACAACTACAATCAACAAAGTACACTTTCGTAGCAACCCGAGGCCCCCCTTGATGGAAAAATTTAATGTTTTTCGCATTTAATATTTCGCACATCATGTGTAAGAAAAATATGAGACATACAAAAGGCACTGTTCCACAGGGACCTTTAACACGCAAAAAAAGTTTCACCCGAGTACATCAAACCGTCTAGGCTGTAGGCGATTCCGATGGCCGTTGTTAGACTGGTCGATGAATAGAGTGACAGTTCAGACCCACGCCGATTAGTATATAGGACTAGCGGCCCGACCTGCTTCGCAGGTCTGTCCCCTAGGCTCCGCGTCACTGAAGAAGATTACAACTGAAAATATAGAAAAATAAATTGGGTAGTCTTAAATAATTTCCAATTTATACCAAACAATTGGCGAAGCAAGCTCGTCACTACTTTCCTCGCTTCGATGTCAGTACATTGACGAAGAAAGCTCGTCACTTCGTTTCTCGCTTCCATGTCAGTGCATCGACGAAGCAAGCTCGTCACTACGTTCCTCGCTTCCATGTCAGTACATTGGCGTACCAAGCTTGTGCCTTCGTTTCTCGCTTTCAAAAAGTGCATCGGCGAAGCAAGCTCGTCACTATGTTCCTCGTTTCTATGTCAGTACATTAATGAAGAAAGCTCGTCACTTCGTTCCTCGCTTTTAAGCCAGTACATGGCGGAGCAAGCTCGTCTCTTCATTTCTCCGTTTTCCGTGAGATATTTAATTCAATACCAAACACGTTAGGATTTAATAACATTTATAAAAAAAAAACAATTGACGATTTACCAAAATAACTTTTTGACACTTGAGTTGAAATATCCTTCATGAGACTTTTAATTTGTTACCAAACACGGTAGAAATTAAATAACATTTATACAAAACAATTAACGATCGTCCAAAACAACTTTTTGACACTTGAGTTCAAATCTCCTTCGCGAGACCTTTAATTTTATACCAAACACGGTAGGATTTAAATAATATTTATAAAAAACAATTGACAATCGTCCAAAATAACTTTTTGACACTTAAGTTCAAATCTTCTCTGCGAGAGCTTTTATTCAATACCAAACACGGTAGAGTTTAAATAATTTTTATAGAAAACAATTGACAATCGTCCAAAACAACTTTTTGACACTTGAGTTCAAATCTCCTCTGCGAGACCTTCAATTGAATACCAAACACGGTAGGATTTAAATAATATTTATAAAAAACAATTGACAATCGTCCAAAATAACTTTTTGACACTTAAGTTCAAATCTTCTCTGCGAGACCTTTTATTCAATACCAAACACGGTAGGATTTAAATAATTTTTATAGAAAACAATTGACAATCGTCCAAAACAACTTGTTGACACTTGAGTTCAAATCTCCTCTGCGAGACCTTCAATTGAATACCAAACACGGTAAGATTTAAATAATTTTTATAGAAAACAATTGACAATCGTCCAAAACAACTTTTTGTCACTTTAATTCAAACCTCCTCTGCGAGACCTTTAATTTGATTCCAAACACAGTAGGATTTAAATAACATTTATAAAAACAATTAGCGATCGTCCAAAATAAATTTTTGATACTTGACTTTAAATATCATGATTGAGACATTTAATTCAATACCAAACACGTTAGGTTTTAAATTACATTTATAAAAACAAATTACGATCGTCCAAAATAATTTTTTGACACTTTAGTTTAAATCTGATGAGTGAGACCTTCAATTTGATACCAAACACGGCAGGATTTAAATAACATTCAGAAAAAACAATTAACGATCGTGTATAATAATTTTGTGACACTTGATTAGAAATAAAAAACAACTGATCATTGTTTAAAATAACTTTTTGACAATTCTACGAATTTAGATATATAAAAAATCTGAAATTGATTATAAATATTTAAAACGAACTTTTTATATTAGATAAGTAATTAACCTGTTTAAATTTTACCGCCTAAAATACTTAGAAGCATCGAGGTTGTCGAGCAGAGACATCTGTTGTATTTTTTGAGAAGAAAAAGAAACCATCTATGAAGCGAAAAATAATTTTTAACTTTTTTATGTTAGAAGTTAATTCATTTGAATTTTACCGCCTAAATTCCTTAAAAGAATTGAGGTTGACAAACAACGACATCTGTCATATTAATTTTAAATTTGAAAAAATATGAGAAAAAAAATTCAAATTTAAAATAATTACAAAATAATAATAATGTTTGCATATATATTCTAAACACAAATAAATTACCAAACTTGTCTAACTGAACTACAATTAAAAAAATTTATATTTAAAATTTCAGACTGAAATGTCAAAATAACTAGTTGCACAAAAATTTGTGAAAAGTAACAGCAACAATTTTAATTTTTTTAATTGACTTTTAAAATACTTACAAAATAGTACACATGTTTGTTCATTAATTCTAAATACAGATAAATTTACAAAACACCTTTAAGTTGTCTAGAATATATGTAATTTATACTTGAACTTCGAAACAGATCTGTCAGAAATGACAAATTGAACATAAATTTTTGTAAAGTTACAACCAGAATCAACAAACTCCACTTTGATAGCAACCCGCACACTCTGATCCGTAAACGCATTTCCGCCTTATTTATTTAATATCTCGCACATCATGTGAACTAAAAATGTGAATTCATGAAAAGGCGCTATTCTGAAAAAATCTCTAACTTCCGGTAAAGGTTTCACTGAAATCCGTCAAACCGTCTAGGCTCTAGAGCTGCGCAAAAATTTGGTTACTAGGCAGATGAAAATATATATAGAAAGTGAATTAAGCCTTTTAGTATATTGGACTAGCGGTTCGACATGCTTCGCATGTCTAACCCCTAGGCTCCGCGACACTGAAGAAGATTACAACTAAAAATACAAAAAAATAACTTGATTTAGTCAATTTGTTCCTCGCTTCCATGTCAGTACATTGGCGAAGAATGCTCGTCACTTCGTTCCTCGCATCCATATCAGTACTTCGGAGAAACAAGCTCGTCACTTCGTTCCTCGCTTCCATGTTAGTACTTTTTGACCTTAGATTGTAAATCTCCTCCATGAGACCTTTAATTTGATACCAAACAGGGTAGGATTTAAATAGTATTTATGAAAAACAATAGACGATCGTTCAAAATAACTTTCTGACACTTGAGTTGAAATCTACTCCATGAAACTTTTAATTTGATATCAAACACTGTAGGATTTAAATAACATTTATAAAAAAACAATTGACACTCGTCCAAAATAACTTTTTGATACTTTAGTTTAAATTTCCTCCGCGTGACCTTTAATTTGATACCAAACAAGGTAGGTTTTAAATAACATTTATAAAAAACAATTGACAATCATAAAAAAAAATTTTTTTTCACTTGAGTTTAAATCTCCTCTGTGAAACCTTTTATTTGATACCAAACAGGGTAGGAGTTAAATAATATTTATGAAAAACAATTGACGATTGTCCAAAATAACTTCTGACACTTGAGTTGAAATCTACTCCGCGAAATTTTTAATTTGATACCAAACACGGTAGTATTTAAATAACATTTATAAAAAAAATTTGACAATCGTCCAAAATAACTTTTTGACACTTGAGTTTAAATCTCCTCCATGAAACCTTTAATTTGAAACCAAACACGATAAAGTTTAAATAACATTTATAAAAAACAATTGACGATCGTTTAAAATTATGTTTTGACAATTTTAGATAAAAAAGAAAATTCTAAAATTGATTATAAATATTTAAAACTATCTTCAAAATAATTTTTAACCATTTCATATTAGATAACTAATTAAATTATTTAAATTTTACCGCCTAAAATGCTTATAAACAACGAAGTTGTCGAACAAGGGCATCTGTTATTATTATTATTTTTTTTTTTTGAGACGGAAAAAGAAATCATCTATGCTATGGAATGTGAAATATAATAAATACGTAAATAAAAAAACTCACTTTTAAAAAATTTACAAAATACTAAACATGTTTGCTCAATTATTCTAAATACAAATAAATTTACCAAACTTATCTACCTTGTCTACAATTAAAGTAATATATAATAAAAACTTCAAACTAAACTGTCAAAAATGACAAGTTGTTCAAAGTGAACTGTCAATTCAATTGAAATCAACAAAAATTTCACAGTGGTAACTACGCATTTGATTCAACAAAAGCTACACACCCATACTAGATTTAAAAATACCCGCCTTATTTATTTAATATCTCGCACATCATGTGTAATAAAAATTTGAATTCATAAAAAGCACGTGTTCCCAAAAGATCTTTAAGTGCCTTTGAAGGTTTCACTCGAATCCGTCAAACCGTGTAGGCTCTAGGTCTGTGTACAAATGGTTCATAAGCAGATGAATCTATAGATCCGGAATTAAGCCTTTTAGTATAAAGGATGTTAAGTTGTATTGGTTTTGATTGCAGGAGCAGTCGTCATTTCCTAACACGAAGAAACATTTTGAGGTACACTGGCTTTATTTGAAGGGTAACAAAAAAATGTTTCAAATAAAAGTTGGGCACAATGAATCAATCAACTACTTTCATCCTAAGAATTTTTTTGTAAGATGTGTACTTTAGGAGTTATAGATATATTTATCAAAAAGACAAACATATAGACAACATTTTGGAATTAATTTTGAATCTACAGTATTAGTGGAGGAATGTGGCTCATTATTGAACTTGAACGTAATTAATCAATGCTGAATCCGATGATGTCTGTGTGTGTGTGTCTGTCTGTCAGTCTGTGTGCATCTCTGGAGTTACGGTTTCTCAAAAACTACTACACTAAACATTTTGATATTTTGTATATATCAAATGTATCCCCTTTGGAAGAGCTGATTAGTTGTTGGTGATAATCTAATAATCGGAAGTGGTAGTTTACTTGAAGCCCTATCAAGTTGTTTTCAAATTTCTCAGTAAATTATGGTTTAATGCAAATTTTGTTATTAGAATAATGTTTCAAATATTATTATATACAATTATTGTTTGAAACATTTTCCTCTCGCTGTCACAATTTACAAATTACAACACGTTAAAGAAAAATTATATTCTGATATATTCGTTTAAATTTGCTAACCTGTTTTTTGAAAAAAACAAAACAACGGTTGAAAAATGTCATTCTTTGACATGTATGATAATTTGTTGAAGGGATGAGCGTTTCTTGATAGTGGTGGTGCGTGTTTCTGCATTGTTTGATAAGAAATCTATGGCGGGAGGTACTGTGGTTTGATTAGGATATGTATATTGAAGTAAAAACAGTAATCGCATTCCATAATGGCGGGTGTCTGCAGGGTGCAAGGTATTGGGTGCTCTGGGTACATTTGCTCGAAACGTGAATGTATCTAGAGATGCTCGATTGAATGTTTATAATGGTGTGTTAGTGTCTACATTGATGTATGTTGGGTGTGGATGAAGAAGCATGAACGACGTATAACTGCTGTGGAAATGAGGTTGTTGTTAAGAAAGTGGGAGTGCGTTTGGTTATATCGAGCGAATGTCGAATGAAAGGTTAGTGAAACTAATATATGCGGGTGAATGATTGCGCGGGCGTCCGAGGAATAAGTGATGAGGTATGATTGATGGTTTGTTGCGTGAAAGAATGATTTCGAGTGTGAAGAATAGACGAGCATGTATGAATGTAGAGGAAGCGAAAGTGAAAGAATGTTTGGATGAGAATGATGGTTGGTTGACTGTGTTTTTAGGTTCGTGTTACCCCATTGAGTGGGATATAGCGTGACGTTATACATGTATGTATATAAAGGTCTATGTCCACGGTGATAGAAATCGGTCCGAGATTTCGGATATAGATCTCGAATCCAAAACTTGGATCGCGGAAACTACCAACTTGGATGAAAAAATCGAATAGAAAACTATGATGAAAAAACGCGTTCTGTACGATTTTTTCATACTAGTTGCTAATTTCATATAGATATTACCAAATTAAAATTTTGAAAAGTGGAAAAATTTTCAATCAAAGCTGAAAATTAGTATTTTCAAACAGTTTCTAACATGAAATATATTTTTTATTTATTTTTCGTATAAACAAATTTAATTTACTTATGCCAGAATAATTTCTTGAGTTATATTTTATTAGTTTTTTAGTATTGGTAGAATTGACTGAAGCTAACTTCATAAATTCGACTAACCTGACATATGTTGTCATACAAGTTCACTATTTATGATATAGAACTATATCTGAGATCTCGGACCGATTTCTATCACACAGGCCTTAAGATTTGAACGAAGTTTATTTAGATAGTTGTGGAACTTTAGCTTGCAGTAAGAGAGTAAAAGTGTTAAAACAACCAACCTTTGCGGATACAATTATCCAGATCTTCTGGAATTAATTCTTGTATATCCTCCAATTTTTGTTGAACTTCTTTATTGTTTTCCGCAACAGTCTTCAAAATTCGCTGCAATATTTTTGTTTTAATTTAAAAATTTGTATTTAAAGTCACATATACTTACAACTTCTAGTCCGCCAATGCGTAGAATAATCACTTCCCACCCCTCTTTGACGCAAAACCCGAGCGCGCACAGAATAACTAAAAAAATAAGCGTTATTTTTCTCGGTTTTTGTGAATTATTTTGTATCGTACCAAGAATTGCAAGAAAGTGGATTTTTTTCCACTTGCCGTTAGATGATTCTACATTTGTGCCGCTTGCTGTGTGCCTGCGGATGGCGCGGACATTTCTTCTTGGTCTTCGTTCTGGTAGATCGATTGGCGGACCTATTCAAATATTTCAGAAGGAAAACATTTACACTTTACCAAATTTGTAGACTCAATTGATAAACAGGGAAATAAAGTTCAAACATTTTCCTAGAAGTTTATCAAGTTTCGAGTACCTACGAAAATTTGTGAATATTTCAAAAAATATTGAAAAAGAAAACGTTTTATAAAACTTTTGAAAACGCGATAAATGGACATTCAATACGCAAAAAGTATTGCTCTTTCATTTAAAAAGCTATTGCACACAGATTAAACAATTTTGGTAAAAAACGGTTCAAGTTACGGCAAAAAAAAAAAACGCAAATTACGCTTTTTCCAAAAAAATTCATAACTTCTGGCCAAATCATCGTAGGTCCTTGAAAATTACATAAACTTGAAGGAAAATGATTGAAGTTTAGTTGTCTGTTGGTCAATTAAGTCAACGATTTTTTTTACTCACACTACGAATAGTTAAATTTGAACATGTTTAAGTCAAAAACATGTTTATTTTCATCCGGGGGTAGCAGGGGGTGGAACGGGTTTGGTGGCACATTAACTTAAAGCACCGTAAAGAGAAAATTTTAAACTTCTCAGAATTCAAAGGATTATCGGTTTTGGTGCAAAATCGGCAAAGTTATAGACAAAAATGCGCAAAAAGCGATTTCTTTTTTGAAAAATTCACAATTTCGCGCCAAATTGTCATAGGTACACGAAACTTGAGAAACTTAAAGGAAAATGTTTGAACTTTATTGCCCTGTTTGCCAATTGAGTCTACGATTTTTTTTGGCACTGCGTACGAGCTGTCAAATTTGGACATTTTTTTGACATCAGGATCATTTTTTTTATATGGGGGTGGGAGGGGGTTGATATCATATTGACTAGCATCACATTGAAGAGAACATTTCAAAGTTTGTAAAACTCAAAGAATCATCCAATTTCAACTAAATACAACCGAGTTATGGCACTCTGAAATTTAGTTATTTTTGGTGCATTTTCAAGTGCTGCGTTTTTTTTTTCCTCGAGTTTAATATATATTTAATGTATTAAATATTTACTAACCTGTTATAGATTTCATGTATTCATTTTGTTGTATTCTATGTGCTTCAATTAACGCAATAAGTTCAGCTCGCTGCCGGCTGAGCATTTCTTCAAGCGTTTCATCCTAAATTGTATAAAAAAAAAACAGAATTTACACTATGTACAGAAGCGCCATTTTGTTTTTCATTATCAGTTGCCATGCGCAGGCTTTGTTACATAAACAATAACATCTGAAAATGACTTTTCAGTTTCACTTCCGGTTGAAATAGTTAGGTTATGTCGTAATCATTTTCAGATATCTTGTTCATAATGCGATTAGTCACTTTTAAATTAGGTTAGAACTAACTAGAAGCACAAAAATAGTACATTCATTAATGCCCCGTAACCAGTCTGTTTTGAGAAGTCTTACCATATCAAATTCCGAATTTGAGTCCAACAATTGTTGAAAAGTAATTGGTACAACTTGTAGTCGGCCATTTTGACAATTTGACAACCCACAACAACATTTGACAATCGCTAAGAGATTATTCTCGCGGTCTAATTTATCAGAAACGTTATTTTGCGTAACGGGTGTGAAGTATTCGTCTTTGTAGTTTTTTAGGGAGAAATCTGTCAAATCTTTAGGGAATTTCATGCCGCCGTGGATGGTGAAATAGTTACCGTAACTGTCACCAGTTCGAGCTAAGTTCAAGTCGAACATACTAAGGGATTGTTTCATTTTATTGCGTAATAAATCTGTAGGGGTAACGTCATGCTTTTTAGGAGATTTTTTCACATTTTTGTCGTGTTTATACATAGTTTGATTTAAATTTCTAGTGCTGTTATACAAATTTTTTTTCTCAGGGTCTATTTCTGAAAAGCTACGATTATAATTACTAGGAGGCGAGATATTTTTGAATAAATTTGGTTCAGAAGACGTTCGTGTATACGAATCTTGTTTTAATAAAGGTGTGCTAGATTTAAACGAAATTTTTCGGTCTGTTTTCGAACGATCTAACCTCAAATATCTACTATCGGAATCTGGGCGAAATTTGCGTCTGTTCCGTAATTTTAACCGAGTTTGAGGTTGAAATTAATCAGTTTTATATTCATTTTGACAGGAACATTGATACAACAAACACTCGCACTCCTTTTTAAGCTGTATTCACATAGAACTTATTGCTGTTGCCTTGCTTCGGTTGTCTTGCCTTGCTGTTGTATTGCATTTGTATTGTATGTACATCGTTCTCATAGGACTTAACTTCCTTGTTACCAATAATACAGTTTTGATATTTACCAACGCTGATGGGCTGTCAGTTTACTAGAAATTTGTAATTATTAATTTAATAATGGCTACGTACAACTATAATACAAATACGTACAAAATTATTTCCTACTAATATATGTACATATACAACTGTCACAATATTACAAAATATGTTAGGTTAAGTGTCAATTCGTCAAATATATCTATCCTTTTTCATAGCGCTCTCTGATTGGTTGTTGCTTCCTTTGCCTTGCAGTTGCATTGCTTGAGTTTGGAGTTTAAGCTGTATTCACATACAACTTATTGCTGTTGCCTTGCAGTGGTCTTGCTGTTGCGTTGTTAGCGTATGATGTTTGACAAGCGCTACAACGTGCAGTCGTTCACAATGACTTGTTGCTGTTGTAGTGCCGTTGCCTTGCGTTGCACGAGTTTGTAAACTCCAAACTCAAGCAATGCAACAGCAAGGCAACGGAAGCAACAGCCAATCAGAGACCATTATGAAAAAGGATAGATATACATATATGACAAGTTGACACTTAACCTAAAATATTTTCCAATATTGTGACATTTGTGTAGGTACATATATTAGCAGAAAATAATTTAGTAAGTATTTGTATTATATATAGCCATTATTAAATTAATTATTACAACTTTCTAGTAAACTGACAGCCCATCAGCGTCGGTAACTGTCAAAACAGTATTATTGGTAACAACGAAGTTAAGTTCTATGTGAACGGTGTACATACAATGCAAATGCAACGCAATAGCAAGGCAAGACAACCGAAGCAAGGCAACAGCAATAAGTTGTATGTGAATACAGCTTTACAAACTTGTGCAACGCAAGGCAACAGCACTACAACAGCAACAAACCATTGTGAACGACTGTACGCTGTAGCGCTTGTCAAACATCATACGCTAGCAACGCAACAGCAAGACCACTGCAAGGCAACAGCAATAAGTTGTATGTGAATACAGCTTTAATGTCATTAACTTCATTTTTTAACGCATCTAACTCATTTAGACAATCAGTGCAGTGGCGTGCAGTGAGTTTTGGGCGAAGGGAAGCTGTAGAAATATTTTTAAAAAAAAATAATTAAAAGAATATAGCCAGTAATAAATAATAATATTTTACACTTACCACTGGCAATATGTAATTCCAAATAAAAAAGAATAAATATAATCCCTAACCTTTGATAAAGAAAATAAGAAAAATCTATATACGTATTTCGATAATTAAGATATTTTTATTAGTAGAAGCAAAAGAAATAGAGTCGATATTACTCTACTTGTGAACCAAATCAGTGGTCAATATTGAATCCAAATTAAAAAAAATAATCATAATTTATAGTGAAACGAAGCAATCAAACATATCAAACTAACCAATAATAAGCAAGAATATAACTAAAAACGGTTGAGTCCACCTCTAATATCTAATTCCCCAGTAAATCACACAATTTATTAGATTCATCACTTATATAATTGCATTGATTGATTTTCTATGGTCATTACTAATTATTTCATTTTAAGTCGCATATTGTAACCAGTATTAATCTATTTTCACTGATATAATACATTAACTGTACTTTGCAACATTATTTAATACTTAAAACGCAAGCAATGCAGCGCAGAAGCGTTTTTCAAAACGCATCCACAAGCAGCTTGGCGCGACCGATCCTAGCATAGAACGCGCATGCGCCAACTACACTACAGCGATGAGGCAGGCAATGGAACAGTGGAAGCGATTTGAAAGCAGCTTCCATGGTCCGGCATAGGTCTTCGTGGTTGAGCTCGGACGGATACGGCAGCTAATATTTGATAGCAGAGGAGCAATTTTTTCAACAAATTATTTGTTTTTCATAATTTTTGTAATATTGAATACAATTGTTTTAGTAAATTTTATATAATAGAAATATAAGTATTAAGTATTGAAAATTTTCTGAGGGATGCGCCGCATCCAACGCATCCATGGACGGCACGCCACTGAATCAGTGAACGATACTACACTGTCTGTCGACTTTTTCGTCGAATTTTGAGCAAGATTTTGGTATTTATAATCATAACTTTTCCAGAATAAATTATTTTTACAATAGCTGTCATTAATTTTAAGGTTAGGATCATATTCAGAATCTGACAAATCAAACGCGTTGATATCCGGACAAGATTTTGACAGATTCCCGCTAAATTTCCCTAGGTTCGCCTGAAGTTAACGAACTTTAGGCGAATCAGGAGGCACTAAAATGTTTATGTCAGGGCAACTATGATTCAGTTCATCTTTAATTATTTCACAGTTGGTATCGTAATTTTGAAAAGTTGAAACGCCACCGTTTTCGCGAAATATTAACGAATGAATATTAGGACAACTATTAGTAATTCGATCTAAATTATCTTCTGGAGGGTGAATTATAATTGTCGGGGTGCGCCTGAAAGTTTTTGACATTCTACGGCCTCCGGAAACCTTCCGAGGATTCGAATTAACAACTTCCGGTGAAATTTTGACCTCGGAAATAATATTTTGATCTATTTTTTTGGCTAATTTTGGACTAGGTTTAGAAAATAAATTCGCTATTTCATTGGCTAAGTCGTTATACGATAAAGATTTTTTTAGGGATGTTGTCGTTTTATTTTTCCCTATATCCATACTAATGTTACGCTCGACAGTTGGTAATATGCGAGCAGGGGTGCCAATTGACGTGTTGCCAACTGCATGCTATAATAATAAGAAATAAATAACACTACAAACATTGTGCTGATTTGTAAGGTGAAATTTTGACATTTATAAGTTGGCGATTGTTTCTTCCAGAACAGCACAACCAACTAAACAAAAATTAATATTAAATACAACTAAAAATGCAGTAAATTCGTAATAAATGAATTTTAAAGTGAAATTAGTAACAAAAACTTACATTTTGAACGGACCACTCTGGGACTGTGGCTGTTGTAGATTTGTCTGAAAAATTAAGCAAAAATTAGGTTAAAAGTTTTCCCAGAATTTTCTCAAATGATTTGTGGGGTTATTAGTAGACCTATCGGGCTCATTATTGAACTTGGCCTTGGTATTTTAATCTAGAACCTAATTATTTACGGTTCATTTGAATATTCGAGCGAATTATGGAGATATTTGACAAACAGGCCAACAGACAGATGCTTATTAAACTTATTTTATACCTATTATATCTGTGGTGAATATGGCTCATTCTCGAACTTATCCTTGATGTTTCAGTGGGAAATCCAAATATTTAGGTTTCATTTTGAAATTCAAACTAGTTCTGGAAATATTCGACAAACATACTGACAGGCAGGCAACATTTTCAAATTAATTTTGTATCTAGGGTGTTAGTGAATAAATGTTGCTCGTTATTTAACTTAACCATAATTAAGAAGTGCTGAATCCAAATAGATAGGTTTCTTTTTGAAATTCATACTAGTTCTGGAGCTATTTGACATACAGGTTGACAGACCGCCAAGATTTTTAAATTAATTTTGTATCTAATGTGTTTTTAAAAAACATTCCTCTGAATCGGTAACAAAGTGACAGATCTGGGACTGGACTAGGCCCTAGGGACTTCAACGCTGGGTGCAGGAGTACTTTTAGTATAACTATGTTAAGTTGTATTGGTTTTGATTGCAGGAACAGTCGTCATTTCCTAACACGAAGAAACATTTTGAGGTACACTGGCTTTATTTGAAGGGTAACAAAAAAATGTTTCAAATAAAAGTTGGGCACAATGAATCAATCAACTACTTTCATCCTAAGAATTTTTTTGTAAGATGTGTACTTTAGGATTTATAGAAATATTTATCAAAAAGACAAACATATAGACAACATTTTGGAATTAATTTTGAATCTACAATATTAGTGGAGGAATGTGGCTCATTATTGAACTTGAACATAATTAATCAATGCTGAATCCGATGATGTCTGTGTGTGTGTGTCTGTCTGTCAGTCTGTGTGCATCTCTGGAGTTACGGTTTCTCAAAAACTACTACACTAAACATTTTGATATTTTGTATATATCAAATGTATCCCCTTTGGAAGAGCTGATTAGTTGTTGGTGATAATCTAATAATCGGAAGTGGTAGTTTACTTGAAGCCCTATCAAGTTGTTTTCAAATTTCTCAGTAAATTATGGTTTCAGTCGTTATTCATCGCCCGCAGTGAACAGACGTGCCTCTCATCACCTCACTTGCAAGCGAGAATAAAGAAAAGTTAAATAACCAACTATTAATTTAATCAACGAAGCGTTATTTAATAACAGTGCTTGAAACAGAGAACAAATAACACTAAATATAAGAGAAAACACCAAAAAAAGGAGCGGTCCTCGGACCTAACTCCAAATGATAAAATGACAACAACATCTGACAACAGCTGGCAAAGAGCTGGCCGAAAAACCAAGCGAGACAATTCAACAACAAGAAGTTTTAAACGAAGAATAATAGATTCTTCGCAAAATATAACTATAACAACACAAAACCGCTACCAACCATTAACTATACAAAGAAACAACGATGAAACCGAACCAAACACCACACACGAAAACGAAAGAGTAATTAAGCCACCGCCAATATTTGTTCCGGACGTGACAGATATAAAACCACTACACAACATCATAAGTGCTGAAGTAGGCACAGACTACTTCCTAAAAGCAGTAAGTAACAGCCAAATAAAAGTACAACTAAACACAATCGAAAACTACAGAAAAATCATCCACAAACTTAAAGAAAAAGACGTTAAATTCCATACATATCAATTGAAACAAGAACGGGCGTACCGTGTAGTAATTAAAAACCTTCACCACTCCACTAACTTAGACGAACTAAAATCTGAAATAGAAGAAAAAGGGCACACAGTGAAAAACATATATAATATTAAACACAGAATAACAAAAGAACCCCTATCTCTCTTCGTAATAGAATTAAAACAAGAAGTAAACAACAAAGAAATATACAACATCGAATTTCTTCAGTACACAAAAGTCATCATAGAAGCACCAAGACCTAAACGTGAAATCCCACAATGTGCGAGATGCCAAAGGTATGGGCATACAAAAACATACTGCCAAAGACAAGCGCGTTGCGTTAAATGTGGTGAAAACCACTTAACCAAAGACTGCACCAAAGACAAGAATACACCAGTAACATGTGCATTATGCCAGGAAAATCATCCTGCAAATTACAAGGGATGCACGATCTACAAAGAAATACAAAAAAGAAAATACCCTCAACCAAGGGAGAGAGTTACATACATCCCAACCAAAACACACCCAACTACTAGCCCAGATACTACATACGCCCAAGCAGCTAGTAACAATAAAAAAAATACAGAACCACCACAAAACACACCACATATCAATATCCACGCAGAGCCATTCCAAAACTATAATAAGCTAGCACAAATGATGTCAAAAATGATGGAAAGAATGGATACATTGTTAAACCTGTTAACAACTCTTGTTACTAATCTTTCAAAATGACAAAGAATCTGAAATTAGCAATCTGAAACGCTAATGGCTTGGCTAACCATAGCCAAGAGTTAAAATTTTTTATCACACACCACCACATCGATATAATGTTAATCTCCGAAACACACTTCACCAACAAATCACACTTAAAAATACCACTCTACAATTTATATATATATCATACAAATCATCCGGACGGCACTGCACACGGCGGCACAGCTATCATCATTAAGCAAACTCTTAAGCACTACGAACTCCCAGAATACATGATGGACCACTTACAGGCAACTTCACTGGTAGTCGAAGACTGGTCAGGCCCAATAACTATATCAGCCATATATTGCCCTCCCAAACACAATATTAAGAAGGAAAATTTTGAAAGATTTTTCAACACCCTTGGCACCAGGTTCCTGGCAGGGGGGGACTTCAATGCCAAGCACACAGAATGGGGATCACGTATTGCAAATCCACGAGGACGAGAGCTTTTAAAAACCATTCAGGGGAACCAAATGAACTTCACTTCAGGAAATGCGCCCACATACTGGCCTACTGATACAAACAAAATCCTAGACCTCCTCGACTTCGGAGTAACCAAGAATATCTCCCAAAACTATATACGTGCTGAAAATAATCTTGAACTATCATCTGACCACACCCCAGTAATAATATACCTGAATAAAGAAATACAAAAAATTAACAGGCCACCCAGTCTTTATAATAAACGAACAGACTGGGAATCATTCAAAGAAATATTAGACCAAGACTTAAACCTAAAAATACCTCTCACAACCACTTCAGATATAGAAGAAGCACTCGAACACCTAACAAAGACTATTCAAAAAGCAGCCTGGCAGTCATCACCTCCATTAAATGATAGTCATATTTCAATTGAGTATCCCAATGAAATAAAAGAACAAATTATAGAAAAAAGACGCCTGAGACGAATCTGGCAAAACGACCGTAACCCATACAACAAAACAAGACTAAATCAAGCACAAAAAAGTTAACAAAGACCTTAAACGACTGGAAAAATAACAACATTCAAAATTATCTAAGTAATCTAACAAACACTGAATCAACGGACTATTCTCTGTGGAAAGCCACTAAATACCTGAAAAACGTAAATAGTCGGATACCTCCTATCAGAACAACTGACAACAACTGGGCAAGGAACGATAGAGAAAAGTGCAACGAATTCGGGAAGTACTTTGAAAGAGTTTTCCAACCACATGATATAGAAAGCGAGGAAGAAAGAAAAATCATCGAGTACTTAGAAACCCCAGACCAACTTTCACCACTTATGAAAAACATCGGAATGTACGAAATTCAAGAAATAATAAAAAACACAAACCCAAAAAAATGCCCAGGCTTTGACTTAATAAATGGTAAAATCCTCAAAAATCTAACGGAAAAAGCAGTAAAACTAATCACTTTCATATTTAATGCCATAGTGAGATTAAGTTACTACCCACCACAGTGGAAAATAGCTCAAATCGTCCTAATACATAAAGCAGGTAAGCCCGAAGAAGAAATGACCTCATATAGACCAATAAGTCTACTGCCCATCCTATCAAAAATCTTTGAAAAAATTTTACTGAAGAGAATAATGCCTCTTTTAGAAGAAAAAAGCGTAATCCCCGAATATCAGTTCGGCTTTAGACGTAAACATGCCACAACTGAACAGGTTCATAGAATAGTCAGCACAATCCTAAGAAGCCTTGAAGAAAAAGAATACTGCTCAGCAGCTTTTTTAGACATAGCACAGGCATTCGACAAAGTTTGGCACAATGGACTCCTGTACAAACTAAAATTGATCTTACCATCAAATATCTACCAACTTCTTAAATCATACCTCTCAAACAGATACTTCCAGATCAAATACAACCAGGAATTCTCCGACTTATTACCAATAAACTCAGGTGTTCCACAAGGAAGTGTTCTTGGGCCCATACACTACTTGATTTACACTGCTAACCTACCAACTACCACAAATACCATGGTTGCAACCTTCGCAGATGACACAGCACTTCTAGCATCAAACACAGACCCAACAGAAGCCTCTGCTGCACTCCAAGATCATCTATTAAAAATAGAAAATTGGCTACAAAAATGGAAGATAAAAGCCAATGAATCAAATTCAACTCATGTCACGTTTACAACCCGACGAGAAACATGCCCAGTAGTTTATCTAAACAACTCCCAACTACCTCAAGCAGACTCTGTTAAATACTTAGGAATGCACCTCGACAGACGCGCAAACTGGGGAAAACACGTAAAAGCAAAAAGGCAACAACTTGGAATAAAATTCAGAAAACTATATTGGATGTTGGGGAAAAACTCCAAATTATCACTAGATAACAAATTACTTGTTTATAAAACAGTGCTCAAACCTATATGGACCTACGGGTTACAACTGTGGGGGTCAACCAGCAACTCCAACATCGAAATCATACAAAGGTTTCAATCTAAAGTTCTTCGGACAATAACTAACGCACCATGGTACGTCTCAAACTACGCAATACACCAAGACTTAAAAATGAAAACGGTTAGAGAAGAAATCAGCTCCACCAGCATTAAATACATAAACAGACTCGAAACCCATCCGAATAACAGCGCTGTAAACTTATTAGACAATAGCAGTACCTCGCAAAGATTAAGGAGATTCAATCCACTAGATTTGCCATACAGATTTAATTAAATAAATCAATAATGTAATAAGTTGCTGTAAGGAAGAAAGTCACTGGACTTTTCTTCCACGTGTTAGCTAAGCTAAATCATTTACTCATTATCGAATGTTGATAGATTGTAAATTACATTACCAATAATAATAAAAAAAAAAAAATTATGGTTTAATGCAAATTTTGTTATTAGAATAATGTTTCAAATATTATTATATACAATTTATGTTTGAAACATTTTCCTCTCGCTGTTACAATTTACAAATTACAACACGTTAAAGAAAAATTATATTCTGATATATTCGTTTAAATTTGCTAACCTGTTTTTTGAAAAAAACAAAACAACGGTTGAAAAATGTCATTCTTTGACATGTATGATAATTTGTTGAAGGGATGAGCGTTTCTTGATAGTGGTGGTGCGTGTTTCTGCATTGTTTGATAAGAAATCTATGGCGGGAGGTACTGTGGTTTGATTAGGATATGTATATTGAAGTAAAAACAGTAATCGCATTCCATAATGGCGGGTGTCTGCAGGGTGCAAGGTATTGGGTGCTCTGGGTACATTTTCTCGAAACGTGAATGTATATAGAAATGCTCGATTGAGTGTTTATAATGGTGTGTTAGTGCCTAGTGGATGTTGGGTGTGGTATACGACGACAGAGATCATGATTTAATGAGTTTTGTATACGAATCATTTGCATTTTTACAGAGCTGGTAAATCTAAAGATAAAGTATCGGACCCTAAAAAAATTGAATATATCGGAGAATTTTCAAAATTAGAAAATTAATTAAACCAAAGTACTACTAAATACTAGTGTATTTTACATCGTTTGATTCAGAAAATGATATCTTTCGATTGATACTACAATCTTGATTGTCCGCGCAACAGCACGGAAAAAATTGATGCTAATCTCCTATGTACACCATTAAGACATGTATACGATATGTAATTGCGTTCATAATTTAAAATTAAAGGAATTGCAAATTAACAAATTTTGTAAAACTTCCTTTATATTTCAGTAATTGTAGAATGATATTTTGTGTCGGAAACTGAAACTTAGCTTCTACAAGAGAATTGATTTTAAATCTACCTTGAGTTACTTACCGAATTCGTGGATCCACATGTTAACATAGTCTTTGGTTTGGTTTTTAGGTATTCCTCGTAAATGCGTGAAAAATGTTAGCAGTTCTCTGGTGGTCAGCTGGTAGTTCAACGCTCCGAATTGGGAACAGTAACCAATTTGCTTCATGAACTATAATATCAAACCTGTTATTAAGACAACAGGTTAAATATTTCAATATTGAGATTCTTAGAATACGATTTCAACTGTCTATATGTAGATAAATCACTTTAAACTTAATATTTACAAAACAAAGGGCCAAGAAGAGCTTATTAGATTTCGATGGCAATCCGTCAAACAGTTTACATGAAGGCACTGATTTCTATATAACACTAGATTGGGCATAAACCGCTATGCTGCGTTCCCAATTGAACGCCGCCATGATGGGCAAAATAGGAATTTGTGACACTTCAATATTTAAAAATGTTAGGTGATAGGTATGTCCTGAAGAGAGGAGGTGGCGAGCGCAGTACAGAGATAGCGAAGAATGTTAGAAGATGGATATGACCTGAAGAGAGGAGGTGGCGAGCGCAGTGTATAGTAAGCGAGGAATGTTCTGTGATAGATATGTCTTAAAGAGATGTGGTGGCGAACACGGTACAGAGATAGCGAAGAATGTTAGAAAATAGGACGACCTGAAGAGAGGAGGTTCAATTGGGAACGCTCTCAGCTGACAGAATATGGTCTATGCCCAATCTAGTGTTATATAGAAATCAGTGCTTGAAGGCCTTTGAGATTTTTTGGACATATCTTAGTAAATAAGTGAATACTAATATTTAGGTAACCAAAAGGGCCTTACTGCATGCATTTTTTAATTCTGAACAACTTTTATATTGACACTTTTGCTGTAAAGTGAACCGGTAAAAAGATACAGCAATATTATAAAAATTGCATTAAACTCCCTATGTTTCACATTTCAATTCTACACCCTTATAAATGTTTGTAACAACTTGTGCGCAGGCGCGCAGTGACTTGTGTTATGATAGCTGTGAGTACTAACAGTTTAAAAACATTTTATTCTGTTACTCGATCGGCCAGGTTTTTTGCTGCCTTCTCTTGGACTATTAATATAATTTGTGTATCTATTTCAACAATCCTATTTGCTATGGGAATACATTTATAACTTAAGCATTTATTCTCTATTTACTGTATGTATATATTATACTATATGTATATATGGTATTCAATTTAAGTGTGCCACCATTGCTATCTCGAGAACTATAAGTGCTACAAGGTTGGTTAAATTAGCAAACAATTTCTATTTTACAATACTATGTTAATGAGCATAAAAACTATTTTTTAAAACCAGTGGATCTCAAAATATAGGGTGCAACTTTCTTATTTTAAATGGAAACATATATTTTTGATTATGCTATTTAATAGAGAATTTTTTTTCTAAATGCACATGTCATATACTAATATAATGGAGGAACTGAGAAAAATGTATTTTAAATTTATATTAATTTGATTAGTATGTAGTTGTAATTAAGTGTGCTTTGAATAAAAAACGATTGAAAATAAATGTTTTATTGAATCAATGGTTGATTGTTGTTAGTTGACTTTTGTCTACAATATAAATTTTTAGTGAAAAATTTATAATATTACTCACGACGAAAAAGTTGATATGTATGATGTATACATTTTATGCCGTAAAAATGCCCGTGTTGCAGTTAATAAGTACGCAGAGAACTGAGCATCTTGACGTGGCAGAATTGAAAAATAACATTGCAGAAGTAATATCTTATATCGACGGTAGAACATTACGAAACATTTTATTAAAAGGGTTCAGTTGTGTATTTATCAAAATGGGGGAAATTTTGAACAATTTTTAGAAACAAAATCCAAGTATTTTTATCTAAAGTAGACACTACTATTAGTATTAAATGTTAGTTTAAACTTATTATTAGAACAACATTGTTCCATATGTTTATTTCTAATTGTTTTCTATTCTAAGCACTCTTAATCACAACTACATGCTAATTAAATAATATAAATTAAAAATGCATTTTTCTCAGTTCTTTCGTAATAGTAGGATATAAAATATGTATATCGTTGAATTCAGAAAAAAATCTCTATTAAATAGCATAATAAAAAAATTTATGATTTCATTTAAAATAAGAAAGTTGCACCCCATATTTTGAGAACCACTGGCTTTAAAAAATATTTTATATGCTCATTAAAATAGTCCAGTAAAATAGAAATTGTCTGCTAATTTAACCAACCTTCTAGCACTTATAGTTCTCGAGTTAGCAATGGTAAAATAAAATAAATACATATATCATCACGCCTTTTACCCATTATGGAAGAGATATATTTTTGCGTATGAACTGCGGTTACCAGCCGTCAAATCATATCCCCAAAGATGTTAGTGGAGAGGGAACCACAGGGGTAAATGTAAATTGGCAACTGTTACCTATGGGATTCGAGCTGAGGCTCGTACAATCCACAGTCCGACGCATTACCACGGTGGCACATTTAAATTGAACAACATGTATATAAGAAAATCGTGTGAGGCCCAGACCAGATTTTTCGTTTTGTTTCATTAATTAAATTTTCTACGATGGACGCTCCCAACCTCCGCTCCTAGAACTTAATTTCAAAATACCAGTATGAATTTTCTTACCATTCTCTTGTTTTTGGATAACGAATATTCCAAGATGTTTGCAGTTCCAGTGGTAGGGAAGATTTCGCCGGTTAACATTCTAAAAGTAGTAGTTTTTCCTGCTCCGTTGATCACCAGCAAACCGAAACATTCGCTGTCTTTCACTCCGAAAGTCAACCCATTGACGGCCGGGAAAGAACCGAAGTGCTTGCGCAGGTTCGACACCAGGAGAACGTCAACATCTACACAGTGGGAGTGATAGCAGTCATCCCTACCTATGAATGATAAAACGGGATTTATAATGAAGTAACGCAAGAAGTAACGCAGTTGAAGTAAGCTGTATTCACATACAACTTATTGCTGTTGTCTTGCCTTGCTGTTGCGTTACATTTGTATTGTATGTACACAGTTCACATACGACTTAACTTCGTTGTTATCAATAATACAGTTTTGACAGTTACCGTCACTGTTTGGCTGTCAATTTATTAGAAAGTTGTAATAATTAATTTAATAGTGGCTACCTATATTTATAATACAAATACATACAAAATTATTTTCTGCTAATACGAGTATATGTACTTACACCTACATATATAAATGTCACAATATTAGAAAATATTTTTTAGGTTAAGTGTCAACTTGTCATATATATATATATATATATATATATATATATATATATATATATATATATATATATATATAAGTTACATCGCTCCAGAAGATGGGAACCGCACCGTCAGCACTGCCCCACGGTGCAACATGACACCCCTTTTAGAATAATTAGATAAGATTGTAGTTGCCTTAGAATATTTTATGTTATATTGTATTCAGTCTTAGTTGAACTGTTAAACGGAAAACATCTGAATTTAAATTGTACTTTTGTTAGTAACAGAATAAAAGTTTTTAAAAACACAGCGACTATAAATAAAACTTTAAGTGGCGCAGTCGGTAGGATTGCCAAAACAAAATTAACGGATATAATTTTGTTTCGTCTAACGATTTATTTGGCAATCGACAAAAGTCGCGATTGAAAAGTTGAAGTCTCTGACAAAGTTGAACGTATATCAACTGCATCCTGACCCGCCAGCTGAGCGAACATCAGCCGGTGCCTGCCTACCTGACCCGTACGAGCTGAGAGGACATCAGCGCGACCGAGCCCAGGACACCAGGACAACCCCAGGAAGAGTACAACACAGCCAAGGACCAATGTACTGGATTCACTTGCTGTAAGTACATGTCGCTTAGAGGCTCAACACTTCTTAATTTAAATTCAGACACAGAAAATTCCACTCAGTCCGATTCTGACTCCGATCTAGAAGATCGTATACAAAATTTGCACATTGATCAAAGAATAATTCTGAAACCAGCAACTCTCCTAACAAACACAATGGCAGTAGTACCACTACGTAAAGAATATTTGGACATGGTTCCTGACTTTCATGGTGAAAGAGAATTATTACCTAGATTTATAGAAGTCTGCCAAAAATTAGTTAATACATTTTACATTTTAGCCAACCCAAACGACTTTCAAAATGAATATTAAATGTGTACTATTTATTCAAAAATTAAAGGCGAAGCCGCCGTTAACATTGCGTCCTGTGACATTAGAACATGGGATGATTTAAAAATGCATTAATTAGCACATATGCAGATAAACGTGATATATTCACATTAAATATCGAGTTAACAGAAGTCAAACAGAATCATAACGAAACCGTTTTTTATTTTTATAATAAAATTACAAAAGTATTAAACATGATAACATCTTACATTGCTACTCATAAAAATAATAATGAAAAACCAGTTTTAACTGAATATTTTAGAGAATATGCTTTGAGAATTTTACTCAAAGGGTTGAAAGAACCCATTGGTCAGCTTATGCGTGCCAAAAATCCTCAAAACTTAAGTTCCGCATTAAATATGCTTACAAACGACTTTCAATTCGAGTCACCTAAAAATATTAAACCGACTCAAAATAATTTTAAACAACCTATAAATTATTCGCGATTCCAACAAAATAAACTACCACCTAAAATAACTCATTACTCTCAACCCCAAAAAACAAATAATTACACATATCAAACACCAAAACCATTCACTCAAAATACATTTCAAAAACCAAGACAATTTACACAACAAACAAGAGTTACGAATAATTATAAACCAACACCCATGAGTATTTCAACAAGAAACACTTTCCAACCACGACCAGGACCGTCTCAGCAATATGCTAGACCCGCGCAAAACACTGTACTCGAAGAAATGTATAATATAGATGAAAATGAACGAAAACACCATAATAGAACACTCAGATGAAAATCCAAGTTACGATTTTCAAAATTTTGAACAAAACCATTTTTTAGGAGCAGTAGCCTCGGAAATAGAACAGCACCAGTTCAACGAATCGAACTGATGAATTTAACTAATAATCAAAGTAAATTACCGTACATTATTTTTCCCGAGAATAATTTAAAAGTTCTCATAGATACAGGAAGTACTAAATCCTTTATCAAACCAAATATTGCATATAAATATTATAAAAACTCAATAATTAATGATCCTTTCAAAATTTCGACAGCTCACGGTACATCCACAGAAAATTATAGTACTTTTATTCCAGCCTCAAAAATATTTAATTTAAATAAAAAGAACCTAAAATTAAAATATCACCTCTTCAATTTTCACGATCAATTTGATATCTTATTGGGGCTAGATAATTTGAAATTATTAAAAACAGATATAGACTTGAATCAAAATTTATTAATTACATTAAATTCGAAAATTAAAATTAATCATCACAATTCCGAGAATAAAGGAGACGTTAACAACATCTCACATGAAAGTAGACACGTTATCTTAGTTCCGAGAACTGAGAAGGTAATCAGAGTTCAAGTAGATAAGAAAGACGGTACAATATTAATCCCCGAAATAAAAACTAATAATATTTTAATTCCCGAATGTGTATCCAAAGCCCAAAATTATCATGCTTTTTGCACAGTAATAAATTTATCAAATGATCAAATCAAATTAAACTTATTGAAACCAATTAACGTTGAAAGTATTGATAATTACGAGACGTACTCTAGTCCGAATTTAAATTTTATACAAACAGAAAATTTAAAATTTGATTTATCAAAAATTCGTACTGATCATATGAATGAAGAAGAAAAATTAATGATCACTAAATTAAATACAATTGCCGACGCTTTGAGCCGTATACCACAAAATAACGAAACACTTATTCAAAATTCCCCTGAAAATTTAGAAACAGAATCACCTCTTGCTCAGTACCAAATGTACTTAGAAAGTAAACAAAATAATTTACCTAGCGATTATAAAATTTTTTAAGTAGAAGGTGACCTTTTTAACGCACCTCACGATGAGAGTCTTGCTCATTGTGTTAGTAAAGATTTGGAAATGTTTGGTGGTATCGCTAAACAATTTAGAGAAAAATTTCAAAATTTACATAAATTAAAAGCTCAAAATCCTGAATTATATAACTTAGTTTACTTAAAAAGTAAAACCAGATTTATAATTTATTTAATATCAAAAATTAATCATTATAATAAGCCATCAAATCAGGATATGTTCTATACACTTTTAAATTTAAAAATATTTTGTCAAAAACATAAAATAAAAGATTTAAATATCCCAAAATTAGGATGTGGTAAAGATTTATTACAATGGTCAAATGTAAAATCAATGTTAGAATTTATTTTTAAAAATACTAATATAATGATCACTGTTTATAAAAAACCAATTGACAATAAAATACCAGATTATGAACTTAATGCTAATGAAACTAATGATTGTGACGCATTCTTTAAATATATGGACGACTTTAATCAGCAACTTGCAAAAGATAAAAATAATATACCGAACGACAACGAGTCCCTAATAGTAGAAGTAGACAAGAAAACTGAAGTGCAAGACGACGATGATGATAGTGACAATACTATACATTTAAACTTAGAAGACCCAATTATTGGTATACCAATAATTGAAAGTGCAGTAAATTATGGAAAAAATCAAATTATAATATCAGAAGTTGAACATAGCCCCAGTGATCCTAAAATTTTAAAAATTCATGAGAATAAAATAAGATTCTTAGTACAATTTTCTAAAACAAACCCTGAGTCAGAAATGATTAAATTTATTAAAGAATTTATTGCACCTAAAGTTAAATATCATTTATATTTCAAAAATGAGTTGTATGAAAAATTCAGTAGAGTACTTCAAATATATTTCAAAAATTCTAGCATAAAATTTGTAAAATGTACAAGAATGTTAACAGACGTATACGACGAAGATGAAGTGATTCAATTAATTCAGAACTATCACGAAGGAAAAACCAACCACCGCGGATTTGATGAGACATTAGCTCGAATCAAACAACAATATTACTGGCCAAAACAGAGAACACTCATCCAATCTTACATAAATAATTGTGAAATCTGTCAGTTAACTAAATATGATAGAAAACCGTTAAAATTGAAATTCAACATTACTCCCACACCTACGAAACCCTTTGAAATTATTCATGTAGATAGCATTACATTAGAAAAAGTAAAATTTCTTACAGTAGTAGATTCATTCTCTAAGTATGCTCAAGCATACAGATTAAATTCAGCACAAGGGATAGAAATTGTAAATAATTTAATAAAATTCTTTACTCACCACGGTATACCAGACACAATCATTTCAGATAACGGCTTGGAATTTAAAAACTCTCTAGTTAGAGAATTATTAGAATTACATAAAGTAAAAATTCATTTCGTTAGTTCACAACATCCTGAATCTAACGGCATCATTGAGAGATTCCATTCAACAAAAAAGAAGCTATAGAGACAAAAGTAAATTATGCGCTTTTAGCCTACAATAATACAATACATTCCGTTACTAAATTGAAACCATTTGAAATAACACTTGGTCACCTAGACATAAATTCCTCATTTAATATTGAAATTGATAAACAATTAGTAAATAATTATATATCTCATCATAAAGATAAAATGAAATTATTGTATAAAAAAATAAATGAAAAATTATATCATAAAGAAAAAATTATAAATAAACGTAACGAAGACCGCGATGAATTACCGGAAATCCCAGAACGAGTATATGTAAAAAATCGTCAAAAACAACAAAAGACGCGTAATAAATATAAAGCAGAAATAGTTAAAAGCGTAAACCCGAAATTAAAAACCGCAAAATTAAATGTAAGACACGGTAATACAGCTGAAAATATTCACCTCTCAAATATTAAAAAACCAAAAAATTTACTAATAAATTTAAAAATCTTCCAGGTTGTTCGGGTTCTGCTATGGATTCGAAATAATAAACATAACGGAGAACAGAGGCTCTGCCAATAAACTTGGGACCCGCAAAATTAGAAAAACTTCAACACACATTTGTACACTATTACGACCTAAACCCACTCTTAAATGAATTCAACAACTTAAATAAACAATATAACCTTTTAAAACTAAAAGTGGCTAATAAAACCATTCAATTAACCGAATTTTAAAATAATAATAAAATTTTGGAATATGTTCGTGGAAATATCGTCGAAAAACTAAATCGAATGACACTTTATTCAAATTCAAGAAGTAAACGTGGCCTTATAGATGGCCTGGGGACCATATTTGAATGGCAGTTGTAAGTGATAATGGTCTGAGACTTTTAATAATTCGTTAAATAATTCAATTGGCTGTATTATACTTGGATGTAAAGTTTTTAATTTACAAAATGTGATTGAGTTTTCTACATCTTGTAATGTGCTAAGAATTGAATTATATAGTGTAGATAGTTGGTCGTAAATATTTTTTGCAAAGAGGATATCTTCAATATGTGAATTATTTATGCGGTTGGCAAGTTGTATAATGTGTGATTTTAAAATTTCTTGATTTTTATTAATTTCTGAAATAGTGTTATTAAAATTTTTTATTATTTATTGATTTACGGAATATGATAGTTTTAATTGCTTTTCCAAATTATGCTCATTTTCTTGCAAATGCGTCAGAATTTTGTCATACCTTTTGCCATCTTGGGCATCTAAATTACCAGTAATAACTTTGAATACTGTTCCTAATCCATCTATCAAATCTCATTTGTTTCGGCGTTTAGTAGTGTAAAGTCGCATGTGATTGAGCTTTGTGTTTATATTAGTTTGAAGAAATTCTAATACTTTATTTAGTTATGAAGTTCATATGTGAAATGTGTATTATTAGATATAAATGTTTTAAAATTTGTTTGTTGGATATTCAAATTATCATATTGTTCGATGAGCGCACTAAGATTGTGATAGTGAACCAAAGTGTGTGTCTTCTCGAGTTTTGCAGGACCTAAGTTGATGGGAAGGATTCCAAGGTTTTCTGTTATGTTCTCTATTATTGTTCCTTGTCCGATGCCCAGTGCGTGCAACCTGGAACTGATTTAAACTTATAGTGTAACGATGAGCCACCTACCGGCTGGCCGTTGAACCAACACTGCCGCACCCACAGTTGGTATCCCTCTACCGACGGGTCGCTGAACCAACACTGGTCGCTCCACGGTTGGCAACACTAGCTGACCGCGCCCAGAAAAAAAAGATGGCGTGATGAAAATCAAGCAGCGTGACTTGTACTTTTCTCTTAAACTTTAATTTACTTTAATATAGTTTAAATTGTAACATTTACATTTGTTTTCACTTATCACCGGCCTTCAGAATCCTCCCGCGACAAACTGGCTGCCCAACGTTGTGCCTGAGTGTTAGTGAAACAAGTTAAGTGTGTGAAATTGTTCGGAAAGTGAGTGCGATACATAGTGTCCGTCAGTTATCCGCGTTTATGAACAACATGCCGCCAAAGCAAGAGCCATCAGCTTCGGTAATGTTAAGTAATGAACAGTTTCAATTACTTCTTGCACAGATAACGGCATCTGCTGCAAATGCACGTGCAAATACAGATACGCAATCCGCAACCACAACGGCCTCGAATTCCGGGAACTTTGCAAAGTGTACCACGAGATTCAACGGGGAAACAAGTGCCGATGTAGATGCGTTTCTGGACTCAGTTCTAACATATAAAGATTGTGTTAGCATTAGTGATGAAAATGCACCAAAAGGACTGTCGATGTTGTTGGATGGCATCGCGGCCACTTGGTGGAAAGGAGTGAAGGGTACAATTTCATCTTGGAATGACGCAGTTACCGCGTTACGTGACGCATACTCGCGTAAACTTCCGCCGCATTTAGTGTTTCGCGAATTATTCGCGCGCGCTCAAAGTGAAAACGAAAAAACTGAATTGTTTGTTTGCCACGTTCGTTCTTTACTTTCGCAATTACCGTATACTCTTGATGAACGTATACAGTTAGATATGACATATGGACTGTTAAAACGAAGCGTTCGAAACCGTGTGTCACGTGATAACTTTGATATATTTAAATCGTTACTCGATAAAGCGCGCGATGTAGAACTATCACAACGTGAAGTGTCGCAAGCATTCACCACAGAACACAAAACATCGAAGGAATGCGAGAATAACTACGTCCTAGATGTACATTCTGCAAAAACTACGGACATGTCGAGTCCGAGTGCAGGAAGGCCCGTGGAAAGAACAATGAAGCTGTTGCAAAGCCGTCTACAACTGCTGGCAAAGCTATGCCTGCAGAGTCGGATCCAAAACCGAAACCACAGTTGACGTGTTTTGGTTGTGGTGCACCTGGGTTCATCAGAAGCAACTGCCCGAATTGTTGCTCTCGGAAACAACCTCCTGAACCTGTCACCAATGATTCTTTTGATTTTAGTGCTAGCACAACCTGTGCTCCTCCCTACACCAGTAAACCAATGGTACCTGTCCAATTTGCGGGTTTGACTGGCATAGCGTGCATTGATACGGGATCAAAAGGAAGTATAGCAGGCGCACAACTTTGCGCTATTCTTACTTCACTCAAGATTCCACATTCAGAAACAACTTTAGAAGCAAAGTTAGCAGATGGAAAATCACGCGCAGTATTCGCAAAACTGTTTGATGTCGAATTACTGCTGCAAAACCGGAAGATACCAATTACACTCATTGCCATACCTGAACATACATTAAGTAAAATGCTGTTGGGTATAGATTTCATAAGAAAAGCCAACATGATCATGGATCTAGCTAAAGGAGAAGGGTTTTTCAACGATGAGCCTGAAACAAGATACGCATTCTTGACAGAAGGATGCAAACCCGTTATAGTAAGCAATTCTATACAAACAGCTGAATTGTCATTGCGTGAAGATGAAGCAAAGCATCTCGACCTGCCGCAAAAGCAACAAATAAATTCACTGCTGACGAAGTATGCCGATGTATTCGCAGAATCAAATGAACCTACAACGTTTGCCGAACACGTGATCAAGGTAACCGATGACACACCCATCGCAGTTCCTCCGTACAGGCTGCCACCGCCTAAAAAGGAATTCCTTGAGCAAGAAATCGAGAAAATGTTAGCAAATGGTATAATTGAAGAATGCGATTCGCCATATGCTGCACCTATAGTATTGGTACCCAAGAAAACTGGTAACTACCGCGTTTGTGTGGATTATCGCAAACTCAACAGTGTAACCGTGCCTGACCGTTACCCACTGCCAAGAATCGATGATCTGTTACATTCTGCCAAAAGGTCTGCTTACATGACAACACTGGACTTGCGTTCTGGATACTGGCAAGTTCCCGTACGTCAGGAAGATAGAGACAAGACTGCCTTCACAACTCCTGTAGGGAATTTCCGTTTCAAGAGAATGGCGTTCGGTCTGCGCAACGCCCCCTCAACTTTCCAACGTCTTATCGATCAATTGAGAAGAGGCCTTCGTGACGTTGTGGTCTTCGCATACCTAGATGACTTAATAATCATCTCAGAAACCTTTGAAGAACATTTGGACAATCTCCGGCAAGTAGTTGACCGATTAAGATTATTTAAATTGCATGTGAACCGTCCCAAATGCATGTTTGTTTGCCAAAAGGTTCGATATCTTGGCCATGTTATCACCAGTGATGGCATTGAATCTGATCCCGACAAGATTGCTGCAATCGTAACCCGACCAGAACCCAAGAATGTGAAAGAACTGTTGTCTTTCATACAAACCGCATCATGGTTTAGGAAATTTATTCCTAACTATGCAGAAGTTGCCCGTCCGCTGACCCAGCTGACTCGGAAGAACGTCTCCTGGAAATGGGGCGATGCAGAGGCCGAGGCCTTTACGAAAATCAAAACGCTACTCACATCTGCTCCTGTACTTCGACAAGCAGATCACAGTCAGCCATTTTCCCTTTACACTGATGCAAGCACTTATGCATTAGGAGCAGCCTTACTCCAGGGGGAGCAAGATGAACAGAAACCAATTGAATACGCCAGTCGGTTGCTGTCCAAAGCTGAACGTAACTACAGCACAACAGAACGTGAAGCATTAGCCGTCGTGTGGGCGATCAGCAAATTCAGGGGTTACATCGAGACAGCCCAAATCCAAGTAATCAGTGACCATCAACCACTGCGTTGGCTACTGTCTCTCAGATCACCAACTGGTCGACTTGCCCGGTGGGCGCTAGCGCTCCAAGCGTATGATTTAAATATTACTTACACGCCAGGAAAATGTAATGCAGTTGCTGACACGTTATCTCGGCCGCCAACACTTGACAATGTTGTTTATATATGCACTGCTGGTGTTAACCTACCAGTCACTAACGGAATGGACATCCGAACAAGTCAGTTGGAAGATACTGATTTGAAACAAATTATTGATTCTTTCGAATCACATAACAGTGTTGATGCTGTTAGATGGTCTAATCGAGGCTACATTATGCAAGATGGAATCTTGTATCGCTACTCCGCTGAAGATGATGCCGAAGAAGCACAACATGTAGTTCCAAAGTTACAAATTTCCAAAATTTTGTACGAGTACCATGATTCACCTTTAGCGGGACACCATGGTATCGAAAGAACAATACAGAAGTTAAAATCTCGATATTATTGGCCAGGCATTCGTCGCTCGGTAACGGCACACATAAAGGAATGTGTTGAGTGTCAGCGCTTTAAGCCTAAAAATCACAAGCCATCTGGGTTGTTACAAACTCCTATTAAAAACAAGCGATTTGAAGTATTATCCATTGACCTAATGGGGCCGCTCCCGACAACTGCGAAGGGACACCGATGGATCTTCGTAGTGGAGGATACTGCTACGCGCTGGATAGAATTATTTCCGTTGGTTGACGCCACTGCTGAATCGTGCGCCCGCTGCTTAATCGACGAAGTGATATTGCGCTATGGGTCACCGAGGCGCGTCATCAGTGACAATGGGCCTCAGTTCGTGAGTGAGACAATGCAGATAGTAGCCCACTGCTTAGGCTTCCATCAGCATCTCGTACTTGTGTACCACCCGGAGGCGAATCCGGTCGAACGTAAAAACCGCGATATCAAAACACAACTCGCCATCTTGACTGCAAGATGCCATCAGCAATGGGATAAGTATTTATCATGCATAAGGTTTGCCATGAATTCATCAATTTGTGCTACAACCGATAATACTCCCGCATTCCTAAATTTTGGACGCGAACTGCGCACTACAGACGACGTCGAGCGAGATCTACGTCAAATAATTAAGGACACGCCGTTCGTTCCACAGATAAAGCCATATCTTCAGAAAAACGAAGAAATTTTGACTGAAGTTAGAGAGAGCTGCGAAATTCATCAAGACCAGGTGAAGAAGTATGCCGACATGAAACGAAGAGCAGGACCAAGCTATGAGATTGGGGACAAAGTTCTTATCGATATACACGCACTAAGCGATGCCAGACAGTCATACACTGCAAAGTTTGCCCCACGTAGAGACGGTCCCTATGTGATCCTAAAACAAATGTCTCCTACCACCTACCAAATAGCTTTACCCAGCAATCCTGATGTTCCCATTGGAGTTTACCATAGTTCTGCACTAACTCCATTTGATGACAGCAAGAAGGTTCCAGAATCCGAGCCACTTCGACCACTCCGAAAAAGAGGTCGCCCAAGAAAGAAGCCTGCCGATTCTACCCAGTAACCTGAGTACCCACAACATTGTATGGCACACGATGGCGTACGTGTCATCCAAAGGGGGAGAGCTGTAACGGTGAGCCACCTACCGGCTGGCCGTTGAACCAACACTGCCGCACCCACAGTTGGTAACCCTCTACCGACGGGTCGCTGAACCAACACTGGTCGCTCCACGGTTGGCAACACTAGCTGACCGCGCCCAGAAAAAAAGATGACGTGATAAAAATCAAGCAGCGTGACTTGTACTTTTCTCTTAAACTTTAATTTAATTTAATATAGTTTAAATTGTAACATTTACATTTGTTTTCACTTATCACCGGCCTCCAGAATCCTCCCGCGACAATAGGTATTTTTCTTAGGGCGTTTTATATTTGAGAAATGAATGTTGTCCATGGTATGACCGTGCGTTGGTTTTATTCTTCCGATTTTAAGATGTTTATTAATTTTAATTAATTTTTCGGGTTTATATTGATTTTTAGTCTTTTGTTGTTTTTGTTTATTTTTAACAAACACATTTTTAGGAATATTTGGTAGTTCCTCTTTATTTTCATTATATTTACCAATTACTGTTTCTTTATTTTGTCTAATTTTATCATTTATAGTTTCGTATAATAATTTAGTTTTATTTTTATGATTTTCTATATAATTTTTTATTAATTGTTGATTAACGTTAATTTCAAAAGGGGATTTCGTATCAAGGTGGTCAGAAACTATTTCCGATGGTTTTAATTTATTTACAGAGTGAATTGTATTATTATAAGCCAAAAGCGCGTAATTTACTTTCATTTCTATAGGTTCCTTTTTGTATTGTTCTTGATTGTTAAACAATCTAATATGTTCTATAAGGGTTGAGTGAAAACGTTATATGATTCCGTTGGATTGAGGATGTTGGGAACTAATGAAATGCATATCTATTTTATGTAGTTCTAAAAGTTCTTTTACTACTGAGTTTTTAAACTCAAGTCCGTTGTCCGAGATTATTTGTTCTGGGATTCCGTGATGTGAAAAATGTTGTATTAAGTTGTTAACAACTTCTATTCCCCGTCCCGAATTTAATTTATAGGCTTGAGCAAATTTTGAAAATGAATCCACCATAGTTAAAAATTTAGCGTGATCTAAAGTTATACTGTCTACGTGGATGATTTGAAATGGCTTTGTTGCTGTAGGAGTGATATTCAGTTTTAATTTTAGTGGTCTTCTGTCATACTTTGTTACTTGGCATATTTCACAATTATTAATAAATGTTTGTATTGAATGTCTTAAATTTGGCCAGTAATAATTTCGTTTGACACGAGCTTCTGTGTCATCGATTCCTCTATGATTTGTTTTACTGTGGTGGTAATTTGATATTATTTGGATTATTTCGTCTTCGTCAGTAACATCAGTTAAATATTGTGTACATTTAATCATTTTAATTTGTAAATTTTTAAAGTGGGTTTGAAGTGTTGAACTAAACTTTTCGTATAGTTCATCTTCGAAATAAATATGATATTTAACGTTTGGGGCTATATATTCTCTAATAAATGTTATCAGTTCTTTTTCATAATCATCTTGAGAGAATTCTATTAAAAATCTTTGTTTTTTATTATTAAATAATTTCAATATTTTGGGGGGTTTAGGATTATACTGAACTTCGGATATTATTATCTGGTTTTTTCCGTAATTAACTGGGGATTCTGTTATCGGTATTCCAACGATAGGGTTCTCTTGGTTGGAATGTACTGTTACATCGCTATCATCTTGCGATTCATCACTTTCGCTATCGCGTCTTGGTGCATTATCTACTTCTACCGCTGGTGAATGATTATAATTTTGTTCGTTATTAATTTCTTTATTATATCTTAGTTCAGTGTAAAAGTTATCCATGAATTTATTAAGATGTTCAAAATTCTCTGATTCGTTTATATTTAATTCCATGGGGGTAGTTTCATCGTTAGGTTTATTAAAAATAGTTATTAGTATCATTAAAAATATATTCTAACATAATTTTGACTTCATCCCAGTTCAATTCGTCTAATCCGCAAGCAATTATTGGAATACTTAAATTTTTGATTCTATTTTTTATACAAAATTTCCTTAAGTTCAATAATGTATAAAATAAATCTTGATATGTTGGTCTTTTAAAATATTTTTCTTTCGTTACCAAATATATTAAGTATCTATTATTATCTTTTAAATATAATACCTGATGAAGTTTAGGATTTTGTGATTCTAACAAGTGAATTCCGTCAAACTTATCTCTAAATTGTAATGCAATACCTTGAGATAATTCTAAGTCTTTACTGATACAGTGCGCTAAACTACTATCAGTTGGAGCGTCAAATAAATCTCCTTTTACTTCAAGTAAATTTTTACAATCAAAATTTTGAGTTTGCTTTTTATCTAAATTGTCTTGGTATAAGGCCAAGGGAGAGTCATTGTCAGAGAATTGTAAGGTGTTTGAAATTTTATCATTATTTTCTTGATGGATTCGGCTTAGAGCATCAGCATTAGTATTTTGTTTTCCTTTATTGTAAATTATTTCATAGTCAAATTCTTCTAGCTTTAACCGCCAACGTATTAATTTTTGGCTACATTGTTTAAGGGAAAAAAGCCATTGGAGTGGTCGGTGGTCTGTGTATATTTTGAACTTTCTGCCGAATAGGTTTGGTCGGAAATACTGAGTTGCCCAGATTATTGCTAACAATTCTTTTTCTATGGTGGAATAGTTTCATTCTGTGTCGTTAAGTGTTCTGCTCGCGTAAGCAACGGGCAGGTCGTTACCCAGGCTGCCTTGAGATAGTACAGCTCCGATGGCGACGTTGCTGGCGTCACACGTTACGTTGAATTCCTTATCAAAGTTGGGATATTGGAGTAGTGATTCGTTAGTCAAAAGATTTTTACAAATTTCGAAACATTGTATTCAGGGTTATTAATGTCTTATTGAATCTTTCTTCAAACACTTTGTAAATGGCTTGGTGATTTTAGCGAAGTCTTTTATAAATTTTCTATAATAGCCTAAAAGTCCTAGAGATCCTTTTATTTGTTTTCTGGTTTTTGGTATGGGATAATTTAGAATTGCCGAAATTTTATCAGGGTTCGGTTTGACACCGTATGGGGTAATTATAAGTCCAAGATACGCGACTTTTTTCTTTAAAAATTCTGATGTAACAATCTGAATTTTGAAATTTGCATTTTTAAGGCGTTCAAATACGAGCTTTAAGTTATTAACGTGTTTCTGTAAACTTGTGCTGAATACGATTATATCGTCTAAGTAAACTAAACATTTGTCATTGGTCAGTCCTCGTAAAATGTTATCCATTACTCTTTGGAATGTCGCAGGTGCGTTTTTTATTCCAAAGGGCATGCGTAAGAATTCATAGTGTCCGTCTTCGGTGTTGAACGCGGTTTTTTGTATGTCAGTCTCGTCCATTTCTATTTGATGAAATCCCGAGGCTAGGTCGAGTGTCGTAAAATATTGACAACGTCCTAATTTGTCTAGTAAGTCGCTAATATTAGGTAAAGGATATTTGTCTCCGATTGTCTTTTCATTAAGTTTCCTATAGTCAATTACGATTCGCCATTTCTTTTTGCCACTCGCGTCTAATTTTTTTGGTACAACCCAAATAGGCGAGGACCATGGTGAATTTGAGGGTCTGATAATATTCTGGTCAAGCATTTTGAGAATTTGAGATCTAACTTCTTGTTTGTGAATGTTTGGATATTTGTAAGATTTAGTATAAATTGGTAATTCGTCGCTTGTTTTTATTGTATGCTTAATCTGGTTAGTGAAAGATAAATTTTGGTCTTCTGAATAAAAAATATCAGAGTATTCATCTAATAATTGTACTATTGCTGCTTTTTCTTCTACATTCATATGATCTAACTTAATTTTTGACATATCAAAGTATGACTTTTCAGAATAGTTAAAATTTAAATTAGGACTACTATATGTTTCATATTGATTAATTTTTTCAACAGTTATAGGATTTTTTTGTGTAAAATTTATTTTTTCTTCAGAAAAATTAATAAGGGTGCATAATGCTTGAAAATTACTTGCGACAGAGACGCATTCAGGTATTAATGTGTTTTTAGTTTTTATTCTCGGTATTAAGATTGTTCCGTTTTCAACGTCGACTTTTACTTTTATAACTTTCTCAGTGTTAGGTTCTACTGTATTATTATTATTATTAAACGTTATATTATTATTATTATTTGAATTTTTTGGGTGATCGTGATACTGGATTTTAATTTTACAATTAGGAGTTATAATTAAATCGTTATGGATGTCTATAATAATTTTTAACAATTTCAAGTTATCTAAACCCAAAAGTAAATCAAACTGATCATGAAATTTAAATAAATGGTATTTTAATTCTAGATTTGGTTGATCTTTAATGTTAAATAATTTTGAAACGGGTACCTTCGTGCTATACAACTCGGTGGACGTGCCGTGAGCTGTTGTAATTTGAAACGGGTCGTTTATAATATGAGTTTTATAATATTTAAATGCAACGTCAGGTCTGATGAATGATTTCGTACTTCCCGTATCGATCAAAATTTTTAATTTATTTTCAGGGATTACTATAAATGGGAGTTTACTTTGGTAATTAGTTAGGTGCATTAGTTCAATGTGTGGGTGATATTTGGTTCCGAGGCATTTATCTCTAAAAAATTATTATCATGATTTGCTTCCTCGAAATCCGTGATAACAGCAACATTTGAATCAGTATTTTGTTCAGATTGGTATTCATTATAAATTTCATCATTTACTGCTTCTGCATCGTTTATGTTATATAATTCTTCCGCAATATATTTCGGAAGGTTAGAAAAATTATTACTACGATAATTCTGAGTTTGCCGGGATGGTCCGGGGTTTTGTCTGGTTTGATAAGGTGTAGTATTTCGTGTGGAGATACTCATAGGAATTGGTTTAGAGAATCTTTGGTTGACAGTTGGGTTTCTGTTCACCGTATTTTGAGGGTTAGATTTGGGTAGAATACTAGGTATATTATGAGTTCTCGCAGGGATGGAGTTAATTGGTTGTTGATAATAATTATTTGGCGTGATATGTTGGAATGGTTTAAATCTATTAAATGTTTGAGTGTTTAGTGTATTTGATTTTTGTATTGGCTTGTGATTGTTTGTAGAGGTGTTTTTAGATGACTTCGAAACATATTCGAATTGGAAGTCATTTGCAAGCATTCCTAGCGCGGAATTTAGGTCTGGTGGGTTCTTTGCCCGCATTAATTGGCCTATTGGTTCTTTCAAACCTTTTAATAAAATTCTGAGAGCATAATTCCGAAAATAATCTATCATTATGACGGAAGCTTCAGGGGTTGCATTTGTACTTATATAAGATATTTGTAGGTTTAACAAGTGTTGTAATCTACTATAAAAATCAAATACGGATTCGTTTGGTTCTTGTTTCAATGAAGTTATTTCAATATTAAGAGTAAACCAGTCTCTTTTGTCTGCGTACGTGTTTATTAACGCCGCTTTTAAATGGTCCCATGTTTCAATAGTGCAACTAGCAATATTTACAGCTGCTTCACCTTTAATTTTTGACCTAATTGTACTCATCAAATATTCGTTTTGAAAGTCATTAGGGTCAGCTACATTATAAAATTTGGTTACCAATTTTTGTGATATATCTAAAAATCTAGATAGTAATTCTCTTTCTCCGTGGAAATCTGGGATCATATCCAAGTATTCTTTTTTTAAAGGGAGAGCCATATTTAACAAGGGGTTTCTTAATAAATTTCGATTATTTAATAAAGATAATGGATTTAAATTACGATCTTCCGGATCGGAGTCAGATTCAGAACTGGACTCTGATGAGTTTAATAAAGGAATTATTTCCCGAAATGACATAAATGTGTACTCACAAAAGCGTCAGTGTCCACGACATGTGCGTTGAAGATGGTCACTGGCGTTGTAATCGAACAAGACGGTCCCGTGCTCGCTGATGTCCTCTCAGTGGATGGGAAAACGTTCTTGTGCTCGTTCTTCTCGGCAGTTGATGTTCGCTCAGCTGACGGAAGATGCAGGATGTCCAATGAGGTTGTCTTGAAGTGTTGATTTTACAACACGTAGAAATTGTTCGGTTGTCGAATAAATCACAATGTGAAACAAATTATATTCGTTAATCTGTTTCGACAATCCTACCGACTGCGCCACTTAAGTTTCAAGACTTTTCGATTGGGTTTTTAAAAATTATTTATTGTACATAAAAGAGTACGTGTGAATACAACAAGTTCTGAATCTAAACTAAACTAACTTACAATACATTTATCATACTTCATCTACAAACTAGGTATACTATTACAGTTTACTGTATCATGGAAAAGTACTGAGAAATGTCCGACTCAGCACTTTATGGTGGTTGAGTGTTCTGTAACTTATATATATATATATATATATATATATATATATATATATATATATATATATATATATATATATATATATATATATATATATATGGATTTCGACAATATATTTTGAGAAAAAGGAAAATTATATATAAATAATTTCAATTTATGCATAAGAAATTACACATTTTTAGTATATAAATAAATATATCATCACGCCCTTTTCTCATAATGGATGTGGCACTCTGCTTACGCAGATCTCGGTAAGTGATATATTTTTTCCTATGAAGTGCGGTTACCAGCCGTCAAATCATAGCTCCCAAAGATGTTAGTGGAGGGGGAACCACAGGGGTAAATTTAAATTGGTAACTGTCGGCCGTGGGATTCGAACTGGGGATTTCACGGTCCACAGTCCGATATGATACCATGGAGCTATTTACTCCATTTGTTATATTTACGTCATAAAATTTATATATAAATCTTGACTTCACATATTTATAAAATCTTGTGTTTTATATTTACAAAATTTAGAGGTTCACATTAAGGCCGCCAGATGGTGTTAAAACATTGTAGAAATGCGAATTGAACCTCAAAGTCACTTTATTGAAAAATGAGTATCAAATTTTTATATTTTAATCATAAATGCGGAGCAGAAAAAGCAGAAATCAAGATTTCTTGACAAGAAATCTTGATTCTTGATGATACTTTCTTGTCTTGTCTTGAGAAATATAAAATATTTCTTGTCTTGGTCTTGTCTTCGTCTTGTCCTGATCTTATCTTGATTTCAAGACAAGATCAAGAATCTTGTGAAACACTAGTTTAAACAGTTTATATTTAACACAAAGAAATATTATTAATATCAAATAATATTTAATTATTATAATAAAGAGTAAAAGTTAATTAACACTATACTTAAAGACAAAAATAACGAATACAAATCTTATACACTAACACTTGTCACTACTGTAAACAAATTTGTGGTATGACAATAAATTTAAAATTAAAGCTATTTTGTAAAAGGGCGGTAAATTCACAGTTTAATTTAAATAATTATAAACATGTATTCGACTCGTATCGAAGTAACAAGCTGATAGAATTTTATGAAGAACATTTATGTTTATACGTTCTGAAATATAAGGGCTACAAAAATTAACATCCTCATTCATCTGTACTACAAGACATTTTAAAAGGCCACTTGTTAGTCTTTATTATTTGCTTATTTTGTTCAACTTTCGTAATATTAAGATAAGAGGTGGTGCTAATAATTATGCCAGCAACCATAGCATTCCATTTCTTATTTTCCATATTTAAATTCAATGCTTATGACTATTAAATGTCAAATCTAAAACTGACGGCTTTGCACAAGCACACAACAAGAATTATGTTTCAAATTAAAGCCCAATATAAAAATAAGCTGACAGTTTGTTGGAGTAAGATGCGCAGTGGTTCGTAGACAGTAGTGGGGGTGAAATATGATTTGGAATGCATTTCTGTTCTAATTCTGCACCTGTTTAGATCGTGCAATATACAGTTCGAGATTTAAAATTGAATTAATTGGCCATGCATTAATTAATTAAAATCGTGAAATTATAGAGAATAATTTTGATTTTATGAAACATGAAAGTGAGGCAAGTTAGATTTTCCATTTTAATTATTATTTTGTATTATGATTTACAAAAACATTTATAGCAGACTATATTTTTTACGCGTACTACCGATTTCTTTCTCTTCAAAGGCTTTCTCTCTCGGTGTATGGTACCGGCGGGAACTGTGAGGTAATACTTACAGGACAATATGTGAGTTGTATCATATTCTTTTCAGAATTCTGTCTGGAATTATAGATCGTGATATACGGGCTTTAAAACTTTCTTTCTCTCTAACACCTTTATACTCGTAACTATATTTCAATTGAAAATATATATCATATACCAAGATATGTTTTGGAGAATTACCTTAAGACGAGACAATCAATATTTTAAGTCAGTTTTCCTTGGTAACACCTCTGACCGTGGATCATAAGATCCACAGTTGGCAATATCACCTCTTTTAATATAATCCTGAGGTTACGCCTCCTTTAACATCTTTGAGGAGAGATACTTGAAGGTTAGTAAGTGTATTTTCCCGTCAAATATATCACTTACCAAGATTTATTTTGATCTGTGGTCTTACATCGGGAAATAAAAGTCTAATTATAACATAATTTTCAAATTTTATTGTCTATAAATAATACAAAAGAGAATTATGCCAGACATTGTCAAAAAGAAAGCTATGTAGATACATTTTAGGATTTATGAATTGATTCCATAAACTGGAAATATTAATAATATAATAATAATATTACGTTTGTAACTGACGGGTTCGGTGAAGTTTATTGATCAACCACTAAAACAATAATGCAAAGTCACAAATAATTTATTTACTAACACTTATATTTATTTGAACGACTTATTTATTTTTAAACACTTATTAATAAACAGAAAATAACGATTAATTTGTAATAAACTGAGAATATTGCACAAGAAAAATTTATTAACACTATTTATATTCACCATGCAAACGTTTTATTTATTTCCACTACTTTCGATACTTTCTGAACAGCGTGTCGGAGTCGAATGAATCGCTGGTTAGGCTAGCGCATTTATGTATCTGTTAAGCTGGTGGTCTGGAGTTCTTTTGTAGCTTCGGCCATGGAACCATTCGAGAACTCGCTAGAACGATGAGTCATTGTCGCGCGCTCTCTGTCCAGCTACAATATAATAAGTACATTTTAGGGCCACTATAATTTGATTTAAATATTTTCACGATGACTTGTCTATGTTACTGTGTGTGTGTTGATGTTTTCGTTCACGATAACAGTAATTCTTATATCATATTTAGAATTTTAATATTCCTGTTAGCTATTTAGACTTTGTTAGCAATGCATCAACTAAAAGTAGTACTTGATATGAAAATCTGTAAGGTTTCAAGTAAATTTCATTAAATAATTGACTTATGCTAAATTATTCTTCTTATAATGATATAATGCACTATACAATTTTTATTTCAAACTGGTAACTCTCTTTTCGTTTAAGAGTTGTTCTTGCTTAGGTTATGTACAGAGCACATCCAATTTTTTGGTGTTCAAGTTGTTAGAAGATATCTTGTATAAAGAATTATGAAAGGTGTCTTCATCACCGCTATCATATTCCTTTGTTTGTATAAAACTTCACATTTATTGCAGCGCTCTTTGACATTTTCCTTAAAATTTATCCAGTAAATCACTACATTTTTTATTCATTCCAAAGTGCTCTTCACCAGATCCATCATGAATCTCTTTCAATACTTCAAGTGATCTGTTCCAAGGGATTATCAACTGGCCATCTCCCTCTATCAAGGGGTTCTACTGGGCCCAGTACGACTTCACATTCTGCGCATCTCCTTGTCAAATCGGTCTGCTGACACAATTTTTTCACATCAGTATGGTTTTCAAAGTTGTTTTCTTGGCCCTTGCGAAGTTCTTCCGGTTGCTATCTCACATCAACTACTGTTGTCCTTGAGACAGTGGAAAGTTTTCTAGTGCGTCGGCATTTCGATGGCTGATTCACGTTTGGCGATCGATGTTGGATCTTGAAGTCATATTCCTGTAGCCTTTCAATCCATCTGGCTACTTGATCTTTAGGGTTCTTAAATTATATCAGCCATTTAAGTAGATTGTTAGTCTGTATTTGAAAAATTTGGTTGTAGAAATATTTATAGAAGTGCTCGACCGAATTCACAATTTTCCTGTTTCCTGTAAACACTTTGCTGACGATTCACTTCTGTTCAGCCTTCAGATATTTATTTCTTCACAGTTTTGCTGCTTCATATTCCAACGCATATGATAATGCATCGATTAAAGTCTTCAAAGGAGATAATCGTAGTGCCTGTTATGTTTCGTTTCCCTTGATTCCATAAATAGACGAATGAGTAGCTAGGCACTCCAAAAAACTGTCGGGGGTCGCCTGTTGCAGACGCACTGAACTTTGCTATGGGGATGACGTTAATTTTGGACACATTTTGGTATAATTGTCCAAATCTTTTCTCATATTCTTCCTTTAAGTTCTTCAACAATTCTTCCGTTACCTATTCTAGTACATTATATAAATTTATGTTCCAAAATTCTAGAATAGTCGTCTAAATTCTGTTCCAAACGTTTAGAATTTTTTGTCTATTTTGTTTGAAATTCATCTTTTAAAGTTGTAGATTATTCTTGAAATTTCTCTTCTAATAATTTAGAATTTCCTTCTAATTTCACTTCCAACTTTCATTTCCTGTAAAATTTATGTAATTTTCTTGTAATTCTTTTTTCAGTGTTCTAGAATTTTCTTGTAATTTATCCTTTAGTGTTCTGGAATTCTCCTCTTAAAATTTTAGCAAAATCGGCAATACTTCATATTTTTTTTTTTCAATTCAATAATAAAATACAATCCAAATACATAAAACAAAATATAACATTTTGCTCTTTACTTAAACACTGTGAAGTTGAAAGATTGACGCAAAAGTTTAATTATATCTAACAAAAATGATTTATTTACTTCCACTTATTTATTTAACACGTTTTATTTATTTCTACTGTGACTTGACATGTTGAATATTTATTTAAACACGCTGACGGTTTATCATAGACTATCCGCTACCGCTTTTAGCCCGACATCCCCTGTATAGCGGATTCTGGAATGTTACCGAATTTTCCAGAAGCTGCGATAAATGGTACCGTTTACTATTTGTGTGTGACGTCACCCCAACAGGTTTCAACAGATCTGTATTTGTTATAGCTTTGTTCGATCAGAAATCCGTGACAGTACACAACTGTTTCAAACTGTCAGGAGTATGCGCTGCTTAAGAATGTGCGTTCAGTCAGATACAATACGAGATTCTGATTCCTTGTCAGCTGTTCGGTCAGATAGCGAAACTAGTTTCAAACAGTTTGCTAACTGTCAAAAAAGTTTTCGGATTTAAAGCGTGTTATGTATAGGTTATCATTTTGTGAGTAACAAAAATGTTTATTTAAACATTTTACCTAAGGATAAAATAAATAAATAAACAGAAATTGTAAAGTATTAATTTTGTTTTATTCAGATTCTTCTATTAGTGAGAGCAGCGAAGAAGAATAGGAAATAGAATAACGAAAAAAACCAGAAACGAAAATTATTTTGAAATTAAAGTGCCAAATTTCACGGAAGCAGAATTTTAATTGTAACTACCTAATACGTTCGAAGACGTGCAATCAGAAATTAATTTCAAATTATTCACAATTCAACGCATGCGCACGAAAAATGTACAAAACTAATCACAAATTCGCTATCCGAACAAACCTAATATTAAAAAACTTACTTCGTGCACGATGGTCTCACATAAATGTATTATCGTTGTTGGTCCCAATATGTAGCCAAATATCCATCTAATAACCAAAATAATATTAACGAATTTTTCTGTGTAATCTTCTAAATTATTAATCTTGAAAATAGTGTAATACAATGTTATAACGATGTCTGTGAAGGAATGAACAAATTTTAATAAAATGTGCACATTAAACACTGTATTTATGTTTTCACATAAGTCTTTACAACAATCAGAGAAATGCAACATATTTTTAGCTGTTTCCAAATTAGTTTTACTGAACTCATTATTATAAATTAAATTCAGTTGTTTATTTAAATAAATAAATTTATTTCGCATAATTAATAATAAAGAATTGGCCTGCATTTCAATTATTATTTCAGTGGAAAAACAAATACCATATACTAATAACTGATTAAAAATATTTTTATTTAACATTACTGGCATAAATACGGAGAGAAAAAACAAAAATTTGATTAAAAATATACATATAATTTTTCTCCGAATTATTCTATATTCTTCTGCTAATGATTGTTTGATAATATTGCAGTCCATGTGATTAATTTCATGTAAAATATAGACAAGTTTTATGGAGAAAATATAAGCATTCAGAAAATTAAAAATTATTGCAAACAGCCATAGTATAATGTTAAAGTAAAATAAGAGATGAATTAATGCATTGTTCTCCACATAGTTGTTATTAATTTGAAAAATGCAAATATCAATAAATTTATATATAAAAACAATTGAAATAAATGTACAACGTTGTTGTAGTTGTTATTTTCTCTATTTGTATAATATGGGATAAGACCGTATATCCTGCTAATAAGATATACTGGTTTAATCGCCCAAAACAGATTTTTTGCGTTTTCCTCAACCATAGTATTTTATTCAATAATTATTCTCTATAATTCCTTAAATTTTTATTTGTACCTTTCATTAGTATAGACCTTGAAAATCAATTCAATTATAATTTTCAATTAAATTAATAATTTTTCTTGTTACTTCTACATAATTTATATCTTCAATTTTGATTATAACGGGTGTGCGTGTGCGTGTGTATCTGTGTGTGCGTGTGCGTGTGCGTGTGTGTGTGTATCTAGGTGTGTGTGTGTGTGTGTGTGTGTGTGTGTGTGTGTGTGTGTGTGTTAGATTTTGGATAAAATTGGTCAACCGGAAGTAGCAGTTTACTGGAAGCCCTTAACAGTTATTTGTGAAAAACGCGGTTAAATTTCCTCTTTCAACAATTTATGTTATTTTGAAAGTTGTAGAATATTTAATTTTACATGTGTTTTGATTACACTAATTAGATTTCATAAATCTTGCATTCCATGTACACCATGGAAACACTTAAAAATATTTAATTTTTTACGAAATGTGATACATATAAATAGAAAATGAACAAATAAGAAGGTATGTTTCTGTATCATCAAATAATATTTTGTTCCGTTTAAGAGTGGTATTGGGCGGGAGGTTATGTGCTGTCCACATCAAAAGTATTCCAAAGTAAGCTTGAGGTATATTGTATATTATTTTTGTTTGAATAAGACAAAATGACAAACAAATATGTATTTGCTTTGCTATTTAAAAAAAATATCAAAATATTTTACAGAAGAATATTTGCACATTTGTTTGTTATTTTCATTGATTTAATAATATATATGGTTGGAGCGTTGGCTATGCTTTTAATATAGTAATCTGTAACCAACATAAGAGAGAGATAGTCATATCTTAAATGACGCAGTGGGAGAAGAACAGCACATATTCTTGCCACCCGTCACGTGGTATGAATGTACTGTTCTTCTCCCACTGCGTAATTTTAGATATGACTATCTCTTATATTGGCATTAAACTGCTGTATAAGATATAAAAACTCAAATAAAACTGAAAATTCAAGAAGAATGGAGGGTCAAATGGCTACAAACAAGTAACAACAAAGTACGAGAAATAAAAGACGACATCTACCCCTGGCCAGCGCTGGAAAATAGGCGACACCAAACATTACTGACCAGATTGCGAATCGGACATACTCGCTTAACCCATGCGTACCTATTTAACAAAGACCAACCAAGTGCCAATAACAGTGAAACATATCATTACAAACTGTGAAGAATACAACCCACAAAACAAAGCCAAAACATTTCAAATAATCTCAAAGATAATTTCACAAAAGACATAAACTATCAACACAGTATAAATCTAGTAAATAAAATCTAAAAGCATGTAACATACATATATACAATATATCAAATGTAAACAAATATATACTTTATGTACCGTATAAGTGACTAAAGGTCAAAATACCCCTAAATATCTCTAATAAAAAAAAAACTGCTGTATGTAAAGAGCAAGAAAATATTTCCCAAAAATTCATGTAGTTTCAATAGGTTGAAAATTTTCTCGTGTTATAGTTAATATGGTCCGCTTTTCGCGTTGCACCTTGTATAACATATTCTAATTGTTGGGCTTTGTTGGCGCGGGCAATAAATAAATTATGATTACGAATAAAACGTTTAATGAACAAGTGTAACTGACACTACTGAGTAAACAACAAAACTAAAGTGAAAAATATTTTATAAACATGATTTGCGCTGCAACATGATCATTCTTGGCTTCGACGGGAACTAACTTGCTGTCCTTCAAAATCGTATTTCATTTCCTCGAAGATGACGTCCTTCCCGTTTATCAAGCGTCTCTTTTCCGGGCATCAAAGGACATATCCGTTGGGATAGTAGCCAATCATGTAACTCCTCAGAGTTCTATACTGAAATTTGTCTTTAATTAATTCTTTCGATACACGCAGGAATGCGGTGAATCCGTGCGCGTTCTGTTCATCCTTTCGTTTATGCCATTTTGTTCAGGGGTGCATCTGTTTGTGAAGTCGAATTGAATGCCTTTCTTTTTAAAAAAATCTTTGATCAAAGATTTTTTTAGATATATATGTGCGTCAATTTTTTCTTCTGACGTCATAAAAATAGATAGCAGTTTGAGTGAATAACGTGTTTTTTCTGTGGTAATATCGAAGAAAACAAGGAAGTAATAGAAGCACATAATAATAAAGAACAGGCCGAGGATATAAATTAACGCTTACACACCCAGAAAAATTAAAAAACTGGGGAGGAAATCCGGTAGGAAAGAAATAGAATTAGCTTTTCAGGTACTAACCTATATTCCTTTTGTTCCATACTACAATAACACAACGCTGTCACGGTATGAGAGGGAAGAAGTAAATAACGAGAGGAGAAGAGAAAAGTGCAGTAGGACGTACAAAAGATATCCTTTACAATATTAAGTGGATCAAAACACGGATCAAACAATCCAGAGAGGGGCCACGCCCACACGGAGCAAGCAAGCAACCATATGCACGCGGATGAAAAGGGATGCTGTAGTACGTGGGCAATACAATTCAAAAACTGAAAACACTGAGTGAAAGAAGAAAATAGGGACTTATAGTACATTAAACACCAAAATTAAGGAATTAGTGTTATAAGATTATTATTCAGAATCGTTATTTTAAATTTAAGTTTAAATTATGGCTTTAAGAGGCATATAGAAATAATAAGTTAAATTAGTGAGCAATTAACAAAATGAAATAACAGAGGCAAGCTATCCAGTGAACGGAGGAACAGAGACGAGGAGTGTAAACAGAGTATCAATGCAAGGAGAACATAGTAGAAGTAAAAGTAAAACCAGGAAACGAGAAGAGGAAGAGGACGAAATAAGAGCATTTAAAAGAACTGCTAAAATTACCAGATCACCTGGGAAAACAAAAAATAAAGAGGAGTTAAAAGTGAAAGAAATATTAAAGGGAATCCAAGATGCGTTGATTAACTTAACAAAAAACATGGAAGATATAAAAAAAGATGTTGAAGAAGCAAAAAGAGAAGCGAAACAAGGAAACGTAGAGATAAAGTCGGAACTAGGCGAGTTCTGCAAGGAAATAAAAGGAAACATGGAAAAAATTAACGAAGATATACAGGAAATGAAGCGAAAAGATACAGAGCAACAACACGAAATCAATAAAATAGGACAACGATTAGAAAAACTGGAGAACAATAAGAAAGAGAAGATTTCAAAGGAGAGAGAGGGAGAATCAAGCATTCAAGGGACAATAAAAGCAATGGAAAACAAAATAGAGCAGATGGAAAAAGAGAATATGAAAAAGGATAGCATTATAACGGAACTAGAGAAAGCAGAAGAGAGAAGAGAAAAAATAAAGAAAAAGAATAACATAGTTATAAAAGGAATAAAGATAGAGACTAGCACAACAACTGTTAAAGATTTTGTTAGAAGAAAATTAGAAGTAGAAATTAAGGTAGTTAACACATATAAAATAGGGAAAGCAGAGGGGTGGCAGCACACAATCGCAACAGTAGACACATGAGAAAGTCATGAAGAACAAGAACAAATTAAAGGGGATAAATACTTATATAGAACATGACCTAACAAGAGAAGAAATGAAAATACAAAAAGAAATATTAAAGATATATAAAGAAGAGAAAGCGAATAATAAGGAGGTCGAAATGGGATTTAAAAAGCTGAGTATTGGAGGAGAATGGTTTGAATGGTGCACAAAAAGAGAAAGTATAATAAAGAAAAAAGAACCAAAAAACTAATAAAACTGCCCCCTGGAACTCTACCAATGGAAATGGGCAATGGAAAAGTAAAAAGAGAACGAAAGAAAATGAAAAACAAAAATAAGTATATCAAGATCAGCACTTGGAATATAAGAACCAAGAAAAATGTTTGAGATAAATACAGAATTAGTAGTATGAAATACAAATCACAGCAATTCAAGAAACAAGATGGAAGGGAAACGGACAAATAAACCAAAAGAACTTCACGTTGCTATACTCGGGAAATGATAAACAAGGACAATATGGAGTAGCTTTTACAGTAAAAAGTACGTTGAAAGAAAATATAATACAGTTCAAACCAATAAGTGAAAGGCTAGCTTACTTACGAATTAAGGCATCACCACGTAACTTGTCACTATTGAATGTTTATGCACCGACTGAAAACGCGAGCAATGAAGACAAAAAGAGATTCAATGAGATTATGGAAAAGGAAATAGTAAATATTGCGAAAGAAGATATAGTAATCGTACTAGGAGATCTAAATGCACAAATCGGAAGAGAATAGTACGTAAAGAACGTGGCAGGAAAGCATACAATACATAATAAAACAAATAACAATGGGCAAAGATTATGTAATCTAGCTTTCAAACATGATATGATAATAAGCAGCACAAAATATGAACACCCTTGGCAACAAAAGATAACGTGGACTTCAGCAGATCAAAGGAAAACATCACAAATTGATCACATACTAATAACAAGAAGATGGCAAACAATGATAAGGGAAGTAAGAACATATAAAGGGGCGTGTGCTGACTCCGACCATTACATGGTTACCGCGATTACTAAACAGAAAGTTAAAAGAAAAATTACAACAAAAAAAAAGCAAGTAAAATGGAACAGGGAAAAGCTAAACAAAGAAGAAGAAAGGAAAGAGTATGAAGCGGCAGTAGAAGAAAACATAAGGAAAAACATGGAACATGGTAACCCAAATGTAGAGGCAAAATGGGATAAAATAAAAACGTGCATAGAAACTGCAGCAGAAGAAAAGCTGGGTAAGCAAGAAAAAATAAAGCAAAAAGAATGGTTCAATGAAGAATGCAAACAAATAATAGAAAAAAAAGAAGTCTAGATTAAAATGGTTATAAACAAACAATGAAAAAAATAAGGAAGAATACAAAAATATCAGAAATGAATGCAACAAATTAGTAAGAAGAAAAAAAAGAAGTTGGGTGGAAGATATGATAACCGACATGGAAATAGAAAGTAAAAATATGTACACAAAAAGATTCTATCAAAAAGTTAAAAATCAGAAGTTCAGCAATAAAATAATCTAACACCCCCTAAAAGAGTGTAGAAAATATAAGAGGGGTCCTGTCGAGACTGGGAGTCAGCAACAATAAAAGGCTTCGATCCGTGGACTAACTTATATATTCTTTATTAAACGATAACCAATGATGAACGTACGCTATAACTTACAGTACTCTACTTTACTTCCTTACATAGTAACCTTATATATATTTGTACAAGTCCTAAGTCAGCAAAATAAGTGTCACAAGTAAACACTATCTGACCTACTTACTTAATCATTGCGTGAACTAAAATGTGCCGACTTAAGACTTGTTACATTCCTCCATTCTTTGAGAAATTTGCTCCGAAGGGCACAATTTCATAAATAAAAACACATAAAAATCTAATACCAAAACACAATTATAAATTAAATATAAATATCAAAATGTCACTAAAACCTAAACACTTCACTAAAATTTATTTAAAATGTTCATCTCCACAATATTGTCCATATATACACCTCCACCTTCTAAAGTTTATACTGTGATGCACTATTTTCTTTGGCATTTGCTTCCTCCCTGGATTTGTGTAATTTTTACCTTGAATGGGTTGGTTCCGCTTGGATTTTTTGTACTGCTTGGCTGACTTTTTGGAAAAGTTCACTTTCTTCGAACCTGTATGGCGCTTGCCTGGAACTTTATTGATTTTCTGGTATTTGATCAATTTTGTATTCTTATGTCTCTTTTGCCCTTTGCTGCTGTTACTCTTACCAGCTCTGATGACCCGCTGAACCTCGTTTTGACAATCATTTACCGCTACACTTTCTTCTCTGATTAGGGTACTCTCGATTTTTGTGCTCTCTAAAGCGCACTCCTCAACTTTGACATCTGCAATTATTTCTTCCGTAACTGCAGCCTCTTCTGCCTCGGAGTCCTCCGTTCCTTTTTCGCAGAATTCCTCACTGATCAACATACTCAGGATCGGTGCGCTCACTAGTGCACCCTCCACTTTAAAATCTTCAATAATCTCTTCCCCTAATTCAGTCCCTTCTGCTTCAGAGTCCTCCGCTCTTCTCTCACAGAATACTTCTGCGGCAATTTCTTGTAGTTCCTGTTGTTTTTCTTCCTGCTCTGCACAAATGCAGCAACTTCGTTTTGGGAGCAGACAACTAACACACTCGTGAATTACCTCAGTTTGTGTAACGCTTTCAGGTTCTTCCTCGTCTTCATCTTCAGTATTTTCTGGTACAGCAACTTCAATTGTTTGTTCTTCAGTTTTTTTACAAACACAGTAGTTTTTCTTGGGCATCTGACATCCGAAACATCTTAAAACACCTTCATCGGTCGGAAGGCCACCAAGTTGTTCAAAAATTCAGTATATTTCTTCCTCCTGACCTAATATCTGGGCTCTTACTAATTTTGTATACCATCATTTTATTGTCTCTTTTTCTATATCAAACGGTTCTTCTATTCTTCTTTCTTGTTCGTCCGGGTAATTTTAGTGATATTCATACCGCGCAGCACGTTGATTATCTTCGTATCTTCTGTAGCGCTCGTGTTCTTCGTAGCCTCTTCTTTGATTGTTAACTCGTTGCCAATACTGCCTTGCGTAATGGTTTCCGCCACAATTGTAACACTGTACGCGCCTTCTTTCATTATTGTAGAATCTTCTCTGACCGTACATCTTTCTTCTTGCGTCTTGTATAATTTATCGGCCACAACTCTTGATTTCAATTATCTTCATGGCATGCTGACTCCCGCGAGCAACCAATACAGTGTAAAGGCTACTCTGGTCTGACGAATGAACCCAAAACCGCTGCCACCAAAATGTAACCCCCTTAAACGAGGGTACATTATAAAAAGGGGACCTGTCGAGACTGGGAGTCAGCAACAATAAAAGGCTTCGATCCGTGGACTACTTACATGATCTTTATTGAACGATAATCAATGATGAACGTTCTCTACAACTTACTTACTTACTTAATAACCTTATATATATATATATATATATATATATATATATATATATATATATATATATATATTTGTACAATTCCTAAGTCAGCAAAATAAGCGTCACAAGTAAACACTATCTGACCTATCATTGCGTGAATTAAAATGTGCTGACTTAAGACTTGTTACAGTTATTTGCTGAGAGGTTTTTACAAATATAGTTTATTGATATTCTCTGGGCAAAATGAAATAACAAATATAATAAATATACGTTTAACTTGAAAATAGTTGTTAACTGTAAAATATGAATTTACATGAGAGGTGTGATAGTGAGATTACCGACATTACTGACACGACAAGCGACAATGTATAGTACATCAAAGCATTTTTATATTTTAACATGTCCTAAAATCTTTGTTTAAGAACTTTATAATTAACAAATACCTAATTTTATTTTTTAGAGTGTTAATTTTCATAATAATAAATAATTACAAGATGACATCACGATTTTGCAACCGTTCAACTTTATAAAAGAAATTATGAATGATAAGTTAAAAATTATAAGAAATATTGATTAATATGTGACTGAAATGATCTAAATTTGTATAATTAAAAAAAAAACAGAACATTTTTGTGTATGACCCCATTCTAGAATTGTCGTCTAATTTCTGTTCCAAACGTCTAGAATTTTCTGTCTATTTTGTTTGTAATTCATCTTTTAAAGTTGGAGATTATTCTTGAAATTTCTCTTTTAATGATTTAGAATTTTCTCCTAATTTCGCTTCCAAATTTCTTCACCTGTAACATTTATATAATTTTCTTGTAATTCTTCTTTCAGTGTTTCGGAATTTTCTTGTAATCTTTTTTCAGTGTTCTGGAATTTTCTTGTAATTTTTCATTTAATGTTCTGGAATTTTCTTGTAATTCTTCTCTTAAAATTTTAGCGAACTCGGCCCTACTTCATATATTTCTTTATTCAATTAATAATCAAATACAATCCAAACAGATAAAACAAAATATTACATTTTACTCTTTACTTAAACAAAGAGAAGTTGAAAAAATAACGCAAAAGTTTAATTATATAAATAAAAAATAAATATATCATCACGCCTTTTACCCATTATGGGTGTGGCATTCTGCTTACGCAGATCTCGGTAAGTGATATATTTTTCCGTATGAAATGCGGTTACCAGCCGTCAAGTCATAGCCCCCAAAGATGTTAGTGGAGGAGGAACCACAGGGGTAAATTTAAATTGGCAACTGTCAGCTGTGGGATTCGAACTGACACGTTACCACGGAGCTATTTAATTATAACTGACAAAATTGATTTATTTATTTCCACTTATTTATTTAACACGTATTATTTATTTCTACTGTGTCTTCACATGCTGAATATTTATTTAACCACGCTGGCGGTTTATCATAGACTATCCGCTACCGCTGTTAGCCCGACATCCCCTGTATAGCGGGTTCTGGAATTGATTTTCCAGAAGCTACCAGAAACGCACCGTATCGGGCGTGACGTCCTCCCAACAAGTTTCAATAGATCTGTATTTGTTATAGCTTTGTTCGATCAGAAATCCGTGACAATCCACAACTGTTTCAAACTGTCAGGAGTGAGCGCTGCTTAAGAATGTGCGTTCAGTCAGATACAATACGAGATTCTGATTGTCAGCTGTTCGGTCAGATAGCGAAACTAGTTTCAAACAGTTTGCTAACTGACAGAAAAGTTTTTGGCTTTTAAGTTGGGCGTTTGCGCACTGCTACTTTTATTCTAAACGAAAGCATGTTGTATAGATTATCATATTGTGAGTGACAAAAATATTTATTTGAAAAATTTAACGTAAGGATTAAAATAAATAAATAAACAGAAGTTGTAAAGTATTAATCTTGTTTTAGAATGTCATATATTTCGGATTCTTCTATTAGTGAGAACACCGAAGAAGAATTGGAAAAAATATCGAAGAAAAACCAGAAACGAAAACTATTTTGAAATTAAAGTGCCAAATTATACGGCAGCAAAATTTGAACTGTAACTAATACGTTTGAAGACGTGCAACCAGAAACTAATTTCAAATTAGTTACAATTCAACGCATGCGCGAAAAAATGTACAAAACTAATCACAAATTCGCAATCTGAACGAACCTAATATTAAAAACTTACTTCGTGTACGATGGTCTCACATAAATATATTATCATTGTTGGTCCCAATATGTAGCCAAATATCCATGTAATAACAAAAATAATACTAACGAATTTTTCTGTGTAATCTTCTAAATTATTCATCTCGAAAATAGAGTAATACAATGTTATTACGATGTCTGTGAAGGAATGAACAAATTTTAATAAAATGTGCACATTAAACACTGTATTTATGTTTTGACATAAGTTTTTACAACAATCAGAGAAATGCAACATATTTCTAGCTGTTTCCAAATTAGTTTTACTGAACTCATTATTATAAATTAAATTCAGTTGTTTATTTAAATAAATAAATTTATTTTGCATAATTAATAATAAAGAATTGGCCTGCATATCAATTATTATTTCAGTGGAGAAACAAATACCATACATTAATAACTGATTAATAATATTTTTATTTAACAATATTGGTATAAATGCCGAGACAAAACACAAAAATTTTATTATAAATATACATATAGTTTTTCTCCGAATTATTGTATATTCTTCTGCTAATGACTGATTGATAATATTGCAGTCCATGTGATTAATTTCATGTAAAATATAGACAAGTTTTTTGGAGAAAATAAAAGCATTCAGAAAATTAAAAATTGTTACAAACAGCCATAGTATAATGTTAAGGTAAAATAAGAGATGAATTAATGCATTATCCTCCACATAACTTGTTATTAATTTGTAAAATGCAAATATCAATAAATTTATATATAAAAACAATTGAATTAAATGTACAACGTTGTTGTAGTTGTTATTTTCTCTATTTGTATAATATGGGATAAGACCATATATCCTGCTAACAAGATATACTGGTTTAATCGCCCAAAACAGATTTTTTGTGTTTCCCTCAACCATAGTTTATTATTCAAGAAGTACTTTATACTCTATAATTTTTGGTTTGTACGTAATTAACGTTCTTTTCATTTCATTAAATATTTATTTGTTCTATTCATTATTAGAAACCTTGAAAATCAATTCAATTATAATTTTCATTAAATTAACAGTTTTTCTTATTACTTCTACATAATTTTTATCTTCAATTCTGATTATAACGGGTGTTTTTTATTAAAGGTTTGTTTTTCGAATTCGCAACACTTTTTCCAGCGACAGACATTTTGACAGCTGACAGCTGTTTTGTGCCAGAGATGGGCAGTAGTTAATTACAAGTATAGTACATTACATGTGAGGTGGGAAATGTTTCATTCCAGCTTATTATATGACCGAGAGGCTAACTTCTCCTTCTACTCGTATATCGAATAATAAAATATCGATGTATCGATATAAATGCACAGCCCTATATATTATACAATGTGTACCATTTAAGGTACGTATGCATTGGGACCTCGAGAACTGTAAGAGATACGAGGTTGATTAAATTAGATGAAAGTTGCCTCTTCAATAGGGCAAAATAGCGTTAATATAATTTTTTTAATATAGAATTTTAAAATATGTCACAAACAAAGTTGCAGAAGACCAGAAGTAGTAAAAGTACTTTCATGCAAACAATATTAAATGAGTACTTTAAAAGAAATAGTGATAATATAATAATTTAAGAACTAAGGTATTTAAATGTCAAGTTTCATACTGACAAATAAATTTTCATAAATAGAAATGCTTCATTTTATTTCAAATTATTGAGTCTTCAAGAATATGATATGTCAACGGATATTTCTCTATTCAATAAATTTGAAACAAATGTTTATAGTTTAAATTTTCCCAATATACTGGCAATTAATGTTCATGTCGATAATATTTATTATACAATTTATTAGACAATAAGAAAATTTGATTTCTGAGCGTACAAGGATATTCCGAGCTTCATGTAGCACCCTGCTTTAGGTGGACTTTTAGCTAGCGATAGTAGGTCTTTTTATGTATCATCACGTTTTCAGCTTATAATACGTTGTTAAAATACATACATAATTTAATGTTTATTTTTACAAGTACTTACCTACCGTTTAAGTAAAATAGAAATTTATCACAGTGGATATATTCATCAAGGACTTAAAATTTCGAGAATATATTGCATTTTCTTCAGTTTGTTTTGAAATCCACCAGAAAAAAAATTCCACCAAAAACAATGGTATATTATGTGTTTTAAGAGCTTATACAGTCATTAAGATGCTGATTACAAAATAAATTTTAATTATAGTATTAATATATTTCTACCCAATAAAGGCAAAACTTTCTTCTGGCAAAATAATAAGTGATATCGAGTATTAAAGAGTACATAATGATTGATATTCATATCTAAATCTCATAATAACAGAGGGGCTCTTAAGTTTTAATAACATCACAGGAAGATGCTATACATGAAGTTAGCAAATACATTTAAAAGTCCTATAACTTCCGTTTTACTATCGAAGTATAATCGATTGGTATATGATAAATAATTTGTGCTTCACAGGAGGTAGCTAGGCGTGAAGTTGGCAGCAACTTTTAAAAGTTCAATAACTTCCGATTTATGGGGGTTGCTATATTTTGATCTTAAGCAGAAATAGGCACTAACGATGCACTAACGTTTTGTAATGAAATTAAGTTTTGTGCTTCATAGTGGTTGCTTACTTCACGCACCTCTTTCTTCGTCTAGATTTTCGTTCTAGTTTCATTCGAGAAATTCTCAGATATTTCTGGTATAATGTAAATCAAAAATTTCTGTTCGATTTTCATGCTAGATTCTAATATAGAAATATACGCTCTGCTGTATATACAGTCAGAAATCAGGTATTTTGAGGAACATAAACTGTTGACGTTTTGTCATAAAGTCGTTAGTTTTTAACTTGATGTTTGATAGTTGTCCTTTTTTACATTTTTTTCTATGTTATCCATCGTTTAAATAATTATTTTAACAACAATGTGTCAAAATGCAGTAATTCAGTTTTAGTGTTAAAGTTTGTCAACTTGGTGTACTTCGGAAAACATGGAAATTACTCGATTTCGGACGAATGGTTTAAAAAAAGTATGTAAATCGAAGGAAACTGTTGAGATTAGTGGCTTGCGAAGACGAAAACGAGAGTTTTAATGTACAAAATGTAAAACTATTTATTGACGCGCAAAATCTAAACGAAAAAAGTATGTAATTCAAACTTTTCAGTTGTGTGATTTCTTTGCTGGTTTTATTTAGAGTTGTTTTGTTCGTTTTTGCCCTAATCTTTTGTCAAATTCACTTTACGTTTTTCGGTTCTTTATTCGATGATGATTTATTTAATATCCGACCGTTTTACATTATTGTTATCATAACTGCTCAGATAGTTGGGCAAATATACCAAATAATGCCCTCGGGTGTTATAAATTTGACGTTGTTGCTATTGGGTACAGAATATAGGTACAAACTCTGATTTCTTTTCGCAGATAGAAACATTGAAATAAGCAAATCGATATTGTAAACAAATAAGAATATAGCGTTGCCTAGTTACAGTGGTGGCAAGCAAATAGATTAACCTGTTTAAAAAAAACACAATGATAGGACAAAAACCGATAAAAATCTTTTATTAAATAAGATATAGGTCGGACATTAAACGTTGAACACACCACGGGCATTAAACGGACAATAATGGCTTCGGTCAACGTACACACCTCGAGCCGGAGGCCCTCAAGGCCGGATTAACAGTATGAGGGGCCCTAAGCACAGCATATTATGGGGCCCATCTCCCCCCCCCCCTGTACTTTTAAAACGGTACAATTGAAAAGTGAAGAGATGGGTATTACTAGGAAAATAAATAAATGTATATTAAAAAGTGTTACAAGCGCGAATTTTTTCCTTTAATACAAAATAAACTAATTCTGGACGACCTTTATAAAAGACCAGCAGTTAGGCATACGCAAATATATGTTCCAGTACTTTCATCACTTCGTTATTTTTTACCCAAAAAAAAAATTTATTATTAGTTTTTTACAACTTTCGCGGGGCCCCTAATGTCTCGGGGCCCTAAGCTATAGCTTAGTCAGCTTATGCTATAATCCAGCACTGCTCTTGATAAGTTCATTACTGTTATAGTTCGTAAGGTAAGAAAATATTGCTATATTCTATATTGTATCGTTTCCTTAATTCTTCATACATAAGAGTGAGTAATAGTGTATGTTTCAGAATCACCATATATCATAAACATAGAAGTTGCCAGCTGTTTTTCACCGATAAAAAAGAGGAGGAGGTTCTCAAGTCGACGCGTATATTTTGTTACCGGTTTCAGAAGATTAAACCTATGTTTACATGCACAAAAGTAGTCAGGGTAAGTATGTCATAATTCTATGCTGTACGGTAATATTACCATAATGACTTGTCAAAATAGTGAAGAAAATGAAAATAAAACGCAATGATAATATAACGCTATTTATTAATATATACGGAATTAAGCTGTTCAGAGCTTCACCTGCTGCGTTACAAATATTTTCAGGCAATTTAGCATCGCCAAAATCCACTTTTTATCTAGCCATTATGTAAAAAAAATTATTTATAAATATCATACAAAACAGGTGTAACCATGGTGTTAAATAAAAACAAACAGACTTACTTGATCAACTTCTAAAATTATGACAGACGTTATTCATAAAAGAATTTCAAAAAATAATATTTATTAATGATATTAACGTCTTCATATTCTGAAACCGATAAACTATTGAACAAACCACGGATGTTATGAGTCATAATAGGCCTTAGATGTCTTAAAATCTTCGCTGTATGAGCTTCTATTTAAAACTGACATCTGCGGCTGTTATGATACTCATAACATCGCTAGGAATGTTAATAGCTATAAATGTATGACCTCGTATAATTTTTTTTACACAGTAGTCCGATTTTGATGATTAGTTTTTTATTGGATACCTCTAAATTGGTCCCATTTAAATATGAAAAATTAATTCCACCTCTAAGGGCAGGAAAATGGGGATAATTGATTGTTCACCCATTGATTTGTTACCTGTTGACCGATTTTACCACGTATAACTTTGTATAATGTTATCTAATTTCGATTATTCTTTTTTATTGAATACGGTATACTTCGAAGTTGATTTTATTTGAATTTGAAAAAAAATTCTTGCCTTGAAGGTAGAAATATAGATGTCCACAAAATATTAAAAAATAAAAACTTTTTAACAAAAAATTAAACCGAGGAAAAACGAAACTGATAAGCGAAAAATAAAATAATACTTTTTAGTCTAAATAACTAAACTCCTAAACTAATGTAACTAATTTGAGTCGGTGCCAAGCAAACAATCAACGAACGCCGGCTCAAAATTAGTTACAGAAGTTTATGAGCTTAGTTATTAAAACTAGAGCACTCAGAGCCGGTTTTATATATTTAGAGGCCTAAGGCGGAAAAAATTAGAGGCCGAAATAAAATATCTAATTTTTTTCCATCCTAGTTTCGCGGCTCCTCCTTCAAATGTTAATTTTATCGTACCTATTAAAAATATACAGACAAGAGACACTGTTCACCTCTGACCCGCGGAGGGTTACCAAAACGGGAGCACATGCGTCTTCCTAAAATTCAATGAGTGCTATCAAATTTCCAATCCCTCGAAACTTGTCTAATGTTCATTTGTAAAATGTGCATCAAACTAAAATAACCGACTTAGAAAAGAGATGAACCAAAATAAGTTACTATTTATGAAAAGGTTTAATTAAAAATACGTAGTGTGATTCGAGTTTGTCGGACGTGAGTTCTGCGGGCTCAGGGTTTGTTTAGAAAACGCGAGCGAAGCGAGCTAACTTAAAAAAGAATTTTGGTTCGTATCTCTGCTAACTCAGCCGTTTTAGATCGTTTCGAAACATTGGAAATTGGATAGTACTTATTGAATTTTAGGCACGCTCACACCCTTCAACCAAAACTATATTTCACGAGCGGTATAAAATTAATATTATCAATTTACTGGGAAACGTAAATGATATTTCCTATATTCCTCTAACTTAGTGACTTTACCGTTGTAAAAGTACGTAATTAAGTGGCGTTAATTTAAATTATACATTCAAAATGAAATTATTGAATGCAGAATACAAATGAAAATGATATTTCGTTTTGTATAGTATCCATCGAATTTTTAGAGGCCGCTTAAATTCAGAGGCCTAGGGCAGTCGCCCAATTCGCCTTATGGCAAAACCGGCCCTAAGAGCACTGAAATATAATAATACTGGGACGTGCTCTGTCTATTCTCGCTGTGTAAAAAAAGAGAGCCGAGAGAGATAGTTACTCACGGGAGATGCTATCGCTGGCTCTGTCTTACATTATTGTGATTGTGCGTTTGAACAAATGTTTCGCGGAATACATTCTGTCACAAAAGTGAATATCTTTGTTTATGTTTGATTCGAACGCCAACAAGTGGTAGAAAGTTGAACTTAACATAAGATACATAAATTTCATTGTATTTAAAAATTAATTATAATTTTTTAAAGAATTAATAACAACAGAAGTGATTTTAGGAGTATTCCAATATAAGTATTACAATTGTTTAAGTCGTATTATTTAAATAAGATGTGAAATTGAAAGGTACATTGTATTTCTAGATTATAGGTTAAGAAGAAAATTTTTAAAAATAGGAAAATTTGCAAATTGTTTGGCTACAGTTCTGCTGCCTATAAAAACGAACTACCAATACTAAAGCACGCATTCGCCATCATAAGATATCATGCAAAATGTGTTTGATATGTACGTTTCTTGAATAGGCTATTCCACCATAATCAAAAATGATAAAAGTTTATTGAAAATATGAAAGATAAGCGTTCAAGGATGCGGAAAATTTCATATTTTTAATTATAAATTACTCCCTTTAATAAATACGGCATGTTTTGTTTTTGATGACGCTCCATGTGTATGGCAAATGGAATTCATGTATTTACTCCCACTCCTCCTGAACTAGGAATATACATATTCGGGCGTGTCGGATCTGTTCGGATTCTGCTCGGGTGATTTCCTTGTCTTTGTGTGCTTGCTGCATAAAAATTATAATTTTTTTGCGCTAATACTTTTTTAACTTCACTTCGTGATATCTTCCCTATTTATACAGATATAACATTAGTTCTTTCACATGTAAATTTTTGCATGATCTGTGCGTGTAGTAGTGTATAAACTCATTATATATTATGATTAAAAATATTATATATTACTTAAAAACCACAAAATGGGAACGCGATTTCATGTTTTTACAGGGAAATTTTCTATCAGCGACAAACTTTTTGTCATTAAGAGATGGACCCTAATATATGTATAGCGACAAAGTTGTTGTACACATATCAAAGATGTTTTTTTATTAAAGCATGTCTTTTCTAAAATGAACTGGTTCCGAGTAAAACGAATGTAAAGTTGAAGAATGATTGAGTTGCTGCGCGATACATGCGGTCGTGCTAGCTTAAATGGCAGTCCTCTGTTGTTAATTGTTACTCTCGATGCACTTTTTAGTGTAAATATAATTTATAAACTATGAATATGGAAAAATCCCAAATATAGTAGAATATTTAAAAAAAAATACATTTATGCAGCACTCAGTGCAAAACTGTACGACACCAGCACCACCAACTACCTAACTTCGAGAATGTCAAAATGTTTTTGTAAAAGGAGACCAAAAATTAAGTATATTAATTATTTTTGTTTCTCTAATAATGAAATATAAATATTATTATTTAAATATTTATATTATTTTGCATTTTCTCAACATTTTTTCAAAAGTCTGTGAACCACCGTTTGTTTATTTCTGGCATAATACACATTCTACGTCATCAGTGTAATTTGAATTACAAACCTTCATATCTCGCTTATTTGGAGGAATTTTTAACTCGGATTTTCACAGGTGGTCTTATACTTTTAAGTACTTCAAGAATAAAAAATAAAAAAATACAGTGGAATAGCCTATTGTGATCAGCGCCATCTCTTGATAATTTGAAAGCCAAATACAGTATTGCAAAATACTTCTTGTGTAGACTGTACGACAAAGACATTATCTCCAGTGAGTCACTTTCTATGTCGGCACGCGCTGGCAACGCCAGAGCGCGTTCCAGAATTACTATATTTCAGTGGACTAGAGATGGTTTATTTTATATTTCACTTTCAGGTTTTTTTTTTTCAACGAGTTAATTTTTTTGTTAAAAATGGTTAATTCAATGAAGAAATATGTAACAGTATTTTAAAAACTTACTTCGTGAACGATGGCCTCACATAAATATGTTAACAATGTTGGTCCAAGTATATAGCCAAATAACCATGCAATAAGAAAAATTATTCTAATGAAACTTTCTGTACATGTATAATCTTCTAATTCTTTCATCTTGAAAATGGAGTAATACAATGTTAATACGACATCAGTGAAGGAGTGAACAAATTTAAATAAAATATATATATTAAACACTGTATTTATGTTTTGGCATAATTCTTTATAAGAATCAGATAAGTGCAATATATTTTTAACTGTATCCAAATTAATTGCACTAAACTCATTAATATAAATTAAATTCACTTGGTTATTGAAATAAATCAATTTATTTTGCATAATTAATAGTAAAGAATTGACCTGCATTTCGATTATTATATCAGTGGAAACACAAATAAAATACATTAAATACTGGTTATTAACATTTTCATGTAATATTGCTGTTAGAAATACGGACAGAAGGCAAAAAAATCTTATTGAAAAAATGCATATAATTTTTGTCTTAATTACTGCATATTCGTCTGATAATGGTTGTTTAATAATATTGCAGTCCATATGATTTATTTCATGTAAGATATAGACAAGTTTTTTGGAGAAAATATATGCATTCAGAAAATTAAAGATTGTTACAATCAGCCATTTTATCATGTTCAAGCAAAATAAGAGATAAACTAAAGAATTGTTTTCCACATAATATATTATTGAATTGTAAAATGCAAATATCAATAAATTGATGTACAAAAATAACTGAATTAAATATACAACGTTGTTGTAGTTGTTATTTTCTATATTTGTATAATATGGGATAAGACCATATATCCTGCTAATAAGATATACTGGTTTAATCGCCCAAAACAGATTTTTTGCGTTTTCATCAATCATAGTTTATTATTCAATAAGAACTCGTTCTCAATTAATTTTAGAATTGTGTGTTATTTGTCACTGTTTTTATTTTATGGTGAAGGTGCTTTTCACTTCATTAAATATTTATTTGTACTGTTCTTTATTATAGTTCTTGATAATCAATTTAATTATAATTTTCAATTAGATAAATTATTTTTCTTATTCATTCTGCATAATTTATAACTTCAATTTCGATTATTATTATATCACATGCATATGTATTGTTTAATAATTATTGTATTATTTATTACTACTTTTTTTTACTTTGAATGCGGTAAATAGCTCAGGGATTTAAAACACTCGCTACGCTCGTGTTTTAATTGACCCATTCGTGACTAAAGACTAGATTTACGTACTTGTCTCGTAAATAACTATTATGTTACCCTAGTTACATATTTGAATAAAACTGCTAGTATAGGATAAGTAATGTTTCGTTTCATTTTAATAAGTTTGGGTATGATTTTCTCTTTAGTCGGAAATTTTAAATTTTTTTGTTAGGATAAGTCTATAATTATTATTACTTTATCTACGATAGTGTATAAAATTGATGTTTAACTGTTAGTTTCAAGTTTGTAAAACAGTTGTTTAGTAACACGATCCCATTAGTCACGGGTTGCCAAGCAACGAGTGATTAAAATTTTTATATGCGCTAAATTTGCAAAAAAAAAAATTATCATGGCAAACTTCTCATTTAATATTGTAATCCTTCTTCATAAATAAAAATAAATATTTTTTAAATATTGGCTTTTTCGTGATATCGTAGATAAAATATTGTACGATACACATACGTAATAGTAGTTTATATAGCTAGGGGCTGAAGTGCATAAATCACAAAGGTGAAATTTATTTCACGAGCCGTAGGCGAGGGAAATAATCACTTGAGAGATTAAAGGCACTTCAGTCCTGTGTTATATACACTATTTTTTGCACTTCCAACCCTCGTTTCAGCAATATATTATAAATAATGATTAATTGTAAAGGATTTAAAATACATACTCTTATATAGAAAATGAATGGCTTTGATAACAACGATAACACTATTCAAATTTTGTAGGTTGCCAAATACCATAAACAAAGTGAAAATTTGTGTTTATTTTGAGTGATATTTCATATGGATAATTTGAAGAAGCGACAGTGGAACTACTGCCGCTTAAATCTAGAATAATATATAAAAACAATTCGAAGCTTTCAGCAAGTGGTGTGACAAAAAAAAAGTTCAAAAATACATGAAAACTGAGCTGCAAGTATATTTTTATGAACGATCAAAAATAGTGCAAGCTATCATTTGGGCGATATTCGATGTTGAAGGGAATGTTGGTGGTTAGAAATAATACTGATGCAAGCAAGTTCTCGAAATTAATTACTTTCTTTAAAAGAAGAAATGGTGGCTAGTAACCTTAAAAGCCAAAATTATAGCAGAACAAGTTGATCAATTCTTGAAAGATTCAATAGACAAGGTATTTTTAATGGTCAAAGTGATTAATTTTATCAAAAACCTTTATATATACTCTGTAGTTATCAACTGTATAAAACTGTAAATAATAAATGTAATTTATATAAAATAATTTTAATAAATATTTTACTTGTTGCTGTGGTTACTTGTTTACTTTTTACTTTAGTCCACGAGAAGGAAGATTAAATTAGGGCATTTAAACCCGGAAGTGCAAAAAGCGTCTTTAGTCACTCAGGGGTCTTAAAACACTCGCTACGCTCGTGCTCTAATTAAACTATTCATGACCAAAGACTAGCTTTACGTACTTGTATCATAAATTACTATTAAAATTTGGTAAGCCAGTTAAAGTATTTAATTTTTAATCATATGGTGTTGTACATTTTGAATTTGGATTTAAAATCCATACTAAGAGCTTTTCAGCTAAATTATATTATAGAGCAGTAAGAAAAAATCTGATGTGTCCAGCATATAACCTCTCGCCCAATAATACTCTTAAACGATACAAAATAGTATTTGATGATACAGAAACATAACTTCTTATTTGTTTATGTTTTATTTATATTTGAGAAATTTAATTTTATTTCGTATATTTATTTAACTAAGAAAACAGCTACACAATAAAAATGACATGTGTCACATTTAGTAAAAAATTGAAAATTTTTAAGTGTTTCCATGGTGTACATGGAATGCAAGATTTATAATCTACAATATCTTTATATTTTATTATATCTAAATCTAATGAAAATTAATAAAATTAGTGTAATCAAAACACATGTAAAATTAAATATTATCAAAGAGAATAAATATATATTAAATTTACTTATCTCTGATATTATACAACTTTCAAAATAACATAAATTGTTGAAAAAGGAAACCGAGTTTCTCACGAAAAATGTTAAAGGCTTCAAGTAAACTGCTACTTCCGGTTGAACAATTTTATCCAAAATCTAATCAGCTCTTCATTTAAATATAAGAAGCAAAAATTCACAAAAATGAATTTTTTGGTATTATAGTATTTGAGTTATGCGAAACGAAATAATTCCCACAGACTACACACACACACACACACACATACACACATACATACATACATAAATACATACATAAATAGTAAAATCGTATTGTAGGGACCCTAAAACGTGCTTATTCATTGAAAACTCACTACCCAATTTTTTGACCAAAAACAATACCACCCTTACCTAGAGGTAGGCGGGAGGTAAAAATGAAGGGTATGAAAAAGGGAAAGAATATATAAAAAATAAGACGCAAAATACAAGAAAATAGCACAAAATTAACTCGATGACCACACAGTATAACATATACGCTGAAAATGGTTACTATTTAGACAAGTTCATAATTTTGCCATTTTATTTTCGTTGCCAATAGAATCACCATGTATCTCAGCGTAGATGTTGATTTTATGAATTCTTCTTCAAGGAGAAATGTGTAACAATATTAAAAACTTACCTCGTGAACGATGGTCTCACATAAATATATTAACACTGCTGGCCCAAGTATATAGCCGAGTACCAATACAATAATCAAAACTATTCTAAAAAAATTGTCTGTGCTTGTATAATTTTCTAATTCTTTCATCTTTAATATTAAGAAATACGATGTACATACGATGTCTGTGCAGGAGTGAATAAATTTAAATAAAATAAACATATTAAACCTTGTATTTATGTTTTGACATAATTCTTTACAATAATCAGAAAGGTGTAATATATCTTTAATTGTTGCCCAAATAAATGGACTCAATTCATTAGTACACACTAAATTCAGTTGTTTATTCATCAAAATAAATTTGTTTTTCATAATTAACAATAAAGAAATGGGCAGCATTACAATTATTGTATCAGTGGCGAAACAAATAAAATACAATAGGTACTCATAATTAACAATTTCATGTATCATCGCTGCTAGAACTGTGTACAGAAAAAATAAAATATTTATTGAAATTATGCATATAATTTTCATCTGAATTATTGAATATTCTTTTACTAATGGCTGTTTGATAATATTACAGTCTATATGATTAATTTCAAGAAAAATATAAACAAGTTTTTTGGAAAATATATAAGCATTCAGAATATTAAAAATTGTTACAATTAGCCATTGTGTCATGTTCAACCAAAATAATAGACGGAGTAATGTATTGTTCTCTACATAATTTGTTATTAACTTATAATATGCAAATATCAGTAAACTGATATACAAAATCAACTGAATTAAATGTACAACTTTGTTAAATTTATTGTTTTCTTTATTTTTATAATATGGGATAAGGCCAAATATTCTGCTAATAAGATACACTGGTTTAATCGCCCAAAACAGATTTTTAGTACTTTCGTTAACCATAATTTATTATTTAATAAAAACGTTTTTCTTAATTAATTTTGAAACTATGTGTTATTTGTCACTCCTATTTTTTTTACAGTGGAACGTTCTTCTCGTTTCATTAAATATTTATTTGTAATATTCATTATTATCCTTATTTGATAAAGTGTAGTAATTTTGTTAATGAAAATGTTCGATTAATTAATTTTTCTTATTAGTTCGATGCAAGTTAGTTCTTTTATATTCATTACATTATACCAAATGAAAAAGTACCTATTTTATACATTCACGCGTAACGTCACGCACATCCCACTCAGGAGCAGAGTTGTGACTGATCTAGATCAACTCGAAAGATCTTTGATTTGATCCTGATCGTTTTATGTTTTTTTATCATGTTGATCTTGATCTAGATCAAAAAGAATAAGATCTATGTTCTTAAAAAAGTTCAGATATTTTTCTGCATACTGCAAATTATCAGCCAATGTTGCTAACGTATATTTGTCAAATTCCACCACAAATACTTTGAAATTACGCTACATGTCGCTACCAATCTTTTTCTTCCTGACCTAAATTATAAGAATTTAGCGGAGTTCCCCTACCTCTGGCAACACTTTTGTAAAAACAAATATAAAGTAACTTTTTTGATTTTATTTTATAAAAGTAATTTGTATTTTCCTCTTTATTATTAAAATTGTCATTGAAGTATACCTACCTTTATTTATATACGTAACTTGAACTTCTAATTCTGTGTTCTTAAGAATTAAAAAATTTGTTAAAAAAAATACTGATCTTTTTTATGATCTAAAAGAAAGAGATATTTTATTCCTGATCTGATCTGATTTGTCCAGCACATAACCTCCCGCCCAATACTACTCTTAAACGGTACAAAATTTATATGATGATATAGAAACATACTTTCTTATTTGTTTATTTTCTATTTATACTTGAGAAATTTCATTTCGTATGTTTATTTAATTTTTTGACATATATTTCACTAAGGGCCGGTATTTCCAAACTCTACCTAGAGAATAAATTTATCAATAGAATAAACAAAAAATCAGCTTAAATGATAATTATTTTTCTGTTGATGCGATATTTTTTGTTTATTTCATTGATAATTTATTCTATAGATTATCTGAGGTTGGAAATACCGGCCCTAAGAAAATAGATTCACAATCAAAATGACATGTCACATTTCGTACAAAATTTAAAATTTTTAAGTGTTTCCATGGTGTACAAGGAGTGCAAGATATATGAAATTTAATTTCTTTATACAGGCTGTTCATTTTAAGTGGTTCACTATTGCTATTTCGAGAACTATAAGAGTTACGAGGTCGGTTAAATTAGCAAACAATTTCTATATTAAAAGACAATTAAAATGAGCGAAACAAGAATTTTTTTAGACCAGTGGTTCTCAAAATGCGGGGTGCAACTTTATTATTTTAAATGGCAACCTATTTTTTTTTATTTGCTTATTCGATTCAGTATTTTTTCTGAATTCAATGATTTTACATGTAATGACCAAATAATACAAAATATTTGAGAAAAATGCAAAATAAAAATGTATCATTTTTATTTAAATATGCACTACAAAGTTTGCCATGGAAGAAAACAAATAAGTTGTTAATTGCACAGCCTATGTCAATATTGTAAAATTATTTCTGATTTTTAATACTATTTTTCTCAAAATAATTGTTTATACAACCTCATATCATATTTATATTGTTGAAATCAGGAAAAAATTCACTATCCAAAGGTTTTAAAGGAAACACTCTCTATATTTTTTCTACTCCTGTATAAATATATTCCCATTATTTCAATTTTTCAATGAATTATGGATTCATAATTCACTCTTCTCGACCAATCACATAACTAGAAATCCATAATTCACGGTTATATTAAGATGTGATGTGGATCACCTAGCAACGGCCGTCTGACAGTTGACATGTAGTCAGTTGTCATTGTATATTTTTATGTTGACGTTTTTGAACGAATTTTGATCATTTTTAAAAGTGATGTGCTTTCTAGCATGAGTTTTCTTGCCTGGTGTGTGCCAGATAAGTGCCGATAGTTCCAGATACGAAGAAAAACTGCTCGTGAATAGTTCAAGTGTGATTTCCGGTTCGTATCCCGTACCGTTCCTGACTCAGTGAGTACTGAGTCGTTACTATTCTTGTTAGTCAGTGTGTGCTGACCGACGTGTGCTACCTGTTGGTCAGTGTGTGCTGACCTTAGATTATATAACTCTAACTGGATACGCGGAACGGTTAATGCGAGGGACCAAGTGAGACAGCGGGATTAAAATAGTGACACACAGCGCGTAGACTCGTAGAAAATTCGAGCTCGCTGAAAATAAGCGCGTAATTTTTCAATTCAAATTTGAAATTCTTATTGTATATATTTATTTTCTACTCAGTAAAATGATTAGAGCATATTATATTCGTATTGACATTCATATTTTCCTCAAGCTTACAAGCACGTGAAACGCATGCTTTTATCCATGCCTTCCTCTTTGTTAGATATTTGAGAAAGCTAGAAAAATACATAATTCTTTAGATAAAACTATTTAAAAATGTTTCCTGTATCATTTATATCATGCCATCTAACTTTCATTTTATTTTTATAATTATAGTTCTACATTTATATTTATCAAATAGGTAAAATGTAAACAAATTTTAACTTACTTATGAAATGTTATGCCCAGTTTTTTTTGCAGACTTCAATACTCTACAGCAAAATACACAGGTCATTTTGAAAATAGTATGATAACACAAAAATACAACACATTTGAATTGTCCACTTCAAATATCACAAAAGCACTAACACTGTGACACTGACGCACCAACACAAGCAAACAAACGGTGAACAGTGACGCGTTCTGAGTCTGCGCGGTGTGGATTATAAGTTTAGTTTTATGTCTCCCACTCTCTTACAAAATTCCTTATTCCATCTTTCTTAATCCCTTGCATTCGCACCATCGTATGGCCAGACATATGCTTTCGCGAATCCAGTAGAGTTATATGATCTAAGGTGCTGAGCGACGTCCGTTTCCGGTTGGTCAGTGTGTGCTGACCGACGCTCGTGCCTCAGTGAGTGCTGAGACGCTCCCGGTTAGTCAGATAGCACTGGCTAGCCTCCACCTAACCCAGACCCAGTACGTTGTTAGTGTGTGCTGATTCATCCCCGTTTTATGCCTCGCGTTGGGACATATCCTGCCGACCTCGCCGTTCTTACTCACGATTTATCCGCGTACGCGTTTTAGATCCGCGAAACCTGTTTGCCTTCCTCACGTCGTTCGTTAATCATTTATCAATACCATCTGTATAAAGTTTATCTTATTTTCAATGAAGAATACAATTTACATCTAGTGAACAAATACGTCTTTTATTGCACAAAAACCCTAACCCGGCTTCACTGAGAAATCCGAGCAATCGGTTGGCGCCCGAGCATCCTCCATCACCAATGTGATGTCCCCCGGTCCCCCGGAGCCACCGCAGACCGCAAGGACATCACAGTATCTATCGCTAAACGTAAAATTCATAGAATAACAAATAAAAACATTCATTAATCAACTACCAAAACCGTTTATTCTCTAGAGACCTACAACGCACATATCATACCATGGGGTTTAAATAACATCTACCACACAGGGAAAACCATAGAAATTAAAAACATATAGGCCGTGAAATGTTTTTGGCGTTCCTAGAATGTTGTCTGCTTCATCCTGCTAACTTATTCTTCGAATCACGATATTCCAAATACACAAATACTACCACCATCATCCAGGTAAACTAAACTACTATGCTTTAAACGTCTTATTGATACTCTTCAGCAAGCGCAGCATCGCGGTCAAATCGGACATAAAAATTTATTGCCCCTAAATAATTTTGTTTCTGGTAAAACTTTAACTGTAATTTGACTTGTTTAAATGGCATATTTGGAAAACTTGTAGCTTTCGGATAATAATTGTATACACTGTAACTACCCTGTAACAGGAAAAAAAATGTAAAATTCGTAACTAGCAAAATTATGCTTAACACTTACCTTTTTAACTGGACATCTCGAAGGTAGAAAGTACGGACCCATATCTTTTTGAAAGAATAATTTGTGCTCAAATAGTAAATAATCACAAAAATTTCTGACTAAATGTATTGCCGATTGTTTGTACTGATTACTGAGGAATTCATATGTGGTTACTTCAACCTAATAAAGAATATAAAAGTTATTTTTCATTAAAAGCTAAAGTGATTAATAATGTTAGTAGAATAAAGATACTTTATGCTTGTAATATACACATAATTTTTCAGACAACTGCTTTGAAAATTTGACATTTGCATTTGTACTTATCAACGCGAAATTGTTGCTTCCTAAGGAATTTACTTTGTAGCTTGTTTTCAATAGCAACGGGAAATAAATTTTTTGTCGCTCGCTTAAAATAAAGTTGTCAATGACAAATAATATTGTCAGTGACAGAAATGTAATACATATCTTCTAAAACCAATTTCACTGTAAGGCATGCGGCAAGAGCCGTGCAGAAGGCAACAAAAAAAAGTGATACCATTTTAATAAGGCAAGTTGGAAATTCACTTTAAAAATCAAAATCATCACATGTAAAATTCGAAAAGCTGTTAGTTTTGATAGTTTAATTAGTTTAACGAAAAAAAAAAAACTATCAAAACTAGCAGCTCTTTACCGTATGATATTTTTTCCTTTTCAACATAAACTTTACCTAATGAAAGCATAAATACAAGCTCATCACAGTGGTCGTAGGAATATATATATATATATATATATATATATATATATATATATATATATATATATATATATATATATATATATATATATATATATAATAAAATATAATATTTTTATCTAAAGTCATTATTTCGCTCAAAAAAGCGCTGGTTGTTTTAAAGGAATCTTCCTGTATATTATTTTTGCTTTTTCATGTTAATCAATACTTTTTTGTATGTAAAATAAAACAAATGATTAATGGCCAGTTGAATCGCTGTCAATTACATAAATGAACAACATCATTTGATGTCAAACATTCGTTGAGATAATTTTAATTTAAGCATTCTTAATATTTAATGATTGGTGGTGGAACCGGCCATAGGAAACAACATATAGGTCATGTGCTGAAATAATACGAAAAATAATTAATTTAAATGAAATTTATCATTAGATTGATTACTTCGATTTCGAGGATAGTAAAGAATTAGTACAAATAACTATTTAATTAAATGTGAAGAACGTTTTACTGTGAAATTATAGCACTGATAAATAACACATAATTCTAAAATAAATATAATTTCTATTTGTTTAATAATAAAAAAAAACTATGGGTGAAAAACACATAGGGCTTTGTGACAATCGAGTTGAACAACCCCCTTAAGAGAGGAATTTTTGGAGCTGCAAGCCTTCAAACTTTGAGATTTTTCATTGCTCAGACATGACATCGATTTTTCAGGGGGTTGGGGGGAGCGAATCTCTTCGGGATTTTTGGAGAACGTAGAGGAGGAATGTATCTCCAGAGGGAATTTCCAGATTTTGGTTTACACGTCCTTGAAAGAAATGCCCCACATTTTAAAAACAGTCATTTTCTTGGTTCGGCCAAATGGCTCGATTTTTTTTTTTTGAGCAGTGTATAATATGTACAACGTAGTATTATTTTCTGATATTTGAAAATAAATCACCAACAAATAAGGAGCTGACAAACGTAATATTAAGCTTTGGAAAATGACTAGAGAAAAAACGGTCAAAACAGCTGCGAATAAACTCAGCAAGACACTAATAATTAAAGATTATCTAAGTAAACAGTTAATACGAATAGTTTTTCACAAGAATCAAGATATTCCCTTGATCTTGTCTTGAAATCAAGACAAGACCAAGACAAGAAGTATTTTATATTTCGCAAGACAAGACAAGAAAGTAACATCACTAATCAAGATTTCTTGTCAAGAAATCTTGATATCTTCATAATAAATTTTTCAGTTCCGCATTTTTAATTATAATATTAAGTTTTATATACATTTGCAAAAAAGTGACTTGAAGGTTCGATCCACATTTGTACATAGGGTACCTCTATATACAAGGGTATAGACATGGTCAGGGTCGCTGCATTAGTCTGCCAAATTTACTGACTGGGAATAGAATAAATACGCTGTTTTTACATTTCCCTACTTATTTGTAGCAAAATTTATGTTGTATTATAAAGAAATATGAAATTATTAGACTATGAATTATAAAGATAATATAAATTTAGTTATTTTTAAGAGTAAGGTTCCTACGATATTATAAATAATAATAAAACTTACACTGTTAATAAACTATTGAAATAAATTCTATTTCGAACTATAAATCACACAAATACATACAAATTTATGCTAAAAACAATACTTAACACGAACCAAAATGTACCACGCCATATCTGTACCCTTCCATATAGAGGTACCCTATTTGTACACAGGTTTTAACACCATTATGGCCTTAATGTGAACCTCAAAATTTTATAAATATGCAACACAAGATATGTGAAACTAAGATTTTATATATAGATTTTACGTCGCAAATATTTGAAATTGATACTTTATAAAATGTGTATTTTTTATGTATATATGTATATATTGTAATGGGCCAGTACGACCCTGAACAGACATCGTTCGGGAAGGTTCTAGGCTATTCCATGGTAGAAGCATCGAGACTGTTCGCGATTACTAACCAGCCCCAACGACTTCACAAAATAAATATGCTCTTTTCTGTTCAGCTTGGCCAATACGCCGCTATGCGGCGCACCAATCTAACCGCCCATGTTTTTCCATGCCGAATATGTACATACAACTCGTACTCATATATATATATATATATATATATATATATATATATATATATATATATATATATATATATATATATGCGCAATATTAGACAAATTCAAATTTGTATTGCAGTTATTAAATATTTTGAATATTATAAATGATTTTTATTTTAATGTATAGTTATTTTTTACACAGAAATATCAGAGCAAAATAATGTTCAATTTTATTTACTCCACAAGTTTTATTTCTTATGGATAACCAATACAATGAGCAATAGTTTCTACGTTTATTTCTTTTCGTTGTCATTCTTTTTGCTCGCTGATTTTTTACATGCACTTTTTTTTACAAATTTTAATTTTTGACAAAACTGTGATTTACGATTAAATTGACAAGAACAGGCGATTCGCAAAGAAACATTTAAAGAAACACAATGATTTCAAATTTCACTGTTTTTTAAGACATTTGCACACATATTATGCCTCTAAGTTGATGTTATGAAATCTTTAGAACCAGTAGAAAATTTGTGTAATACATTTGTAATCAAATCAGTATTAATACTAATAGAGTGACATTCAACATCTTCATAAATAATTTTTTTATCACTGAAGGGAAATTCTATAGCGTTATTAAGCACAGTAACTTTTTTTTCGAAATATTCCAGTTTTTAAGTAATTAGAATAGATTGTTTCAAGGTATATTAATATTTCATTATTATCGTTCGTATCTATTTTACAGGAGGTCTAATTTTTTTATGGCAAATTAATATCAGACAGATTAATACTACTTGTATTCTGATTAGTAATAGTTGTTTCTTGTAAATTTTCCATTGTAGAAACACTATATTATTCTTCTAAAATTTGTATTCTATGTGTTTTTGTCGGTTTTGTATCATCTACGTGTCTAATTGTTGGTGGTTTACGTTTAACAACGTGTTTTGATAAATAATATGGACAATTTGGAAATATTGTCGGAAGATCATTATCTGTCAGTTTGCATTTTTTTTAATGCAACCTACAAATTTTTGGTGTTAAGGTTACTTCATATTTTAATTATATGTAATTATATTACAGTATTACACATTCGGTCTAACATGTTTTTCATAGACATTATCTTTTGTTGACAAAACTCGATCTTTTCGAGGAATAGCATTGACCATGCATGTAAACGATTTTCGGTCACAGCGTATAAAGACACATTTTCTTTACTTGACGCGTATCCCGAATTACAATTTGGTACAATACACTTTCTATTCGGCCTTTTGTATTTTAAAAATATCGAATATAGCAAAATAAATCTACAAAACAAACACAATGTCGCATGTAAAATGGCTAGCAACGGACATAAGAAGGGCGGTTAGACTGATGCGCCGCGTAGTGTTCTAAATTCGAACCTGAACAAACTTGGTCACTAGCCGCTCTGTACTACGCAATAGGAAGTTCATTTTCCTGTTTATCTTATTCCGTGTTACTAACACAACACATAAAATGCCGCTAGCCTACCCAGCGACTCAATTCAACTCAGACACGCTGTCAGAAAGAATCAATTGGAAATAAATAAAGCGTTTGCGTAGTGAATATAAATAGTGTAAATAAATATTTCTTGTGTAATATTCTTAGTTTAATATTGATTAATCGTTATTTTGTGTTTATTAATAAATTTGTAAAAATAAATAAGTAGTTTAAGTAAAGTGTTAGTAAATAAACTTTTTGTGACTTTTAATAGCTGTTTTAATTATTGATTATTAAACTTCACCGAACCCGTCAGTTACAAACGTAACAATTGATGTCAGGTGTACGGGTTGTGTTAATTAATAAAAAAGTGAAGTTTCAACTTAAAATAAATGAAAATGGCTACAAGAAAAGTTTCTTTAAATGAATTAAAAGTGGCGGATCTCAACAAATAACTGGGAGAACGAGATTAAGAGGCTACAGGGAAGAAAAGTACGTTGCAAGATCGTCTTCGTGAGTCGTTGAGAGAAGTTTGTGAGAATCCCGATTAATTTCAATTTGAATTTTCTGGTGATTTTGACGCTGTCCTTCAAGAATTGAAAAACGAATAAGAAGAAAATTCCAGAACTAAGAAAAGTGAATTAAAAGAAACTATGGAAAGCAAGTTAGGAGAGAGTACCAGATCTATGGCAAGCAAATAAGAACTGTGGAAGATTTGAAAAGCAAGTTAGAAGAAAGTTCCAGAACTATGGAAAGCAAATTTGAAGAAAATTCCAAGGCATTGACGGATGAATTACAAGATGTACGAGCCAAATTAGAAGAAAATTCTAGAAGCCTGGCAGTAGAATTTCAAGCGAAATTAGATGAAAACTAAATGTTTAGAAAATAAATTAGACGCAAAATTACAAGAAAATTCTAGAACATTAGCAGAAGAAGTTCAAGGCAAATTAGAAGATGTTATACAAAGTTGGAGAATGTTCAAGAATATTCTAGAAAATTTTAAGAGAATTTAAAAGAAATAGATAGAAGATTTGCAACACTAGGCTCGCCTCCATTAAATCTGCAACAATCAAATATAGTAAAAATGGATGAAGCTGCAACATCAGAGGCGACAGAATAAAAGACAAGAATTAATGTAAAACCACCACAGTTCGACGGCAAGATCTCATGGCCTAATTACGCGCAATTCGAAGCTGCAGCAAGAGCTAATGGTTGGTCATCAACCGAGAAATCTATGGCCTCAATTGTTGCACTGCGCGGTGACGCAGTGGATATACTACATACAATTACTGCTGAAGAACAGAATGACTACCAACTATTGGTACAACCTTTAGAAATACGCTATGGGCAAGCACATCTGCGGCATGTGTACCACTCGCAGCTGAAGAACAGATACCAAAAACCTAGTGAGAGTTTGCAAGAATTTGAAAACGATATTGTTTGCTTGGTGCGCTTAGCGTATTCTGCAACCCCAGACAACGTACTAAAGCAATTGTCTGCCCAAGCATTCACCGATAGACTACAAGATAAAGACACTAAGCGGGCAATGATTCGCTCCAGAACGTTGAACGACGCCCTGGCTAGCGCATTGGAAATTGAAGCGGGAGATGTTGCTTCGAGACGAAAGGCTAACATTCGCGTCATAGGAAACGACACAGAAAAGCGCAGTGAGTCTCTACAGGCAGTTGTACAACGCATGATGGAAAGACTACTTCCAAGTATAAAACATATTCGTTGCCGGAACTGCCATGAGTTGGGACATGTACGAAGCCACTGCCCTGTAGAAAGGAAGAAAACACCAGCTGGAAAAAGTCATCGAAATACCGACGTTATATCTAGACGACCAGGTCCAAAAGATTACAAACACTTTAACAGAGTAGAGGAAAAATTTGTTTCCGTTCAGAGAACTGCAGTGGTAAATGATGACTGGCAAATCGATGAATTAAAAAAAGACCAAGAAGACGACCCAATTTTAAAACATCTTCTCGACTGGAAGAAAACAGGCCGCAAACCAACTTGGGAAGAAGTTGCACGACACTCGCAAAGTGTAAAATCGTACTGTGGGATTCCATTGTTATGGAAGATGGGCTAATCAAGCGTGTCCTGGAAACTCCTGAAGCTGCAGAGGATAGGAAACAGATCATAATCCCCAAAAAGAGAGTACCGGAAGTACTAAAGGAGATTCATGATGGAACTGCTGGAGGACACTTGGGAGTAACAAGAACTGTTCAGAAACTGCGAGAATGATTTTACTGTGTAAATTGTAGAGAAGACGTGAAAGAGTGGTGCAAGAAATGTGCTGTTTGTGCGTCCAGTATTGGACCACCAATGCGACAATCCGAAGAAGGAAATAAGTACATCGTTGTTGTCATGGACTACTTCAGCAAGTAGGTTTAAGCCTATGTCTTGCCAAACCAGGAAGCTGCCACCGTAGCAGACGCACTTGTCAAGGATTGGATCTGCCGATTCGGCGTACCGTTGAAATTGCATTCAGATCAAGGCAGAAATTTTGAGTCGGCACGACTACTCAACGGTCAGACGGCATAGTCGAAGTTCGGTAGCAAACCAGGCAAAGATTTGGCTGGAGAGGATTACGTGGACAACCTGAGGAGTAAATTAAATGACATCCATGGCCAAGTACGCTCCAACATTCAGAGCGCCAGTGACCGAATGAAGGAAACATATGACATCAGGGCGGAAGACGATGGATACCAAGCTGGTGATTTGGTTTGGCTATATAACCCACAGCGGCATCGCGGGATATCACCAAAACTACAAGCGTCCTGAGATGAGCCATATCAAGTAATAAAGCGGATTAACGACGTCATCTACCGAATCCGAAAAAGGATTGGTGGAAAACCAATAGTGGTCCATTTTAATCGATTGGCTCCCTTCGCCGGCAATAACAGCGATAGTACCACCAATTAAGTAAAAGTCCGCCGAATAGACCTGAAGAGCGCGGAAATGACGTCCGAGGAGTTTATTTCCACATACTCTACGGGTCAGAAAGCACGACACAGCGTATTGCCGTGGTTTTAAGAAGAAGTTCGGATAATTCGAAAATCTTCGGCTACAACATCAACGTATCGGAAAAGTGCTACAAGTACATGATAAACAATCGAGTCGAAGACGGCACATATTTTATTTGGTGACCAAACACCTGTCTCATCAGAATCCGGCCTTTCGCGACGTCTGGAACGCCTTGTATGACCTAAGAGAAATACTGCTCGACAAGGTCATCATGAGGATAGATGTTCCAATGCTGGCTTGTGGCCTGGATCAATTGGATTGGAGAATTGTAAGAAATATGCTGGAGGTTCTCTTCGAACCCATTGTATGCAGGTACAATCATCGAGCTACAGAAGAGTTTTAAAAGACTGTGGAATGTTACTTCCATCGAACATCACAGTGCTTACTGGGATCACAATGTCGATATCGCCATGGTCCAGGAGAGTTTCGAGGCGAAACATCCTTATTTATTTTAAAAAATGTATGCTACGTTAAAAAAATATTGTTAAATTCAAGCAGCATGTTGAAGTACACTCTCTTACTACTAGAAATAAAAATGATTTGGTATTGCCACTTGTCGAAACAAATAAAAGTCAAAACAATTTGCACTATTTACCGTTTAAACTTTTCAATAAATTACCGGTAGAAATAAAATCTCTGCCATTTATAAAATTTAAGTTGGCCATTAAAAAATACCTTCTTAGTAAAGCTTATTATAAATATGAAGACTTTTTAAATGATTGTATTTAATTTTAGTAAAAAAATTTTTTCTAACATATTTATTGTTTTGTAACATTTTTATATTATATGTAGTTTTGACTGTAGCCTTATTTCCTATGTACTGTTTTGGCTAAATAAATAATAATAATGTAAAAAAGAGGTGGCAGTGTAACGGGCCAGTACGGCCCTGGACAGACAGCATACAATGATGACTCATCGTTCTCGAATGGTTCCATGGTCGAAGGTGCTAGAGAATTCCAGACCGCCAGCTTAACAGATATATAAATGCGCTAGCCTACCCAGCGACTCAATTCGACTCTGATATGCTGTTCAGTACATATCGAATCAAGTGGAAATAAATAAAACGTGTTCGTAGTGAATATAAATAGTGTAAATAAATATTTCTTGTGTAATATTCTTAGTATAGTATTGATTAATCGTTATTTTGTGTTTATTAATGTATGTAAAAATAAATAAGTAGTTTCAATAAATATAAGTGTTAGTAAATAAACTTTTTGTGACTTTTAATAGTTGTTTTAATTATATTATTGATGATTAATCTTCACCGAACCAGTCAGTTACAAACGTAACAGTATTTTTGAACTTTGTGACTTTAATATTAGTTATAGGAACATAATATATCGTTGAAAAGGGAATACTTCTGGCTGACCATTCCAATAATGAAAATTGCCTTCATTCCCCCACGTCACGTCCACCTAATAATTTTATGTTATCAACCATATAATTATGTCTCCCTCCTTGCTGTATAAGCCTGTGTATTTTTTTAATTATTAGTTAGCCAAGTTGCTTTAAAACACTCACCCAGTATAAATTTACTGATATTTATATTTTATAAAAACGTATGTGGAAAATAATAAATTAGTGCATCTCTTATTTTGGTTAAACTTGACAAAATGGCTGGCTGAAAAATTTTTAATTTTAATTTTTAAAAACTTGTCTGTATTTTACATGAAATTAATTATACAGGATCTTCCATTTAAGTGTTACACTATTGCTATCTCGAGAAATATAAGAGATCCGATGTTCGTTAAATTTGCAAACAGTTTCTAAATTATAAGACTATTCAAATGAACAAAACAAAAAATTTTAATAAAGAGTTATTCTCAGAATATGTGACCCAACTTTTTAATTTTAAATTAGAACCTAACGTTTTATTAGCTTAATCGATTCAGTATTTTTTTTTTAAATTCAACGATATAACACACTTATAAGTCAACATAATAAAAATGTTGAAAAAAATGCAAATAAGAATTGTTATTATTTCAGTTTAATGATACAAATGAGAGTGCTATAGCAAAACCAATTGAATTTTTTTTTACGAAAAAGATAAAATTATTTTCAAATATTGTTCAAAATTATTTCCGTTGTTAATAATACATAATTGTACTTTTTTTAGCAAATTATTTCTTACTCTTCTTAAAGTCTCATTTGTGTCATTAAATTGAAATAATAACAATTCTTATTTGCATTTGTATTATGTAGGAATTATATCGTTGTATTCAGATCATTCCCGTAGCTTGTCAAACTTTATAGAAAGATATGGAACATTGTCACTTGTTGAAGGTTTTCACCATTTATTTCATGTATTTTATATTTTCATATTTTTAGTTTGATGATTGATTTGATTATACTAATGTGAGGTTTGTCTTAAGATTTTTCCTTTAAACAACCATCACATTTTTGGGCGAACTAATGCCTTGAGAGAAAAATATTATATACAAAAAATAACCAGGATAAAGGGCCCTATTTAATAGAAATAACAAACAGAAAATTAAACCAGTGATTCTCAAACGATAGAATAAAATTATATATTTTTAAAAGTAACGTAAATAAATTTTTAGTCCATTAGATTTTTTTCTGCTTTTAAAAATATAAATATGATATGAGGTTGTATAACAACTATTTTGAGAAAAATGGTATTTGAAATCAGAAATAAAATAAAATAAATAAATTTATTATCACGCCTTTTACCCATTATTGGTATGGCACTCTGCTTACGCAGATCTCGGTAAGTGATGTATTTTTGCGTATGAAGTGCGGTTAACAGCCGTCAAATCATAGCCCCCAATGATCTTAGTGGAGCGGGAACCACAGGGGTAAATGTTACCGACGCGTTACCACGGAGCTATCATAAATAATTTTATATATAACATTTTTCTCTAAAATCGTTAGTTCGCCCAAAAAAGTACTGGTTCTTTTAAAGGAAACACCAGTATTCGTCATATGGTATAATGTAATAGATATTAAAGATATAAATTATACTGAAATAATAACAACAACAAAATAAATTAATCAAATATTATCATTAAATTGATTACTTCGTTTTCAAGGATAAAACTGAATATTACAAATAAATAATTAATTAAAGAGAAGAACGTTTCATTGCGAAATTATAGAAGTGACAAACAACATATAATTCTAAAAATAATTTAGAAAAACATATTTTTCTAAATAAAAAGATATGATTGAAAAGCACACAAAAAACTTATTTTGGGCCATAAAACCAGTGTATCTTATTAGTAGAATATTTGGTCTAATCCCATATAACATAAATAAAAAGAATAATAAATATAACTATTTTATACATTTAGTTCAGTTAATTTTGTATTTAAATTTATTGATATTTGCATATTATGAATTAATAACAACTTTTGTGGAGAGCAATAAATTTATATGTATCTTATTCTGGTTGTACTTGATACAATGGTTTATTGTAACATTTTTCAATTTTCTGAATGCTTATATCTTCTCCAAAAAATTTGTCTTTATTTTACATGAAATTAATCTTATTGATTTTAATATCATAAAGCAGCAATTAGAAGAAGAATATACAATAATTCAAATAAAAGTTATATGCATATTTTTAATAAAATTTTTGTGTGTTCTGTCCGTATTTCTAACAGCGATAGTATATAAAAATATGAATACCCAGTACTTAATGTATTTTATATGTGTAACCACGGATATAATAATTGAAATGCAGGCCAACTCTTTATTTTTAATTATGCAAAATAAATTTATTTATTTAAATAAACAACTGAACATAATTTATATTAATAAGTTCAGTCCAATTATTTTGGAAACAATTACAAATATATTACATTTTTCTGATTGTTGTAAAGAATTATGTCAAAACATAAATACAGTGTTTAATGTGTATATATTATTAAAATTTGTTCACGCCTTTGCAGACATCGTGTTTACATTGTATTACTCCATTTTCAAGATCAAGGAATTCGAAAATAGTACAAGTATAGAAAATTTCACTAGAATATTGTTTCTTATTGTATGGATTTTTAGCTATATACTTGGCCCGACATTGTTAATATATTTATGTGAGGCCATCGTTCACGAAGTTAGTTTTTAATATTGTTACATATTTCTTTATTGGAAAGCAACTGGTAATATATACGCTTAAGACACATGGTGATTCTGTTACTATTACTAACTCTTGTGTTTGAAGAACAAGGAAAAAGATTAAATGTATAAAATAGTAATTTTTCTAACTTTATAAATTATAAAATAATTCATCAACTAATAAGGAACTGAGAAATGCAAAGAGATGTAAATTTTGCAAATGACTGAAATAAAATCGGACAAAACAGCTGAGAATAAGCAAAAAAATATTAATTAATGATTACCTAAATAATCTGTCTATTCAGAGGAAAAAATCTGATGTGGGCAGCACATAACCTCCTGCCCAATACTACTCTGAAACGGAACGAAATAGTATTTAATGATACAGAAACATATTTTCAAAATATTCACTGCGTAACCCCCTCCATGATTGATTCCTAGATACGCCACTGCTTTGGTGGCTATTTTAACAGCTTTACTATTTCTTTTTCAAATACAAATATTAGTAATAGGATCCCAGTAAAATGAATCACCCAGTATATTACCCTGATTGGTTACTAAGTAATAGAATTTTTGTTGTATGAGAAGTTATACAGGGTGTTGACCGCGACCCCGGAACATAGGACTTTAACATGTGAAATCATAATTTCGTAATTTCCTGCTTAACAAATTATATTAGACAAAAAAGGTTCAAATAAAGATGAGAGATCATAAAATTCTACATCAGAATCAATAAACAGAATTAAATTTAGATGCCCCATAACGCTAGAAATTAAATATGAAAATATTAAAAATTTGCTCAAAAATCGGGTTAGCCTTGGAAATGAAACAAAATTCTAAAAAAAATAGTCAATTATGCAATTTATAATAATAATTACCAAAAAATACAATTTTCATTTCCAATTATATACAATTTTGTTTCATTTCCAAAGCTAACCCGATTTTTGAGCTTATTTTTTATATTTTCATATTTAATTTCTGGCGTTATTGGGCATGTATAATTAATTCTGTTTATTGATTCTGATGTAGAATTTTATGATCTCTCAACTTTATTTGAACATTTTTTTTTTCTAATATAATTTGTTTAGCAGGAAATTACGAAAGAATGATTTTACATGTTAAAGTCCTATATTCCGGGATCGCGGTCAACACCCTGTATAGCGTAATGTATAGATGCTCAAAAAATATTTGATCCATCGAAAACATTTGTGACATAATACTGGATTTAATAGTTATTTATCTACCATGGCCACGAAATCACCCGTTAGCGTACCGAGAGAAAAATCCCGAGGGCGATAAAGGATTTCGCAGCCAAGGTGTACACACTATTTTTTGTGCAACCGTAAAAAATATGGAATTACAAATTTTATTAATTTTAAACAATTTTATTGTAAATAGAAAGTTGGCATTTAAAGAGTCAAAACAATCATTTTGGATTTCGTGGCCATTACCATAACAACAGCCGCGAAATTCAATTTCGCGGTCTGTATACGGCTGCGAAATGCTTATTTCACGTCCGGTTGCACAAAAATTACTTTTTAACTAGTAAACACACGTATTACTTCTAAACTGTTCAGATTGTCAATGTTTCATAAAAATAAAATGATGTAAATATTTTTCAGTCAAAGAAGACATTTTATTTCATAAATGCACTGCGATATAAATACAGAGAAATAAATAACTCTGTAAGTGTTAAAAAAAATTACTTAGAGTCCTATATTATTTCTATCTCAATTTATCTGTATAATTTTCAGATTGATGTCTATGCGCTCCATCTATATCAAAACCAACTGTCCTTCTCTGTGCTGGGCTTGTTTCAAATCAATTTCACCACTTTGTGCGCAGTAAGTATAGATATTTATAAATTCCTCTTGAGATAATTACTGCCATGATTATATTTCAGTTCATTGGTGCTTGTTCAACATATTACGTTATTCTGTTACAATTCGAAGATCAACAAAACGATTAATTAGTTAATCACTAACACAGATTTATGACACGGAAACATTTATAATAATTGCTTCATTTATAAAAAAAAAACGACATGAAAATAGGTGTAATATCGTTATTTGTAATACAGGGTCATACAAGATGAACCAAAGAATAACTTTCCTCCTTTCTAGCTCCACCTAGCAAATAAACTAAATTTGACAACTCGAAATAAAAAATCTGTATTTGAATGTATAATAATTACTGATTCCAATTGACACATGTTTGAATAGATTTGCTCCTTGGGATAGATGTTCCAGTAATTTGTTTATTCTAATAACAACTATGATTATTAAAATATATTATTGAACAAACGAGTATATTTAAGTTTTTCTCAAAATTAGAAGCAACTACAAGAAAATTGCATACATCACTTCATTTTCCAAATATTATTACAAATATCTTTCATATAAAACTTTTTTGTAGCTGTTTGAATTATGTGTTCCTTTTCCGGTTTTACAATTATAACTACAGTCATCTCAGATGTGCACTTTACCATGAAATAAACTCGTCTACACTCGACTTTTATGTATCAAGTCTTAAGTCAGCACATTATTGTACACGCAATTATTAAGAAATTAGTTCAGATAGTTTCAATAATATTGTATACTAATTATTGTGACGTACTTTCATATGTCGCAAGGTGTTTGGCGTAGGTTGCTCGGGCGCCAAACGGTCCGGATAGCAGGATCGGGATAGTCCAGGGTACAAATGACAAGAATTGTGTTGACGTGTGATGTTGTAATTTATTTATGCGTATTTTGTCGTCTACAGATGTGTAACAAGTCCCTAACGTCCCTACAATTGTAGTCAAAGCGAAATTCTGGTACAGTTACAGTCACGGTGTCTAGATTTACGGTTGGTGGCGGTCGGAGATATGGGTCAATGGTTGGGGACGACTTCCCCAGCCTCCCTAACGTCGGAACAGGCGTTTTTAGAAAAACGACGCCTGGCGTCGGTTTGTCGGAAATCGGTCGTCGGTGGTCCGGAGACGTTATAGGAGGTCCCCGAAACGTCCCTGGTGTTTTTGCGGTGAAAAGTCGTCTTCGACCAGAAGGACGCGTGGCGTCGCGACGTCAGTCGGTGTAAACACCCGGTAATGGCCGTCAGAGTCGATTCCCGAGTAGTGAAATTTAAAGCGTCCGTTAACTCGAAAACGACGCTCGGCGTCGCGACGGCGATCGTCGTCGGTGACTCCTGACAGTCGTCAGTATCGACCCCCGGGGCTAACTCAACTTCGACGCCCGGCGTCGCGGCGGTGGGGTTGGAGTATGTGACGCGGGGAACCACCCTGACGGTGCTCGCGAAAGCCGTACTCACGGAGGATGCGTTGGTAAGGCGTAACGCGGCTAAACGCGGAGATGACGTCACGCCGGATGACGTCACGGTACGACTTGAACCTCACACTTGTGCACTAGGTGTACCCTTTGAGGATGCTAAAGCCAACTCAGCAGGTCGCGCTACTGCACAAAACGGTAGCCTGAAGGGCTTTAACGAGCGGGGACGGATGGTGACGGACGGTAACGGTTTCTTGCAAGCTAGGTGTACTCGTCGAGGATGCTAACAGCCAGCTCTACGAGTCGCGCTACCTTGCAAGACGGTAACGGTAGCCAGAAGGGCTTTAACGGACGGTAACGGACGGTAACGGTTTCTTGCATGCTAGGTGTACTCGGCGAGGATGCTAACAGCCAGCTCCACGAGTCGCGCTATCTTGCAAGACGGTAACGGTAGCCAGAAGGGCTTAAAACGGACGGTTGCTCAAAAGCAAGACTCGAGATCGATGCAACGCTGAGAGCTGATGATCGAAATCAAGTGTTTGAATTGTGATTTTACCTCGGTTTATATACTCTTTTTACTAATTTTTCGGAATAAAACTTGATCTTCGCGGTCGCTACTGTGTATTTTAAATGGGCAGTGGTGGTTTAAAATGGAAAAGGGGTTGCGAATGTATTAACGCGGCCGACACTAATTTCATTCGCGAGCCCTCGAAAAGCGGATCACGGCAAATATAAATTTACGTCGATCGGATAACCGGTAGCGAAGTTATTTAGACGAAACAATTGAAATTAGAGCAAAAATTATTATCTAGATCAGTCAGTGTACAAATATGTTTTCAGGGTTCCAGTATCTTACAGGAGGTAGAAAGAATTATCACAGTTTAAATTACGGTCAGATCTCGGTGATGTTAAAAAAACATTATACTGGGTGTTACAAAAATAGTGACGAAGAGAAGCTTCGTCACATTATTTACAAAATTTTTGAATTTGCGCCCATTCTTTTGTTGCCAACTTCACGGACCTGGCCTAAACCATATTTGTAAAGCTACAAATTACAATAATAATGAATCATCAATTATATATTACTTGATACTGTTACGTGTATTCGTCTTTGCAAGAACACATACACTTCTTTATATAGTGGACAATCTTTTATACGGCATGAATAATATTCCTCATTCAAATTTTCAATGTATTTTAAGGACTCCCCTTTTCTGCCAGGCCTGCCTTTGTAAACTAAACATTGCTTTTGACGCAAAGCAATGACTACATCGTAATAAAATATTCGCACCTTCTTCAACTTCAATTATTCTTAGCTCTGTTCGATGACGTAAAATTGGTTGACCTAGTGTTAAATTTCTTGCACTAACATGTTTTATGAGAAACATGCAGCTTCTGGCAAACTGTTCGATGAGAAAAATTTTAAGAACTAGTGTACACTTTTCTGAACTGACTCTCGACGTAGTGTAGAAAGTGCAGACTGGAAATGGGGGTACCTAAGTGTAGTTTGTTGGCATTTACGTTAACCTGAAATTTATATTTTGAGAAAATAAAATTCACAAAACAATGAATTCTGTGTATTAACATAATCTGTTTCCGAATTTGATGAAGAATCGAATGATGATTGATCTTCGGCAAAATAATTTATTAATTCAAACAATATGCGTTTTAAAACAGACATTTCTACAAAATTCTTCACAGATTTATAACGTGTTTGTTTACAAATAACCTAATCTGATTATGCTGACAGCAGTGACAGCTAGTCAAACTTGCCCAAACATACACTAGAGTGTTTTATGAAAACACAGAACTAGAATACACTAGTTTACACCGCACTGCACTGCACTATCCTGCACTACACTTTCTGAACTTCTCATCGAACAGACCTCTTGTATTAGGTTGAATTGTAGGGGCAAAATCCTGCAGAAGATCAGTCCACAGTTTTTCTTCAGTTTTATCTGGCGAGGCGCACTCTGGCACCTGGCGGTCGCGCAGCCAGGCGCGGGACAGCGCGGCGTCCATCAGCTCGCACAGAGCCTCGTCGCAGTGCCACGGGTTGTCGTGCAGCTGCAGCTGCTTCAAGCTCGTTGTATCGTTTATCATATTCAGTTGCAGATTTGTCAGATTATTTCCCTGTAAACTTATTTTTTGCAAAAGAGGAACATTTGCAAAGCAGTTTTCTTCAATCGTAGTTAATCTATTGTTGTAGAGATGAATTTCTTTGAAGTTTTTCAAATTTGAAAACAGATTCTTTTGAAGAACAACAATTAAGTTGTTGTTCAACCAGATTATTTCTAGATTAGGAGTTTTTCTAAATAAATTTGTTGGTAACTTTATAATATTATTGTTATGTAATCTTATTTCTTTCAACGCAAAATTATCAGCAAAACATTGTTCATCTAGTTCCTCTATTTCATTGTAACTAATGTCAATTTTTTTTAACGATTTTAAATTGGAAAATCCTTTTTTCGGAATCAAGGTAAGTTTATTGTGTCTTAAATTTATATATTCTAAGGCAAAATCGTTAATGAAACAATTTTCATCAATAATATTTATTCCATTATTAGAGATAAAAATTTCTTTTAAAGAATGTAAATTTGAAAAAATATTATCTTCCAGAACCTTTAACTTGTTATTATCCAAATTTATTTTTTGTAAAGCTACATCGTTTATAAAACATTCTTCTTCGATTGAAGTTATTTGATTATCATACAAGTATATTTCTTTTAATTTCTCTAAATTTGGAAACAGGTTCTTTTGAAGAATAATCATATTATTGTTGTGTAACCAGAGTATTTCTAGGTTCGGTGTTCCCTCAAATAAACGTGTTGGTAATAAATTTAAATTATTACCACTCAAACTTATGTCTATTAGAGATGTCATGTTTTTAAAAACACTTTTATTTATGATACTTATAGAATTGTTACGTAAACGAAGTATTTGCAAACTATTAAAAAAAGAAATATTTTCTTCAAGCGATTCAAGTTCTTGATCTAAAATAATTATAAATTTTATTTAAATATTCTTCTAAAATGTAAAATACTTTACCATCGAATAAAAGTACTTCAGTATCAGAGTTCAGTGTGCATTTTGCTTGTACCAAATTCTTCCACTTCCCTTCACTAACTGTAAAACAAGAACACGGGCTGCAACTATGCACAGACACCACTACGGTTGTAAAGAGAACTAACAACAACACGCGCTCCATTTTTGTTGTAAATATAAACTACATCTGTGTAAATAAGGTTGGTTTATGTGTCCGTTTCAATTATCTTTTCGTTTCCGAAACCACAAAATGATAAATTATTTAGGTTTTCCTCTTCCATCATTCATTTTATTAGAAGTAGATAAGATGTGTGATATTTTCAACTTTCTTAAATGAGCTTGCGATTTAATATTTATTTAAAAGACGGCCTTTGTTGAATAGAAACTGTTTATATCAACTAAGTACAAATTTTAAAAAAATGTTTATTTATATGCAAATATGAGATTTTAGCTTGAATATTTATAGTCATATATAACAAACACGTTAAAGACTTATTGTTAGAATAAGAATTGGTTTCTAGACGACGTGTATAGAAGAATACATTGTGAAAAATTACGATCTCCACCGGGACTCGAACCCGGGTCTCTGCCTTGCCGGGGCAGCGCCTTAACCGCTGGGCTTAAAGACATTGTATTTAAAAATTCTAATAAGTAAGATCACTTTTGTTTTAAACGAAGTTAGTTGTTTGTTGAACACATCAGTTTTTTGGTTCTAGTTATCGCAGTAATCACAGTGATCACAGTTTTAACGTTGAAAACATCAGAAACGTTTTGAAATCTTTTTATAGAAAAATTCTGACAAAACCAAAACAATTTTCTTAGAGCACCCGAAAACAGGATGGGACACACCGCGCTCGCCACCACCTCTCTTCCGATCATACCACTAACATTTTTACTTATTGAAGTGTCGTAATTTTCCTATTGTGACCTCATGGCGACGTTCAATTGGGAACACACCGTAGCGACTTGAGCCCAATCTAGTGTTATATAGAAATCAGTGGTTCATATACACAGATCTGTTTTTAAATACCATAATGTTATTGGTTAATAATAGATATGTAAATATTTAACTTTCGTCAACATATTGATCTTATATAATAGGTATATAAAAATAAATTTTTTTGAGTAGTATTGGCTACAATATTTATTGGAAATTTTTTTCTACCGTTTATACAGTTTGAAAATGAAAACTTACGGGATGTTATGTGTTGTTACATCAGATTTTTTAACCAATATAAAGTAAAAATGTGATCCAATTAAAAATAAGAAAGTGACAAAAACATGATACGCTACGTGTAAGTGTGTCATAAAAAATCAAATAAGACAATGTCAAGAAATCAATAAAAAATATAACATAGGTTTGAGTTGCAGCGCTCGTTTTATAAAAAGACTTTTTCCCAGAGTAAAGATAAGGCGCGAATATAAATACAAAACCAAAAACAGAGGAAGTTATGATATCTGTCTGCACCTGGATGCGTCTCCATTCTTTATTTCATTGTTTCTTGTGTTTTTGTAAACAAATCTTCCAAATAAGAAGTAGTGCAATGCAATCAGAACAGCAAATTCTGACGTTGTGGTAAACAGTGTGAAAGTTATTGCATTTGCCTTAGCAACTGAAAGAAATTCAGAACTGTAGCTCTAATAACACAATACATAGGATATTGATACTTACTTGTAACAAGTGTAAGCCATATATATTTAACAACTTTATACCACGTTGATAACACTCTATGATCTAAAGCAACATCATTGACAAATCCAACTAATGGAGTAGTGAAGGCTACATAAGATATCACAAATGATACACCAGATATAACTGCAACAAATGTTTAATAGTATATTATTCAATGAGTTAATTGAATCTTCTCGTTCCAGAAGAAGAGAACGTCTGCCTTTTTTTCATACACAAAGCAGATTCTCTTAGCAACCTGTAAAGTCTTGAATGTGAAAATTCAGGTAAATCTGTTCTATTTTTTATAGCTACATGAACTTTCTTCACCGTTGGAGGTATATTACTTTTAAAAAAAATCATGAACTATGCGCCTAATTAAACCACGATCTGCTTCACTGTATGTAATTTCTCGGTTATTTGAATAAGTTCTTTTGCGTCTTGGAGGTACCGTAACACAATTATTATTGACATTCACAGATTCTGATGGGTTTTCAAACTCCTTTTTTATTTTGTATAACTGACTTACACTGACACTTGTCATTTGAGATATAAGAAGCATTATGGCATTTAAAGAACTTGTTTTTAGATTAATGTGATACGTTATTACGAGGGCAGTTTGATAAGTCCGTGACTTTTCGAATAAAAAAAAATTTTTTCGGAGAAAAAGCGTTTTATTTCTCTACATAGTCCCATTTTAGCTCAATACATTTAGTCTACCGTTTTTACAATTTTTTAATACCTTCCAAATAAAAGGTTTTCTCAAGACCCTCAAAATAGGTGTTTGTTTCAGTGATGACCTCTTCATTAGACACAAATCCCCTTTCACCCAGCCATTTCTTCAGGTTTATTAAATGAAAATATTCACAGAGGGCTAAATCTGGAGAATATTCTGGATGAGGTAGCAGTTTATAGCCTAATTTATAAATTTTGCCATGGTGAAGTTGGTTGCGCTTGTGCTCGAATGTGAGCAATCGCGGCACCCATCGCGCCGATAGTTTTTTCATGTCCAAATATTCATGTAAAATGTGATGTACCCGCTCAGTTGAAATGCCCACAGCCTCAGCCACCTCACGCACTTTCATTTTCCTATCGTCCAATATCATTTATTGAATTTTATCGACAATTTCTGGCATGACGACCTCTTTTGGGCGACCTGAACGTTCGATGTCATTTGTACTGGTACGACCACAACGGAACTCAGTAAATCACTTCTTAACCATTGAAATTGATGGTGCAGAGTCCCCATAATATTTATCGAGCTTTTCCTTGGTTTCGGTGATGGTTTTTTTACGCAAAAATTAATGATTAATCAGCACACGAAATTTACTTTTTACCATTTTCGTTAAAATTCACGAGGTAGACTGCTTTTAATGGCTGACAAACAAAAACGTAACGACGCAGCTTACTCAAATTTTTACTTTAGTCTATTACTAGATGTTAGTTGACGGGAGCAGTGTTACCATCAGAGTTACTACACGGGAAATTCGAATAGTCACTGACTTATCAAACTGCCCTCGTATATTCATAATAATACGTTTTTCTCCCACAGAATACTTTTTATTTAATAAAATAAGAGACTGTTCTCGTCAAAGCTAAATTAATAACTAAATTGATATTTTCAATAATACAACTATTTATACCTAGCCAACGGGGTAAATGTAATTAGCAAAAATCTTTAAAATCTTAGGTGAGATTTATGCGTAAATTTATAATCGTGTAATCTTATTACAATAATTTATCTGAGAATATTATTTGTATTGTTTATGGCAATTAGGGTAACTCAATATACAGTTACAACACAAAAATATAATTAAAAAGTAATTTTTCTTCAATTTTGATATTAGATTACAAAAGACTATCCCTACTAAGAAACTGTTATTAAAACATTTCTTGTAAAGTAAAAGTAAGTAGTTAATATTTTAAAATTTTTGAGAACTGCGAACTTTTCTTCTCGGCGCTACTATTAAGATTTACAACCCTTAGCCCTCTGTATTAACATTTCATTATGAAACACTCATACTGCAAACTTACAGTGTTACAAGCATGATAAACGAATGGTATATCATGAAACAATGTAAGCGTAAAACTGGCAACTAGGCTAGGTTTCAGTCCATAAGAATAACATTGCCTATGTCTGCCACACTGTGAAAACTTGTGATTTTAACTATTCGCAACTGAAATGGACCCGTATCCATCTGGTGGTAAAAATGTAAACTGCTATGTGGAGTAATGGTGTGTATGACGCATTGATGCAATGTTAATAGAAGTGATATTTGTCTAGTTGTTTAGTGCAATATTATTCCATTTAATTTATTTTCTCATTTATTTGTTCTTCACCTATCGTATTAAATTTGATTCGTTGTATAATGAGTTCCACAATCAAGAAAAAATCACAATAAAAACTGTTGTGTACATGGCTGCTATTTTCGTGCTGGCAAGAATGTTATATAGTTTCCATTTATTTCCAAGAAAGGGTGCAAGTAAAGTGTAAATATTAATCAAATATGGAGAACTTGAATTGGCCGAATAGATGAGAATTTTATATTACTAGGTTTTTTATAATAGCTTGTGCGATACCTAACCTAACCTTTCGTCACCAATTTTCAGTGAGGATAAGTTTTTGGAATAAGTTATTTAAGCAGTGAAATTGAATATTTTTAATACAAAAATGTATTTTTTAATGTATTGTTCTAGTTAGTTATATCAATACACACCATTATCGAAACCATTATTTATATATTTTATATTTTTGACTCATACCCGTACCTAAAGGATAAAGTAAGAAATAAACCATTTTTTCTTCAAACGTCATAAAAGTACGTTGTTATGTATTTGTATTCAACAAGCAGAAGTTCAATATTGTCGCCGCCGGCGTAAAAGTGTATCCTTGGCAACACATTTACGCCGGCGGCGGACAAAGTAAAATATTATGAAAAATAGTTAGGTTGTAATTCAATAATTTGACAGTTAAAAATGAAACAAATAAACAAAAATAACAAAACAGCATATTCTACGGCAACTTGAAATGCTAGATAAGACAGAATATTTTTTGAAGTTTTGAGCATTTTATAATATTTATAATTTTATTTTCTATGTTTGAAGAAAAAATAGCATGTGTTATTCGGAGTAAATGTGTCTTTGGATGCTTCGCATGTAATTGTTCGACTCGCTTCGCTCGTCGTTCAAACTTACATGCTCAGCACACAAAGTATCACATTTACTCCTAATGACACAATCTACTATTAATAATAATTTTAATAATAAAGTGACTCGTTTGAAGGTAATTATAATATAATATACAATATATAGAAATATTTTATATAAAAAAGTTTTCCAAAAGTGATGAACGAGTCCCCACCGCTAGTCTTACCAATACTTAAAAATAAAAACAAAAAGGGTGGTATAACTGTACTCGGCGCAAAAGAATATGCAACAATACTCCACTATACAGAATATTAGACGTCAAAACAAAAATTAATTTAATTTTTTATTCACTTTCTTATGTTGCACATGTTATCTACAACTCCGATTACGCCTTTTATAGCCATTTTGTAGGTACAGTGCTGCCGCCATCGGCGATTTCAGTTGCGAATAGAAAATCTTAAAACCAATAGAGTACTTGCAGGAGGCGTGGCCTATTTGACGGGAGTCTGTTTCTGGGCACCGACCGTTCAGGTTAGCATTGAGTCTTATGGAGGTTTTGGTTCTTGTGACTTATTTTTGTGTTTTGTCAGCGTTTATTGCGCGTTTTGTTTATATTATATACTTTTTAAGAAAGGTAAGTGTATATATAATGTATTTGCATTAAATACATATATGTAGAGCAAGTATATTTTAAATGAAATGTATTGGAAACACATTAAATTTATTGGTAAGTTGATGTATAGTATATGAATCAATACTGATGAGAGATATTTTTTCTAAATATCTCTCCTTAGATTCTCCCGATAAAACTTTCGCATATTCACTTAATTTACTCATCAAAAAATGAAATATAAATTAATATATTTAAAAAAACCCTACACCTAACGGTAAAGGGGTATTTGACTATATATATATATATATATATATATATATATATATATATATATATATATATATATATATATATATATATATATATTTTAAAATTTATAGTTAAAGAAAACAGTTATATCAAAGAAATAAATTAATAATACTTGTCAAGTCTTACAATGCTTTGTCTTGTTATGATGTTAATTGTCGAAACCCTTGATAACTGATTAAAAACTGTTTAGTAACTGAAGAACTTCAACAAAATTATTTTTTATATTCTCTTTTCATTTGTTGTGGGGGTTGAAATGGGTTGGAGTTTTGAAAATTACTTGAATTGGTTTATTTTGGTAGTAAGCAAACAGTTGTCCACTTTAATTAGTGGAAGCATAATGTACTTCTTAAAACTTTCTTCAAATTGAGGTTAATTCCTAATGCTATTAAATTTCTGACATCTAAATGGATATGAAAAAGTATAATGAGAATATTACAGTTTTATAAATTGTTTTCATCAGCATTTACAATACTACACTTTTAAAATACCATATTTTAAAATTGCTTTTGCTACACTTTCTTCGTCGCTTTGGATGCAGCGGCTAGCTTGAACAGTGGAGACGGTCGTGCGGTCAATGTGTGCCGCAAACTATCAAAATAATTGTTATAGGGCGCCAGCTGGCCATGCAGCTGACGATAACGAATCTTTGGAGACTGGCCAACAATTCTCCAGAGTGGCCAAGGGACGTAGTAATCTGTCGTAGGGGGTAGCAACGAATAACAATACCAAGATATGCTAATGATGACTATATTGCGGTGTAAAGAAACGTAGTTACAATTGTGTACAATAATGTTATCGCCCGAATTATGACTGCTCTGATCGGCGTGGGCTAAATCGAGTTGTGGTTGAATTACTTCGCGCGGCTCGATGACGCAGTGACAGTCAGGGCACAAACTTAAAAAGGTGTTAAATGCGCTCAACAGGATCACGATGGTTTCGTTGGTCGACCAAGGACACACGTGACGCGCGTAAGTAGAATCGGTGAACCCAACCGCCGGCGACGTGCGTCGTGCCACGGAACAACAAGCGCTAAACAGCACGCAAGTTAGAGGTGGGAAACCCGAATCATTTTACTGATTCGAATCTTTTGATTTAGTTCAGTAAAGTGATTCGTTCAGAAAGATTCGTTCACCGAATCACTTATAATGTTTTTATAGTGAGTCATTTAAGAACGAATCGTTCGTTGGGATCGGTGCGCACTGTGCATTGCGCAACTCGATTCGTTCGTCCGGCATTGATGTTGATAATACGTTTAGTTCGTATTTGTATCTCACTTGGTCATTTTCTTTACTATACTACATAATAATGAGTGTTAATGTTAATGATAGACAAAGACAAAGAACTTTAAAATGGAATCATTATGTAAAACGAGAAACAAAGTTATTTCAAATCATTCGTTCACTACTGATTCATTTTAACTGAACGAATCTTTTTCTAAATACTGATTCGATTCATTTGAATCACCTGTACGATTCGTTCATTTTGAACGAATCGTTCGCGAACGACACATCTCTAACGCAAGTGTTACATTCGCGACGATCAGACCGTATCGTAATCGGTTGATAAATGCTGACGACAATTAAGTAGTTTACACAAGATGTAAAAATCGACCGCGTAACAATGATAACACGTAAGTATCGATGATACAAATACCAATTCAACTTTAGCATAACATAAATATAACTCTAAATAATAATAATAAATGATTTGATAAGCTGATGGTCAGCGGGTTGCGGGGTTCCTTCCTCACTGCTGGGCAATGTGGCTACCTCTCGTCCGAGATGGAACGGCGCAGGCGTAACGTGACGCGTTGGATCGCAATCGCGCCAAACCCAGTGGCGGCGACTTTCCGTTTCGCTGCGGCAATGTCTCTCCCCGACGCACAGCAAGCCAATGTGGAAGTGGATGGTGGTACTCCACGATGCTCCGTGTTCCCAAGTCAACCGACTTGAAAACGGTTCCAGGTTCCAAAAATACGGAGTACGGTACTCCCGTAAATGTTTCCAATAATAACGAAACTGCGGACTAAATTAGTCCCAGCAATACCAATCCCAATAGTAAAAACAAAAAGGCTAAAAAGGAAGTTTGTGATCAGACTCAAAGCAAGGTACGTACGCCACTGACTATTTATTTAACGACGCGGCAATATTTTACATTTTAATAAAAACAGAACAAATGAAATTAACTATTGACTCTAATTTATGTGACTGATTCTACATTAAACTAATTGACTTTATTTGAACTAGGAAACTGCAAAATTAGGTTATCATGTGGATATAGTTACCTGAGATGTAAGACGGCTTAAAAGTATGAGAATTTTGAGATCTATAAATCCGGCTAACGGCCGCAGAATTTAACAATTCTAAAAATGGTTTAAATTACCGATAAATCCCTTATACTAAAAGGCTAGAGTATTTTACTATATTTTAGCCAACCTAGCAACCAAATATTTGCCCTCCTCTAGAGCCTAGCCGGTTTGATGGAATCGCGTGAAACCTATTTGGGGATGTGAAGAATTTTTTAGAGCAGAGCCTTTTGGGTGTTTCAGATTTTTAGTACACATGATGTGCGAGATATTAAATAAATAAGGCGGAAATCAGAGTATGCGAGTGTTGCTATGAATGTGAAATTTGTTGATTTTAAATGAATATCTGTATTGTAGTTGTAACTTTTCACAAAGTGTTCATCTTGTCATTTTTGACAGATTTCTTTAAAAAATTAAGTATAAATTACATTAAATCTAGACAAGTTTCAGAAGTTTTGTAAATTTATCTGTGTTTAGAGAGTAATTGAATGAGCATACATGTGTACTATTTTGTAAATATTTTAAAAGTCAATCAAAAAAATTAAAATTGTAGCTGTCACTTTTCACAAATTTGTGTGCACCTTGTTATTTTTGACAGTTCATTTTGAAATTTTTAGTATTTGTATAATAGATGTCTCTGCCCGTAAAAATCAATACTTTTAAGCATTTTAGGCGGTAAAATTTAAATAAGTAATTATTTAAATAATACGAAAAAGATGAAAATTATTTTCAAGATCGTTTTAAATATTCATACTGAATTGCAGAATTTTCTTTTTAATCAAAATTCGTACACAAAAACCTATTTTGAACGATTGTCAATTGTTTTTTATTATTTTTTTTAATCTTACCGTGTTTGGTATCAAATTATTGGTTTCACGGAGGAGAATTGAACTCAAGTGTCAAAAAGTTATTATGAACGATTTTTAATTGTTTTTTATAAATATTATTTAAATCCTATCGTGTTAGGTATCAAATTAAAAGTCTCACGAAAGAGATATAAACTCAAGTGGTAGAAAGTTATTTTGGATGATCGTCAATTGTTTTTTATAAATGTTATGTACATCCTACCGTGTTTGGTATCAAATTATAGATCTCACGCAGGAGATTTGTCCTCAAGTGTCAAAAAGTTGTTTTGGATGATTGTCAATTGCTTTTCATAAATGTTTTATATCCTACCGTGTTTGGTATCAAAATAAAGGTTTCATGAAAGAGAATTGAACTAAAGTGTCAAAAAGTTGTTTTGGACGATTGTCAATTGTTTTTTATAAATGTTATTTAAATCCTACCGTGTTTGGTATCAAATTAAAGATCTCACGCAGGAGATTTGAAATCAAGTGTCAAAAAGTTGTTTTGGATGATTGTCAATTGTTTTTCATAATTGTTTTAAATCCTACAGTGTTTGGTATGAAATTAATGGTCTCACGGAGGAGATTTAAAATCTAAAAGTACTAACATGGAAGCGAAGAACAAAGTGACGAGCTTGCTACGGCGATGTACTGACATGGATGCGAGGAACGAAGTGACGAGCATGCTTCGCCAATGTACTGACTTGGAAGCGAGGAACGAAGAGACTACTCAATTTTTTTCTCTATACTTTTAGTTGTAATCTTCTTCAGGGTAGCGGAGCCTAGGGGTCAGACCTGCGAAGCAGGTCGGACCGCTAGTCCATATACTATTTTGGTTAATCGGGGCCTATATATAGATCTATAGATTCATCACGCAACTTTGCCAATTTCTAGAGATTAGACGGATTGATGGATTTGAGTGAAACTTTCATAGATATTTAGATTGTGGTTAGGATTAGGTCCTTTTGATGATTTCAAATTTTTCCTGCACACGATATGCGAGAAAACTTGAAAAAACATGCATTTTTGGGCCAAAATCAACTAAGAGTGTGGCGGCCGTGGAATTTTTAAGATGAACGTCTATGACAGTTTGTCATTTTTGACAGTTCAGTTTAAAATTTTAAATATAAATTACATTAATTGTAGACAAGTTGGAGAAGTTTTGTAAATTTATCTATGTTTAGAATAAATGAACAAACGTGTTTGATATTATGCCAATTTTTTAAACGTTAATTTAAATTTTTTAGAAATGTCGAATAAAACTTTTTGCTTTGATTGTATATTGACGTCCTTAGAAAAGTGGATGTTACACGATTAAATATAGTAAAAATAAAGTAAAACCGCGGAATTTGAAGCTAATGTAGGATGCAAATTATTATTGACAGTAGATACTTTTAAAATGACAAGATGACAATAAAAGTGTCCGATTGACAGAAGTCTTTATTATATGATCAAATATTAATGTAAATTGTGTTTGATTTAATTATTTTTATAAATCACTTATTGGGTATCAAAAGAAATGTCTCGAAAAGACGAGATAAATGATTACATAAAAAAAATAGAAGTTGACCGATTGTCGATTGTTTTTCTAAAAGTCATAAAAATATATCATGTTCGGTATCAAATGAAAAGTCTTGAATAGACATGTTCTAACGATCTGTGAAAAATATGGAACGACTGATATAATTTATTTTTTTTAAGTGAAATGAAATGAAATACGATGGGCAATTGTTTTTTGCTAAAAATTCATGGGGTATCAAGTGAAATTTTATAAAAGTGGGAAATTATTTTTATAGAAATTCTTAGAACGCTAACTTATGAAGTATTAAATGAAATTTTTTGATGACAGGAAATGAAGGACAGCAGTGACGAAATTTTTTTATTCCAAATCGTTACGACCAGCACTTGTTTTTTTTTTTTTTGTTTTGTTTCATAGAAACCTAACTTGTCGGGTATTAAATGAAATGTTTTAGGAGCAGTAAGTTGAGGAACGTTAGTGAGGAACATTCATTATCACAAATGATTTCGATCGGCAATTGTTTTTTTTATAAATTACTAGAAAGCTAACTTATAGGGTATTCAATAAAAAACACGCAACTTCCCTCTATGAATATCACTCAAATTTCTACAATGATAGACATCCAACTTCCGTTAATGGAAAATATGCAATTTTCTTCAGTGTTAATTACACCACTTTACCCCATGGAAAACACATAACTTCCCTCAATGGAAAGCGCACAACTTCCCTCAATGGAAAACATACAACTTTTTACAATGGCAAACACATAACTTCCCTCAATGGAATATACACAAATTCCTTTGATGGAAAACACACAACTTCCCTCTATGAAAATCACTCAACTTTCCAAAATGGTAAAATACGCAATTTTCTTCAGTGGTAAACACACAACTTCCATCAATGGGAAACATAACTTCCCTCAATGATAAACATGGGAGGCACAACTTCTCGCAATGAAAAATATGGTAGACACGCAAATTCCCATAGTGACATGGAAGCGAAGAACAAAGTGACGATATTCGTCAATGTTAATGTCATGAAAGCGAGGAACGAAGTGACGAGCTTTCTTCGCCAATTTAGTTACATGAAAGGGAGCAACGAAGTGATGACCTTTCTTCATCAATTGCATGGTATCATATGAGATATTAACAAAGCACTATTATCCCATACTTTTAGTTGGACCCTAAATTAAGTTGAAATTTTCTTCAAGGTCGAGGAGCGTATTATATTATTATATACATAAGAATTGTGAGATTTTCAGAAATTGCGGAGCCCTAGCTGAGACCCCCGCCGTAGGCGGGGTCGACGCTAGTCCTATATACTAAAAGGCTTAAGTTCTATAGATTAGCCAATCTAACAACCATTATTATTCATCGCTACAGCCTAAACGATACAATGGATTCGGGTGAAATTTTTTTTTAGACGTAAAGGGCCATAGGGACTATGTGCTTTTTATAAATTCATATTTTTCTTACACATGATGTCCGAAATATTAAATAGGAAAGACATTAAATTTTTACATCAAGGGGTGCCTCGTGTTGCTACGAAAGTGTAGTTTGTTGATTGTAGTTGTAACTTTTCACAAATTTTTGTTCAATTTGACATATATGACAGATCTGTTTCAAATTTTGGGTAAAAATTATATTAATTCTAGACAAGTTGAAGATGTTTTGTAAATTTATCTGTGATTAAAATAAATGAGTGAACATGTGTACTATAATGCAAATATATTAAAAGTAAATTTAAAAAATTAACATTGTTGCTGTCATTTTTCACGAATTTGTGTTCATCCTGTCATTTTTGACATATCTTTTTGAAACTGGAAGTATAAATTGAATTAATTCTAGACCAAATGAAAAAGTTTTATAAATTTATCTGTGTTTTAGAATAAATGAGCGTACATGTTTACTATTTTGTATATTTTATAAATGTGAATTTTTTTTTCTTATTTTGTTCAAATTTAAAATAAATATGACAGATGTTTTTGTTCATTAATCTCGATTCTTATAAGGATTTTAGGCGGTAAAATTCAAATGGGTTAATTTCTAATTTAACACAAAAAAGTTGCAAAATTAATTTTCACTTCATATATGGTTTCTTTTTCTTCTCAAAAAATAAAACAGATGTCTCTGCTCGACAACCTCCATGCTTCTAAGTATTTTAGGCGGTAAAATTTAAATAAGTTAATTACTTATCTAATAAAAAAGATCGTTTTAAATATTTATAATCAATTACAGAATATTTTTTTTTTATCATCAGTTGTTTTTTATTTCTAATTCTGCAGTGTTTGGTACAAAATTAAAAGTTTCACGTTAGAGATTTAAAAGCGTCATAAGTTATTTTGGACGTTTGTCAATTGTTTTTTATATATATTTATTAAATCCTACCGTGTTTGGTATAGAATTAAAGGTCTCGCAGAGGAGATTTGAACTCAAGTGTCAAAATGTTGTTTTGGAGGATTGTTAATTGTTTTTTATAAATATTATAAAAATCCTACCGTGTTTGGTATCAAATTAAAGATCTCGCGGAGGAGATTTGAACTCAAATGTCAAAAAGTTGTTTTGGACGATTGTCAATTGTTTTTTATAAATATTATTTAAATCCTACCGTGTTTGGTATCAAATTAAAGGTATCGCGAAGGAGATTTGAACTCAAGTGTCAAAAAGTTGTTTAGGACGATTGTCAATTTTTTTATAAATGTTGTTTAAATCCTACCGTGTTTGGTGTCAAATTAAAGGTCTCGTGTAGGAGATTTAAATTCAAGTGTCAAAAAGTTGTTTTGGATGATCGTTAATTGTTTTTTGTAAATATTATTTAAATTCTACCGTGTTTGGTATCAAATTGAAGGTATCACGGAGGTGATTTGAACTCAAGTGTCAAGAAGTTGTTTTGGACGATTGTCAATTGTTTTTTATAAATATTATTTAAATCCTACCGTGTTTGGTATCAAATTATAAGTCTCACGGGAGCGAGGAACGAAGTGACGAGCTTCCTTCGTCAATGTACTGGCATGAAAGCGAGGAACGTAGTGACAAGCTTGCTTCGCCGATGCATAGACATGAAAGCGAGGAACGAAGTGACGAGCTTTCTTCGTTAATGTACTCACACGGAAGCGAGGAACGTAGTGACGAGCTTGCTTCGCCAACTGTTTGGTATTAATTGGAAGTTATTTAAGACTATTAATTTATTTTCAATTTCGCCGATGCACAGACATGAAAGCGAGGAACGAAGTGACGAGCTTTCTTCGTCAATGTACTGACACGGAAGCGAGGAACGTAGTGACGAGATAGCTTCGCCAATTGTTTGGTATTAATTGGAAGTTATTTAAGATTATCAATTTATTTTCAGTTGTAATCTTCAGGGACGCGGAGCCTAGGGGACAGACCTGCGAAGCAGGTCGGACCGCTAGTCCAATATACTATTCAGTTAAAATTTTTTGCTACCTAGAAACCATTTGTGCGCAGCTCTAGAGCCTACACGGTTTGATATATTCGAGTGAAACCTTTACTGGCATCTACAGTTTGATTGGGAATACGTGCTTTTTATGAATTCACATTTTTATTACACATGATGTGCGAGATATTAAGTAAATAAACTAATTTTTTGTTTCGTGTAGCTTTTGTTAAATAACACGCGTTGCTACTTCTGTTAAAAATTCAAAGATAAAGAGTATTGACAGTTCACTTTCAAATTCATTTTTTTATTTTTAAATTAATGTTTTAAAATTTTACAAAATATTTAGCATGTACGCCCATTTATTCTAAACAGAAATAAATTTACCATACTTGTCTAACTTGTCTAGAATTTAAGTAATTTATTTTTAAAATTTCAAAGTGAACTGTCAATACACTTTATCTTTAATTTTTTTTAAAAAAAGAATGACAACTTGTCATTTTTGACAGTTCAGTTCAAAATTTTAATTATACATTACTTTAATTGTAGACAGGTTAGATAAGTTTGCTATATTTAATTGTGTTTAGAATAAAGGAGCGAACATGAGTACTATTTTGTAAATTTTTTTAAGTGGTAGAAATGATTTACATATTTTGACAGTTGCAATTAATTCAAATTGATTTGTAAACGTCAATATTTTATGAAAAATAGTTTGGGTCACGTACTAAATTACAAATGCACTGAAATTAAATGAAATTCATGGTAAGTGTATAATTTAATTATAGAATATCATTTCTCCTAATAATTTTGCAGGAAATACATTACGAACTTCATTATAAATGTCATATATTTAGGTTATATGAACAAAGAACAAATTAAATTTGAAAATACTATAGAATTTCGGAAGAAATTAATAAATACTTATAAAACAAATTATATTGGATGAATTAGGAGCAATCAAAATGAAAACATACAACTTTTTAATTCAAAATCCTTGTACAGATTGAAGTATCTTGTATTGATTAAAAATGTTGTTTTTTACATAAACAACCAAAAATTAATTATAATTTATGGTAAGTGTGTATAATTTAATTGTACAATATACATTTTCCCGATTATATTGCAGAGAACTCATATTTCAAGAATTCCATAAAAAAAAATCAACCATAAGTTTGGTTATATTTTCACGGAAGAATTTATGAAATACTATACAATTATGTACGAAATGATTAAATACAAATGAAACTAATTTTATTCGATGTATTAGGGCTATCAAAGTGTAAACATAATGTATTCCTGAATTTGTGAAAAATTTTGACATTTCACGGTATATCGAGTGAGGGAATCGTTAAAAAAGTTGATTCTTCATTTATAAATAGTGAAATTAAATATAATACATAGTAGGAAGATATATTTTTATTTTATGTTGTAGAGAAAAACATATACAAATAAATCAAGCATCAATGATAAAATTAAATATTGTTGTATTTACAAGAAATCAACTATAGAATTACGCATAAAATTATTAAATACTAATGAAGCAATATAGCATTAGCTGCATTATATAATATAAGAAAAATTCATGAAGAGGAAGATTACAGTACATATGTCAACAGTTTTCTTATTAAATTCAATTAAATTATCTTACGTAGTTATTTAAATCTCAAACAGTTGATGACGAAAGTTGTCATATTCATGATGAAAACTATGCTACTCTACCCTGTCAACAAACTGCTAATATTCCAAGAGGAAATATTTTTCGGCAGCTATTTATACGGACACATTTTGACCAGGATCAGTTTTAAAATATTGGTATGGAGATTAGAATAATAATTTCTAGTGTGAAAATAATATACTTTTATTGTTTTATATAATTACTTATTGTAATGAAAGAGTTTCATTGTTGTAATCAAGTATTTTCATTATTGTAATCAAATATTTGCATTATTGTAATCAAAAATTTATATTGTCACAAATTTTTGTGCAACGTGTTATTTTTGACAGATGTTTGAAATTTTAATTAAAAATTACATTAATTCTAGACAAGTCAATTAAAATAATTAAAAATAATGGCTAATAAAATTTTTCTTTTTGATTGCATTTTGAAGTTTATATGTTATGGTGACGCTAAATCTGTATTATACGATCAAATTTACTGAAAATAAAATAAAACCGGGAAATTTAAATTCAAAGTATAACTGTCAAACTGCCGTTAGACTGAAGAAGGACGGTATTACACGACCAAATTTTATAAAATGAAGAAAACTTGACAGGAAAAAATTATTTCGAATAACAGTTTACAATTTGATGCTATTTTGACGTTAAACTAAGAAAAGTCGGTATTACACGATCAAATTAAGTAAAAATAAAGTAATTGCGTTAAATTAGTCGACAATGTAATATGCAAATTATTATATATTATTATTGACGGTTCTTTTAAATTGACAAGATAATAATAGAAATGTCAGATTGACAGAAGTCTTTATAACATGAACAAATTTAATAAAAATAAAATAAAACCTTGAAATTAAAAAAAAAAATTCCAACTGAATTTTTTTTATAGTTAGATTATGTAAAGTTGGTATTACACGATCAAATTTAATAATAATAAAGTGAATTCGCTTAATTTGTTGACAAAGGAGAATGCAAATTATTGTACATTATTATTGATAATATTTTTAAATTACCAATAGAAATATCAGATTGACAAAAGTCTTTATCACATGATCAAATATTAATTAAGTTGTTAAATGTTTGATTTAATTTTTTTTTAATCACTTTTTGAGTATCGCAAAGAAAGATGTCGAATAGACGGGACAAATGATAATATAGAAAATGGCGGCTGTCGATTGTTTTCATAAAAGACATCAGAAAAATAAAGTGTTTGGTATCAAATGAGAATCTTGAATAGACAAGTTTAAATTTATTCGCTTCCGTTGTACTTTGAAGTGTAACTGACAAGATAACGTAAGACTGGGTAAGGTTGATATTACACGATCAAATTTTATAAAAATTTAAAAAACCGCGAAATTTAAAGGAAAAAAATTTCCGTTAAAATTTCACGATTTTATTCTACTTTGACGTTAGATTAGGTAAAGTCGACAATATGGAATGCAAATTATTATACATTATTATTAGCGGTATTTTTTAAATTGCCAAGAAGACAATAGAAATGTCAGATTTGCAAAAATCTTTATAATATGATCAAATATTAATGCAAATTGTGTTTAATTTAAATTTAATTTTTTTTTTTTTTGGTATCTAACTTGTTGGGTATGAAATGAAATGTTTTAGGAGTTCGTAGATAATCTTTTTTTTTAAAGTCACTTGAAATCTATTGCAGGGTAAAAATTAAAACACTTGGTCTTGGTAATATCCACGGAAAATGTATTAATTGTGTTTGTTGTAATTTTTTTCGCAAACCAATTACGATCGGCAATTATTTTTCCTTAAAATTAATGAATATTTGCGACCTGTGGGGTATCTAGTAAAATGTTTCAGAAGTGAAATATTGAGGAACTTAGTAATGACCGATCTTTATTATAAATCAGTACGATTGGCAATTGCATTTCTGAAAATTCCCCTAAACCTAGCTTGTGAAGTATTGAATGTAACCTTTCAGGTTCAAAAAGTTGGAAAAAGTAGTGATGAACCTTCTTTATCATAAATAATAACGACCAGCAATTGTTTTTGTGGAAATTACTAGAAACTTAACTTAGGGGTATTAAATGAACTGTTTTAGAGACGGGAAGTTAAGAGACACTGACATGAAAGCGAGGAACGCAGTGACGAGCTTTCTTCACTAATGTATTGACATGAAAGCGAGGAACGAAGTGACAAGCTTTCCTCGCCAATGCACTGACATGAAAGTGAGGAATGAAGTGACGTGTTTTCTTCGCCAATTTACTGACTTGGAAGCGAGGAACAAAGAGACTGCTATCTTCTTCAGTGTCGCGGAGCCTAGGGGTCAGACCTGCGAAGCAGGTCGGACCGCTAGTCCAATATACTATTCAGCTTAACTTTTTGGCTACCTAGAAACCATTTGTGCGCAGCTCTAGAGCCTACACGGTTTGATATATTCGAATGAAACCTTTACAGGCATCTACAGTTTGATTGGGAATACGTGCTTTTTATGAATTCACATTTTTATTACACATGATGTGCGAGATATTAAGTAAATAAACTAATTTTTTGTTTCGTGTAGCTTTTGTTAAATAACACGCGTTGCTACTTCTGTTAAAAATTCAAAGATAAAGGGTATTGACAGTTCACTTTCAAATTCATTTTTTTATTTTTAAATTGATGTTTTAAAATTTTACAAAGTATTAAGCATGTACGCCCATTTATTCTAAACAGAAATAAATTTACCATACTTGTCTAACTTGTCTAGAATTTAAGTAATTTATTTTTAAAATTTCAAAGTGAACTGTCAATACACTTTATCTTTAATTTTTTTAAAAAAAGAATGACAACTTGTCATTTTTGACAGTTCAGTTCAAAATTTTAATTATACATTACTTTAATTGTAGACAGGTTAGATAAGTTTGCTATATTTATTTGTGTTTAGAATAAAGGAGCGAACATGAGTACTATTTTGTAAATTTTTTAAAGTGGTAGAAATGATTTACATATTTTGACAGTTGCAATTAATTCAAATTGATTTGTAAACGTCAATATTTTATGAAAAATAGTTTTGGTCACGTACTAAATTACAAATATACTGAAATTAAATGAAATTCATGGTAAGTGTATAATTTAATTATAGAATATCATTTCTCCTAATAATTTTGCAGGAAATATATTACGAACTTCATTATAAATGTCATATATAAATTAGGTTATATGAACAAAGAACAAATTAAATTTGAAAATACTATAGAATTTCGGAAGAAATTAATAAATACTTATAAAACAAATTATATTGGATGAATTAGGAGCAGTCAAAATGAAAACATACAACTTTTTAATTCAAAATCCTTGTACAGATTGAAGTATCTTGTATTGATTAAAAATGTTGTTTTTTACATAAACAACCAAAAATTAATTATAATTTATGGTAAGTGTGTATAATTTAATTGTACAATATACATTTTCCCGATTATATTGCAGAGAACTCATATTTCAAGAATTCCATAAAAAAAAAAATCAACCATAAGTTTGGTTATATTTTCACGGAAGAATTTATGAAATACTATTCAATTATGTACGAAATGATTAAATACCAATGAAACTAATTTTATTCGATGTATTAGGGCTATCAAAGTGTAAACATAATGTATTCCTGAATTTGTGAAAAATTTTGACATTTCACGGTATATCGAGTGAGGGAATCGTTAAAAAAGTTGATTCTTCATTTATAAATAGTGAAATTAAATATAATACATAGTAGGAAGATATATTTTTATTTTATGTTGTAGAGAAAAACATATACAAATAAATCAAGCATCAATGATAAAATTAAATTTTGTTGTATTTACAAGATATCAACTATAGAATTACGCATAAAATTATTAAATACTAATGAAGCAATATAGCATTAGCTGTATTATATATTATAAGAAAAATTCATGAAGAGGAAGATTACAGTACATATGTCTGCAGTTTTCTTATTAAATTCAATTAAATTATCTTACGTAGTTATTTAAATCTCAAACAGTAGATGACGAAAGTTGTCATATTCATGATGAAAACTATGCTACTCTACCCTGTCAACAACCTGCTAATATTCCAAGAGAAAATATTTTTCGGCAGCTATTTATACGGAACGAAACATTTTGACCAGGATCAATTTTAAAATATTGGTATGGAGATTAGAATAATAATTTCTAGTGTGAAAATAATATAATTTTATTGTTTTATATAATAATTTATTGTAATGAAAGAGTTTCATTGTTGTAATCAAGTATTTTCATTATTGTAATCAAATATTTGCATTATTGTGATCAAAAATTTATATTGTCACAAATTTTTGTGCAACGTGTTATTTTTGACAGATGTTTGAAATTTTAATTAAAAATTACATTAATTCTAGACAAGTCAATTAAAATAATTAAAAATAATGGCTAATAAAATTTTTCTTTTTGATTGCATTTTGAAGTTTATATGTTATTGTGACGCTAAATCTGTATTATACGATCAAATTTACTGAAAATTAAATAAAACCGGGAAATTTAAATTCAAAGTATAACTGTCAAACCGACGTTAGACTGAAGAAGGACGGTATTACACGACCAAATTTTATAAAAATGAAGAAAACCGCGAACTTGACAGCAAAAAATTATTTCGAATAACAGTTTACAATTTGATGCTATGTTGACGTTAAACTAAGAAAAGTCGGTATTACACGATCAAATTAAGTAAAAATAAAGTTAATCCGCCAAATTTGTCGAAAATGTAGAATTCTAATTATTGTTTATTATTATTAACGGTATTTTTAAATTGACAAGATAATAATAGAAATGTCAGATTGACAGAATTCTTTATTACATTATCAAATTTAATAAAAATAAAAAAACGCAAAATTTAAATGATAAAATAATTTCCAATAATAGTTATTTACATTACAAGTGGGCAAAGTAAGGAATTACCCACGAGAGAAATCTTAGCTCACGAAGCCGAAGGCTGAGTGAGATAATTTTATCGAGTGGGTAATTCAATTTGCCCACGTGTGAAGTATAACGTTTTATCCAACACTTCTTAATAAATGAAAAATTTAATAAAGAAATATTATTTGACAGTGACATATGCTTTAAATTTTTAAATTAAAATGTCAATCGAAGTAGTTACCAAGGTGTTGTGTCTTATTATTATTGTTATAAATAAAAAAATACTCACTAGTGGCTTTCCTCAAAATTATACCCACTAGTGGATAATCTGTTACTTTGCTTGTTTAAAATCGCCATAGTTATAGAGCATTTATTGAGAGGTGTTGGATAAAAAAATTTTCACTATGATGCAACTTTTATTTAAACTAGGAAAAGTTGGTATTACACGATCAAATTTATTAAAAATAAAGTAATTGCGTTAAATTAGTCGACAATGTAATATGCAAATTATTATATATTATTATTGACGGTTCTTTTAAATTGACAAGATAATAATAGAAATGTCAGATTGACAGAAGTATTTATAACATGAACAAATTTAATAAAAATAAAATAAAACCTTGAAATTAAATTCCAACTGAATTTTTTTTATAGTTAGATTATGTAAAGTTGGTATTACACGATCAAATTTAATAATAATAAAGTGAATTCGCCAAATTTGTTGACAAAGGAGAATGCAAATTATTGTACATTATATTGATAATATTTTTAAATTACCAATAGAAATATCAGATTGACAAAAGGCTTTATCACATAATCAAATATTAATTAAGTTGTTAAATGTTTGATTTAATTTTTTTTTTTAATCACTTTTTGAGTATCCAAAGAAAGATGTCGAATAGACGGGACAAATGATAATATAGAAAATGGCGGCTGTCGATTGTTTTCATAAAAGACATCAGAAAAAGTGTTTGGTATCAAATGAGAATCTTGAATAGACAAGTTTAAATGTATTCGCTTCCGTTGTACTTTGAAGTGTAACTGACAATATAACGTAAGACTGGGTAAAGTTGATATTACACGATCAAATTTTATAAAAATTTAAAAAACCGCGAAATTTAAAGGAAAAAAATTTCCGTTAAAATTTCACGATTTTATTCTACTTTGACGTTAGATTAGGTAAAGTCGACAATATGGAATGCAAATTATTATACATTATTATTAGCGGTATTTTTAAATTGCCAAGAAGACAATAGAAATGTCAGATTTGCAAAAATCTTTATAATATGATCAAATATTAATGCAAATTGTGTTTAATTTAAATTTAATTTTTTTTTTGTATCTAACTTGTTGGGTATGAAATGAAATGTTTTAGGAGTTCGCAGATAATCTTTTTTTTTTTAAAGTCACTTGAAATCTATTGCAGGGTAAAAATTAAAACACTTGGTCTTGGTAATATCCACGGAAAATGTATTAATTGTGTTTGTTGTAATTTTTTTCGCAAACCAATTACGATCGGCAATTATTTTTCCTTAAAATTTATGAATATTTGCGACCTGTGGGGTATCTAGTAAAATGTTTCAGAAGTGAAATATAATCAGTACGATTGGCAATTGCATTTCTGAAAATTCCCCTAAACCTAGCTTGGGAAGTATTGAATGTAACCTTTCAGGTTCAAAAAGTTGGAAAAAGTAGTGATGAACCTTCTTTATCATAAATAATAACGACTAGCAATTGTTTTTGTGGAAATTACTAGAAACTTAACTTAGGGGTATTAAATGAACTGTTTTAGAGACGGGAAGTTAAGAGACACTGACATGAAAGCGAGGAACGCAGTGACGAGCTTTCTTCACTAATGTATTGACATGAAAGCGAGGAACGAAGTGACGAGCTTTCCTCGCCAATGCACTGACATGAAAGTGAGGAATGAAGTGACGTGTTTTCTTCGCCAATTTACTGACTTGGAAGCGAGGAACAAAGAGACTGCTATCTTCTTCAGTGTCGCGGAGCCTAGGGGTCAGACCTGCGAAGCAGGTCGGACCGCTAGTCCCTTATACTAAAAGGCAAAATTCATTCTCTATATATATTTTCATCTGCCTAGTAACCAAATTTGTGCGCAGCTCTAGAGCCTAGACGGTTTGACCGATTTCAGTGAAACCTTTTCTGGAAGTTAGAGATTTTTTGGGAATACGTGCTTTTTATGAATTCACATTTTTAGTACACATGATGTGCGAGATATTAAATAAATAAGGCGGAAATGCGTTTACGGATCAGAGTGTGCGGGTTGCTATCAAAGTGGAGTTTGTTGATTCTGGTTGTAACTTTACAAAAATTTATGTTCAATTTGTCATTTCTGACAGATCTGTTTCAAAAATTAAGTATAAATTACATATATTCTAGACAACTTGAAGATGTTTTGTAAATTTATATGTGTTTATAATTAATAAGCAAACATATGAACTATTTTATAAATATTTTTAAAGTCAATTAAAAAAAAAATTAAATTATAGCTGTCACTTTTCAAAAATATGCGTGCAACGTGTCATTTTTGACAGATCTGTTTTTAAATAAAAATTACATTAATTGTAGTCTATTTAGACAAGTTTGGTAATTTATTTGTGTTCAGAAAAAATGAGCGAACATGATTATTATTATGTAATTTTTTTTAATTTGAAATTTTTTACAAATTTTTTCAATTTTAAAATATATTAGACAGATGTCTTTGTTCGTCAACCTCGATTATTTTTAGGATTTTAGGCGGTAAAATTCAAATTCTTATCTAACACAATAAAATTAAAAATTATTTTTCACTTAATAGAGTTTATTTTTCTTCTCAAAAAAAACAGATGTCTCTGCTCGACAACTTAGTTGGCTCTTTTTGGCGGTAAAATTTAATTAAGTTAATTACTTTTCTAATATAAAAAGATCGTTATTAATATTTATAATCAATAACAGATTTTTTATTAAATCTAAATTCGTAGAATTATCAAAAAGTTATTTTGAACAATCAGTTGTTTTCTATTTCTAATTCTGCAGTGTTTGGTACTAAATTAAAAGTTTCACAGCAGACATTTAAAATCAAGTGTCAAAAAGTTATTTTTAACGATCGTTGACTGTTTTTTCTAAATGCTATTTATATTCTACCGTATTTGGTATCAAATAAAGGTCTCGTAAAGGAGGCTTGAACTCAAGTGTCAAAAAGTTGTTTTGCACGATTGTCAATTGTTCTGTATAAATGTAATTTAAATCCTACCGTGTTTGGAATCAAATTAAAGGTCTAGCAGAGAAGGTTTGAAATCAATTATCAAAAAGTTGTTTTGGACGATCGCCAATTGTTGGAATCAAATGAAAATATTTCTGTGATGAACAAACAACTTCCCTCAATAGGAAACACATAACTTCCCTCAATGGAAAACATACAACTTTTGTCAGTGGGAAACACACAACTACCCTCATTGGAAAACATACAACTTTCGTCAGTGGGAAACACACAACTTCCCTCAATGAAAAATATACAAATATTATCAGTGGTTAACACACAACTTCCCTTAATGAAAAACATATAACTTTTATCAGTAGTTAACACACAATTTTCCTCAATAAAAAAACTTACAACTTTCGTCAGTGGTTAACACACAACTTTACTCAATGAATATCATACTACTTCTGTGAGTGATAAAAACACAAATATCCACAATAAAAAACACACAACTTTCGTTACTGGTTAACACACAACTTTCCTCAATGAAAAACATACAACTTTAGACAGTGGGAAACACACAACCGTGTACTGACATATAAGCGAGGAACAAAGCGGCGAGCTTGCTTCCTCTATCTACTGACATGGAAGCGAAGAACGAAGTGACGAGTTTGCTTCGCCAAGGTACTAGACATGGAAGTAAGTAACAAAGAGATGATCTTGCTTCGCCAATTGAGAAAAATGAGAATATTTCAGTGATGAACAAACTTCCCTCAATAGAAAACACTTAACTTCCCTCAATGGAAAACATACAACTTTCGTCAGTGGTAAACACAAAACTTTCCTCAATAAAAACATACATCTTTCGTAAGTGGTTACTACAGAACTTCTCTCAATGAAAAATTACATATTTCGTCAGTGGTTAACACACAACTTCCCTCAATGAAAAACATACAACTTTCGTCAGTGGTAAATACACAACTTTCCTCATTGGAAAATACAAAATTTTGTCAGTGGTTAACACAGAACTTCTCTTAATGAAAACCAGAGAACTCCTCTGAAAACTTCAACTACTGGAATGGAAGCGAGGAACGAAGTGACGAGCTTTCTTCGTAAATTTACTGACATGGATGCGAGGAACATAGTGATGACCTTGCTGCGCCTTTTGTTTGGTATTAAATGGTAGTTATTTAAGACTACTCATTTTATTATGAAAAATTTTGTTATTTATTTTTTTTTATAGCTTGGTATGTAAGGGATGTAAAAATTTGCAGGATTTTGGAGTATACTTACATGAAAGCGAGGAACGAGTGACGAGCTTTCTTCACCAATTTACTAACAAGGAAGCGGGGAATAAAGCGACAAACTTTCTTCGACAATTGCTTGCTAACAAATTTAAGGTATTTGAGAAAACTTGCAATTTATTTTCCTATAGCTTTAGTTGCTATCTTCTTCATTGTTGCGGAGCCTAGGGGTCAGACCTGCGAAGCAGGTCGGACCGCTAGTCCAATATACTAAAAGGCTTAATTCACTTTCTATACTTTCATCTGCCTAGTAACCATTTGTGCGCAGCTCTAGAGCCTAGACGGTTTGACCGATTTCAGTGAAACCTTTTTTGGAAGTTAAAGATTTTTTGGGAATACGTGCTTTTTATGAATTCATATTTTTAGCACATATGATGTGCGAGATATTAAATATAAAAGTTTATGGATCAAAGTGTGCGGTTGCTATGAAAGTGGAGTTTGTTGATTCTGGTAGTAACTTTACAAAAATTTATGTTCAATTTGTCATTTCTGACAGTTCTGTTTCAAAAATTAATTATAAATTACATATATTCTAGACAAATTGAAGATGTTTTGTAAATTTGTCTGTATTCAGAATTAATGAACAAATTGTGTACTATTCTGTAAAAATTTTAAAAGTTAATTAAAAAAATAAAAATTGTAGCTGTCACTTTTCACAAATTTTTGTGCAACTAGTTATTTTTGACATTTCCGTCTGAAATTTTAAATATAAATTACTTTAATTGTAGTTCAGCTAGACAAATTTGGTAATTTATTTGTGTTTAGAATAAATTAACAAACATGATTATTATTTTGAAATTTTTTTAAAAATATGAATTTTTTTCCATATTATTTTCAAATTTAAAATAAAGATGACAGATGTCTTTGTTCGTCAACCTCAATTCTTTTAAGGATTTTAGGCGGTAAAATTCAAATGAGTTAACTGCTAATCTTACACAAATAACTTCACTTCATAAATGGTTTCTTCGTATTTTAGGCGGTAAAATTTAAATAAGTTAATTAGTTATCTAATATAAAATGATCGTTTTAAATATTTATAATCAATTTCAGTTTTTTTTTTATCTAAATTCGTAGAATTGTCAAAAAGTTATTTTGAACAATCATCAGTTGTTTTTTATTTCTAATCCTGCCGAGTTTGATACTAAATTAATAGTTTAACGTTAGAGCTTTAAAATAAAGTGACTATTGTCAATTGTTTTTTATAAATATTATTTAAATCATATCGTGTTTGGCATTAAATTAAAGGTCTCGCAGAGGAGATTTGAACTCGTGTCAAAAAGTTGTTTTGGACGATTGTCAATTGTTTTTTATAAATATTATTTAAATCCTACCGTGTTTGGTATCAAATTTAAGGTCTCGCGGTGGAGATTTGAACTCAGATGTCAAAAAGTTGTTTTGGACGATCGTTAGTGTTTTTTTTAGAAATATTATTTATATCCTACCGTGTTTGATATTGAATTAAAGGTCTCGCCGAGGAGATTTGAACTAGAGTGTCAAAAGGTTGTTTAGGACGATTGTCAATTGTTTTTTATAAATATTATTTAAATCCTACCGTGTTTGGTATTGAATTAAAGGTCTCGCAGAGGAGATTTGAACTAGGGTGTCAAAAGGTTGTTTAGGACGATTGTCAATTGTTTTTTTATAAATATTATTTAAATCCTACCGTGTTTGGTATTGAATTAAAGGTCTCGCAGAGGAGATTTGAACTAGAGTGTCAAAAGGTTGTTTAGGACGATTGTCAATTGTTTTTTATAAATATTATTTAAATCCTACCGTGTTTGGTATTGAATTAAAGGTCTCGCAGAGGAGATTTGAACTAGAGTGTCAAAAGGTTGTTTAGGACGATTGTCAATTGTTTTTTTATAAATATTATTTAAATCCTACCGTGTTTGGTATTGAATTAAAGGTCTCGCAGAGGAGATTTGAACTAGAGTGTCAAAAGGTTGTTTAGGACGATTGTCAATTGTTTTTTATAAATATTATTTAAATCCTACCGTGTTTGGTATTGAATTAAAGGTCTCGCAGAGGAGATTTGAACTAGAGTGTCAAAAAGTTGTTTAGGACGATTGTCAATTGTTTTTTTATAAATATTATTTAAATCCTACCGTGTTTGGTATTGAATTAAAGGTCTCTCAGAGGAGATTTGAACTAAAGTGTCAAAAAGTTGTTTAGGACGATTGTCAATTGTTTTTTATAAATATTATTTAAATCCTACTGTGTTTGGTATCAAATTAAAGGTCTTGCGGAGGAGATTTGAACTCAAGTGTCAAAAAGTTGTTTTGGACAATTGTCAATTGTTTTTTATAAATATTATTTAAAACCTATTGTGTTTGGTATCAAATTTAAGGTCTGACGGAGGAGATTTGAATTCAAGTGTCAAAAAGATATTTTGGAGAACGTTACTTGTTTTGTATAAATGTTATTTAATTCCTACCGTGTTTGGTATCAAATTAAAGGCCTCACGGAGGAGAACTCAAGTGTCAAAAATTTGTTTTGGACGATTGTCAATTGTTTTTTATAAATATTATTTAAATTCTGCAGTATTTGGTATCAAATTAAAAGTTTTATGAAGGATATTTTAACTCAAGTGTCAAAAAGTTATTTTGGTAAATCGTCAATTGTTTTTTATTAATGTTATTTAAATCATAACGTGTTTGGTATTGAATTAAATATTTCACGGAAGAGATATAAACTAAAGTGACAAATAGTAGTAACATGGACGCGAGAAGTGACGAGCTTGCATCGCCCATGCACTGACTTGAAAGCGAGGAACGAAGTGACAAGCTTTCTTCGTCAATGTACTGACATGGAAGCGAGGAACGTAGTGACGAGCTTGCTTCGCTGATGCATTGACTTGAAAGCGAGAAATGAAGTGACGAACTTTCTTTGTCAATGTACTGACTTGAAACCGAGGAACGAAGTGACGAGCTTTCTTCGTCAATGTACTGACATGGAAACGAGGAACGTAGTGACGAGCTTGCTTCGCCGATGCAATGACTTGAAAGCGAGGAACAAAGGCATTAGCTTGCTTCGCCAATGTACTGACTTGAAACCGAGGAACGAAGTGACGAGCTTTCTTCGTCAATGTACTGACATTGAAGCGAGGAACGTAGTGACGAGCTTGCTTTGCTGATGCACTGACTTGAAAGCGAGGAATGAAGTGACGAACTTTCTTCCTCTAGGACTGACATGGAAGTGAGGAACGTAGTGACGAGCTTGCTTAGCCGATGCACTGAAATGGAAGCGAGGAACGAAGTGACGAGCTTTCTTCTTCAATGTACTGACATGGAATTGAGGAACGAAGTTATATAAGTCTACTCAATTTATTTTTCTACATTTTCGGTTGTAATCTTCTTCAGTGACGCGGAGCCTAGGGGACAGACCTGCGAAGCAGGTCGGGCCGCTAGTCCTATATACTAAAAGGCTTGAGTATTTCACTATACTTTAGCCAATCTAGCAACCAAATTTGTGCAATTTGTACGAAGACCTACAGCCTAGACCGTTTGACGGATTCGGGTTAAACCTTCACTGGCAGTTAGAGTTTGATTGGGAATACGTGCTTTTTATGAATTCACATTTTTCTTACACATGATGTGCGAGATATTCAATAAATAAGGCGGAAATCAGAGTATGCGAGCGTTGCTATGAATGTGAAATTTGTTGATTTTAAATGAATAACTGTATTGAAGTCGTAACTTTTCACAAATTTGTGTTCTTGTCATTTTTGACAGATCTCTTTGAAAAATAAAGTATAAATTACATTAAATCTAGACAAGTTTCAAAAGTTTTGTAAATTTATCTGGGTTTAGAGTAAACGAATGAGCATACATGTGTACTATTTTGTAAATATTTTAAAGGTCAATCAAAAATATTAAAATTGTAGCTGTCACTTTTCACAAATTTGTGTGCACCTTGTCATTTTTGACAGTTCAGTTTGAAATTTTAAGTAAAAGTATAACAGATGTCTCTGCCCGTACACATCAATGCTTTAAAGCATTTTAGGCGGTAAAATTTAAATAAGTTAATTATTTATCTAATACAAAAAGGATGAAAATTATTTTCAAGATCATTTTAAATATTCATAATGAATTGCAGAATTTTCTTTTTAATCAAAATTCGTACACAAAAAACTAATTGAACGATTGTCAATTGTTTTTTTTATAAATTTTTTTTAATCCTACCGTGTTTGGTATCAAATTAATGGTTTCACGGAGGAGATTTAAACACAAAAATGTCAAAACATTATTTTGGGCAATCGTTAATTGTTTTTTGTAAATGTTATTTAAATCCCAACGTGTTTGGTATCATATTAAAGGTTTCATGAAAGAGCATTTAACTCAAGTGTCAAAAAGGTATTTTGGAATATCGTCAATTGTTTTTTTTTATAAATGTTATTTAAATCCTACGGTGGTTGGTATAAAATTAAAGGTTTCATGGAATAAATTTGAACTCAAGTGTCAAAGAGTTATTTTAAACGATCATCAATTGTTTGGATATTTAAACTCAACTGTTAGAAAGTTATTTAGGATGATCGTCAATTTTTTTATATATAAATGTCATAAATCCTACCGTGTTTGGTATCAAATTAAAGGTCTTCCGAAGGAGATTTGAACTCAAGTGTCAAAAAGTTGTTTCGGACGATTGTCAATTGTTTTTATATATGTTATTTTAATCCTACCGTGTTTGGTATCAAATTAAAGATCTTCCGAAGGAGATTTGAACTCAAGTGTCAATAAGTTATTTTGCACGACTGTCAATTGTTTTTTATAAATGTTATTTAAAACATACCGTGTTTGGTTCCAAATTAAAGGTCTCAGGCGTGAGATTTAAACTCAAGTGTTGTTTCGGAAGACCATCAGTTGTTTTTTTTTATAAATGTTATTTAAATACTAACATTTACACTCAATGTCTAAAAGTGCTAACATGAGAGCGAGGAACGAAGTGACGAGCTTGCTACGCCGATGTACTAACATAGATGCGAGGAACGAAGTGACGAGCATTCTTCGCCAAATTACTGACTGGCGAGGAACAAAGAGGCTACTCAATTTATTTCTCTATATTTTTAGATGTAATCTTCTTCAGGTTCGCGGAGCCTAGGGGTCAGACCTGCGAAGCAGGTCGGACCGCTAGTCAAGATACTAATCTGATACAATTCAACACTGAATTTCTACACAAAAAAAGGTAACACAACCAGATCTCTTTCAAACTCAGTAACGATTTTTCTAACGTGAAAAATCCTTTTTACAGGTCAAAGCAAGGAAAAATTAAACTAACTGCAACAAGTACCTTAGCGATGCGCACCTGCCAGTAAACCGAAATCACAGCTTCCGACGACCAGAGCTACACCGTCGCGTAGTATGTGGTGCACTCAAAAGGAGAACCAAACAAAACTAAATAATTAGAAAATAAACCGTAACACTTTATATTTAAGAGAATTTCATGTAACCAGTATAATTATGAACTTACCTTAATCAACGCCTTAAGTTTTCTTTTTTTAAAACAACGTAGAATGCGAATAACAGATATTTTTACAAAAGTAAACATGAATACTCCATAAAAATCCATGTTAAAATTTTGTCTGGTTGCCCAGAAACAGGTTCGCGCGTTAAGTTTGTGACCTTGATGCAAGTACTCTATTATTCAGCAGCAGTTTAAGCTTAAAAAGAAAATAAAAGTATGGACAATGAGATAACTAGTTTCTTTGGCTCTTTTTGTGGAAAAAATTACTTAAAAGTCTTTTTGATTTTACTCTTTTGACAGGTAAGATTTGAATTTGACATAACGAATGAATAATACTAATTCATTGATCTGTCAAAATTATTTCATTTGCAACAGTAGCAAAGGTCATTAATTAATAAACAACGGTTGAATTATGAGTATATTATTTGACAGTTGTGGATAAAATGTATTTATTTGTTATTTTGCGTTTTATATTAAGCAAGTTGCATGCATAAAAATTTTTCAAGAATTTTGGCTAATGCTGGTAATGTTTGGTCTAAAATGTTCAGGAGAGGATGCATTATTTACTTTTTTTACTGGGCCCTCACCCCTTTCTAGAGAAGAGTTTATGAGATTTAACATTTGGCTGGCTAATTCCTTAAAACCGAGCTTTAACAGATGATTGGTACGTCATCTGGACTACCTTTATTTGGAAAGGAAATTATTACTTCTCTCCGCTCTTCTAAATTTAATAATTTGAATTTATTGCACTGACTTCCAGTGTCACAAGCTTGAATGTTTTAATTTTATATTTGGTGTACTATGAAGTATTTCTTTTATACTGTTTAATTAAAATTTATTGAAACTATTTGCTATTTCTTTAATAATAATAAATTTTTTCCCTAAAAAAATTACATTATTATATTGCTCTATATTTTTAGGTGCAACGCACTGTTTAAAATTCTTCCACATTTCTATGAGAATATTCTTATTATTATCAATTTATACTTCACAATACTGTGTTTCTAATTTACTTAACCATAAAATTTCTATAATATTTGCATTCCTGCCAGTCACAATCTAATTTAGTAAGTTTAAATCTCTTATCTATTAAATCTCTACATCGAATTGCTTCTAGATATTCTTGCATACACATTTAATAATTCTAGTTATAATTGATAACTGATTCAGCCAATGGCATATGAGAATTTTACTTAATTACTACATACTGATAAGCGAATATATCCTTGCGTGGTATATCCGAAGGTAATATAACAATTGATATGATTATTATCGATGATATTTTCGAGTGGAACCTACGCTGCAGATTTGACGAGTCCGTAGGACAAGTGAAATATGCAGCTTCGCTTTCACGAGAAATATCTTGCATTATTAATCATGTCACGAGCTTATTTTTAATCAGAGAAAATAATTAATAATTATTTATTGTAATGCTGATTGAGAACGAAAACGTACCCTAAATGTACTGAACGCAACACATCGGATATAGGACCTAACCTAAGTATTGTTGTGTTAAAATTGACAGTTATAACTACAGACACGATTTGAAAAGCTGCACAATTCACTCGTCCTACGGACTCGTGAAATCTACATCGTCGGTTCCACTCGAACATAACATCGCTAATAATCATATCACTTGTTATATTACCTGTGGTTATATACGTAAATAAGGTGAACCATCCGGGCCAATACGGGCTGAAGATAGCGCAAGATGAACATGACTTTTTTGAAACAATATATCATTATTATAATAAATGAAACATATGTTTTATACCTACGTTTGTAGATAAAAGTCCAAAGTTTTGTAATAAATTTTAAAAAGCAAATTTTGTTTACATATTATACATGAACATAATTTTCATAGTCAAATATATGCCACACATTCCCATGAACGACTACACTAATGCAAATAATGTGTATATTTATAAATATAATCGTCTATAACATACTAAAAATAATTTACATTTGAATGTACAGTTTTTGAGAAACAAATAAAAATATACCAAAAAACACACTTTTTGATATATATTTTTATTTGTTTCTCAAAAACTGTAAATTAAAATGTAAATTAATTTTAGTATGTTATAGACGATTATATTTATAAATATACGAATTATTTTCATTACTGTCGTCGTTCATGGGAATTAGAAATTCAGTATCAAAATTCTGAATTTTTGACCAACTAGACTTCAACGAATATTTTTTTATAGTTTCATGTTTTAGCTACTCTTTTCATTCACATATATTTATTTATTTATTTATTTAGAAAACCTACAGTCCAAAAAAACCAATAAAAGGTTTCCACGAATTACTATTAATTATTACAAAGTTAAACATTTAGTATACGTAGCAATAACAAGTATAATAATACATACATTTTTTTTTTTAACAAAATTAAAGAAGCAATAAACCCAAAAAGAAGTTGATGTAAAATAACAAATTATCAATAATACAGCATAACACAGTGCATTAATTATTAGCATTGATCACAGATTTTTTAAATTGTGCTAACGAGAGGTGAAATATGTCAATGTGCTCATATTTGGAGTTGTATATGGACATGATTCTGTTGAGAGGAGAATTTTTGTTATTTGTTTTACTTAAAGGTAAGTAAAATAAATTAGTCGACCTCGTATTCTTAATGGGAACATAAAAATTCAGGTTATTAATTATGCAGTTTGAGTAAATCAAATTATTAATTATTTTATATAAAAAAATCACATCAGAATAAGTTCTCCTATTTTCCAAAGATTGCAAATTAAAATATTTTAGTCTCATTGCATAATCAGAGATTTCAATGTTAAATTTGTAACACAATACATTTAAGAATTTTTTTTGAACATTTTCAACAAGTCTTATGTTTTTATTGTAAAATGGGTTCCAAATTATTGATGCATATTCAAGTTTAGAACGGACCAGTGCGTTATATAAATTTATTAGAGCACCAGGATCACTGAAGTTTTTACAGTTTCTCAAAATGAAACCTAATATCCTGTAAGATTGCTTTACACAATTGTCCACATGATGATTCAGCAATAATTTGGAATCAAATAAAACACCCAAATCTTTAACCATTTGTTTGTTTTCAATGACGATGCTTTCAATTTTATAATTAAATAAGATGGATTTTTGATTCCTAGTAAAGTTCACAACATAGCATTTGGAGACATTAAGAGATAAATAATTAAGCTTACAGTAATTCTGTAGCTGATTTAAGTCACTTTGAAGTTCCAAGTTATCACTTTCGCTTTTTATAGTTTTAAATAATTTTAAGTCATCAGCATAAAGTAAAAATTTCGAATGTTCGAAGCATAAAGAAATGTCATTAATAAATAAATTAAATAGCAATGGACCTAAGTGAGATCCTTGCGGCACTCCAGATATAACTGAGATTAACCGTGACTTGAATCCATTACAGAAAACTAATTGAGATCTGTTAGTTATATATGACTGAATCCATCTTAGTAAGCTACCGTGAATTCCCAACATTGCCAGTTTTTTTATGAGTGTATGATGATGTACCCGGTCAAAAGCCTTGCTAAAGTCAGTATATATAACGTCTACTTGTATTTTTTTGTCCATGTTTTCACTTAAATACTCCGTAAATGGAATCAAGTTTGTTGAAATAGACTTTCCCGAACAGAAACCATTTTGCTCTGGAATGATGATGTTTTCCAGATTATTTTTTAACTGTTTCACAACCAGTGCCTCAAATATTTTGCCAAATGTGGATAGAATGGAAATAGGTCTGTAGTTTGTGGCATCATTTACATCACCTGATTTAAAAATAGGGGTAATATATGACAATTTCCAAGCATCAGGAAAAATACCTGATTGAAGTGACTGGTTGAATATTAAGAATAAAGGCTCAGTTAAATAAATTGCACAGGTTCGAATAAACTTTGCAGGGATTTGATCGGGTCCACATCCTTTATTTGTGTTAAGTGAAGATAAGTATTCTAAAATAGTGTCAAAGTTTAGAAACACTGAACATACGTTTAATGTAGAATTATTATGAGCGCTGTTAAGAATTAAATGTTTCTGAGAGTGATCTACATTGACAAAAACAGATTCAAAATGTTCAGCAAAGAGATCACAGACTTCAGATCCATTTTTAGCTTCACGATCTTGGTATCTAACAACATTGGGAATTCCGTTTTTCTTTCTCAGCGTTTTTGTAAAACTCCAAAAGGATTTTGGATCTTTTTTAATGTTGTTTTCAATATTACTAATATAAGATTTAAAATCTACTTTTATTTTAGTTTTTATTCTATCACGCAATAATGAAAACGTAGAATAATCTGAGTCTCTCCCATAAGTTTTCCATTTTTTATGAAACTTATGTTTTTCTTTTATGGATTTAATTAGTGATTTAGTAAACCATTTCGGATATTTGCTTTTTTTAATTTGTTTTGTAGGAATAAATACATAAAACAGGCTTTGTAAGATACTATAGAATGTGTCTATATTATCATTAACATTTAAGTGGTTTAGTTTATTTTTCCAATCAATAGCTGACAGTTTATAAATAATATCTTCGTAGTTACATTTAGAAAAATCAAAAATAATTGAGTTGTTACAAGAAAGTTGTTCGTTATCTTTTAAAGTAATGAACAAATTAAGAGGAGGGTGATGATGATCTATTTTACTTATAGGCGAGTGACTCAAATTAACTTTACATTCATCTGAACATAGAACTAGATCTAAAATTCTATTATTACTATTTACATGACCATTATATTGAAATAGGTTACACACATTCACCATGTTAAGAAATTCAAGGTTTAAGTCATTTCTTCTTGTAAGGGATGGTTCAAAGTAGTTTAATTTAGGAGACCAGTCAATATGGGGAAGATTATAATCACCAACTATTAAAAAAAAATCATCACAGTACCTTAAGTTAATGTCCGTGACTTTATTAAAATGGTCAGCGTATATTTCAGGGCTAGATGAAGGTGCGATGTAAACACAGCAGAGATGCAATTTCAAATTTGAGTAAGAAATTGTAACCCAAATATCTTCTGCTGCTGAATTCCAGGAATGCTGAACCTTTGATTTTAATTTGCTAGAAATTAAAATTGCAACACCGCCTCCTGCACTTTTATTTGGATCACTTCTATCCCGACGATACACGTAATATTTATCTGGATTACATATTTCTGAGTTAAACACGCTATCGTTTAGCCATGTTTCAGTTAATAGCACTATGTCATAGTCTGTAGCCGCTAATTCATTATAAACATTTAAAAGTTTAGATTTCATACCTCTGATATTTTGATAATAGATGTTGAGATTCATAATTAAGAAAGAAAATTTATAGTATTAATAAGTAATGGATTAAAAAGATGTCTACTTTAGTTTATCAATATCAGTTTTCGAGTTAATTATTATAATAGGAGAAGTTTCATTTTTTCGTGCAAATATTTTAGCCGATTTTACCCATACAAACTTATAATTCTTCTCCCTAGCTTTATCTTTGACATCTTTTAACAGCAGCTTATTGTTGGGACTTAAATGGTCATTAATGTAAATTTTATTATTATCCTGGAAATTAATTAGCCTTGCGTTTAAGTTTTTTATATTACGTGCACTTGAAATAAACATAAATAAATAAAAATAAATAAATATATCATCACGCCTTTTACCCATTAAGGGTGTGGCACTCTGCTTACGCAGATCTCGGTAGGTGATATATTTTTGCGTATGAAATGCGGTTACCAGCCGTCAAGTCATAGCCCCCAAAGCTGTTAGTGGAGGGGGAACCACAGGGGTAAATTTAAATTTGTAACTGTCGGCAGTGGGATTCGAACTGAGGATCTCACGATCCACAGTCCGACACGTTACCACGGAGCTATTTACCCCATGATAAACATATCTTTTTTTATTCGCGAAGTAAACCGAACAATAATATTTTTAGGAACATCTTTATTATATTTAAAAGATGCAACCCGATGGATAGCATCGATATCATTTTCACTAACAGGGCACTTTACGACTTGACCGATATTCGCCATTATATTAATTAAGTTCTCATTTTTAGTTTCAGGAACTCCAGCAATCTCTATGTTGTTGATACGAGATCGCTGCTCTAAATCAGCTACTTTGGCCTTCAGCAAATCACATTCCACTTGAAGTTTGTCTACCGATTTTACTTTTTCTGCTAGTGAGTTTATCTTCAACTCAAAATCATCAAATTTGTTGCAGCAGAATTCCACAGATTTTTTTAATTCAGTTAAGAAATTCATCACATCAGATAACGTAAGTTGAGCGATGTCACTACTTCCGCTGGAATCAGTAATACTTTTAGTAATCTGACAACTGTCGCATATTTATTTTATATGAGCTGATGGTAAAACATTCGCTTCGTCCGCAGTAAGAGAAGTGCAGGAGAAGTGATAAGATTGTTGACAGTGTCCCCCGCAAGCCAATCCTGGATTATTTCGTGGATTGATGTTTGTATTACATTTAGCGCACAAATTTAAATTGACCATTGTAAACAATTATAATTATAGCTGAAGGTTGAAGGTGAAAGACCTTGGTCAATGTAATTGAATTTTATGTTTCGACTTGTGTACACTGAGTCTACTTAAGTAAAAAAATTTGCAAAACTCAAACTTAACACATCTGAATATGAGTAAAATCCCAAGTGAAGTAGAAGTGGAGCTCAATATGATGATTAGAGCACCACGTCACTATTGATCACACTATTCGGATTACTTTGATTATACTTTGTATATTTAAAAAGATGTATGTACACACTAAAACTGCAAATTTCAAAGCTACTTAAATGCACACATGTGTGTATACCACTGCTTAGTTAAGCAATTATATAAGTACTAGAATGTTCAAAGACTTCACAGTAAAAATTGTTTTGTTTTTCGATACGAATAATTGTAAGAAATAATTTATTCAAATTTGAATTTGTAAAACACAATTCATAGGAGTGAAGTTAACCCAACGGATATATTCGTTTTTAGCCAGTGAAATGTACTTCAAACGTCATCGTGCTGTACAGTCACTGTAAAAAAACCATGAAATTTTGACAGATGGAGATATAATGTATCAGGTTGTTGGACCATAAAGAACATGAAAATAAATGAAGAATACAAAATTTGCTGCTTGAAATTTGTGTAACTATTTAGTTTTTTTGTTATAGTTATTGTTTTTAGAACTAATTTGATTCCAGCGTATCTGTTTAACCTATAATTTTATTTTAGCAAACATAATTCACATTTACCGGGATAATTTAGCGTACGATGTTACTTCTTAAATGATAATAAACAATTTAATAACAGAGATATATTCTGACATAGTCATTTATTCTCATTGAGGTTACAATTACTTTTACATGAAAATATAAACGAATATTATGTTAAAATCTAGAATCAACGTTTATAATGTTGATATTTAGTTCAGAATATTGTAAGAATAATGCACCAATGATTGGAATTGCACAATTTGTCAAAGAAACATCCTAGATAAACAATTGTTACTGTTTGATGTTTAGGTATGTAATAGAGTTTAAAGCTACTAATAAATTACATTAATATGTACAAACATATTATATATGTTTTTGTAAGTCCTCAGTGAAATATAGGACCTCTACAAAGTGCCTCCAACTGACTCTGTTGCTGGCTAGATGTTTTACTTCCGCCCATGTTCTGTAAACATCATTATGTTCTACGTTGTGGGTTCTCTAGCATAGTTCATGGTTTGTATATTGTTTGGCCAAAATAAGCTCAATATAATTCTCAGACATTGGTTAACAAACTCTTGTTTACAAATTCTCTCAAAATCAAACTTACTTCGCCTCCTGGGACATAAGAGATCTCTTCCGGCATCGAAGCGATAAAATTCATGAAATCATCAGCATGTCGCACTAGGACATCGAGATTATATTTACGCATGGTTGCTTCCGAAAAGTTTACATCAAATATTTTGCACTGCTGCTGTGCGTTGTGGTCGACCACTTAACCACCGCTCTCCATTCCACGATGAAGCCGCTTTGCACCAGTTGATTTATCATTCACCTATATTTATGCTACAACAAACATGAAGCATCTTGAAAGAAACGCGATGTTTCATGAATAGCAAGTACTTACTAATTTCGGGAGCTAGTATCAAATCACAAACAAATAAAAATATTGATGTATACAAATTATTTTCAAATAAAAACGTTTCTTTTCGAAAGTTACTTTTATATTTAATTATTATGTTTAAATTTATTATTTTTATTTTCTATTGTGAACATTTTTTATATAAATATACATTTCTTGTGAATTTATGATGTTATTTTTGAACGCGTGTCAATGCCCCTACCAAATGTTTCTACATACTTTTTGTGATTGGTTATGTTACACATTCTTGTCAGGAACATAGGAAGTCCTACATACGCGATAAAAATTTCAAAAATCCATTCAGTAACGCGTTTGTTTGACTTTAAATCGAACGAGTGCTTGAATTGCAAAAAAAAACTTGATTGTAGGTGGCTGGTCGGACACTGGCAATATGGCGACGAAATGAAAACAAACTAACCTGCCATGACAGCATGTATAGTATTCGCCTAGTTCATAAATTTGACTTCTGTAATCCCTGCAATTTCAACTATAATAGCGAAAATCGCTTATGATGAACTTATAGCAATAGAAAATAGGTTTTATTTACAGGCTCGTTCGCTTCATAATCGCTTGCAAGACGATTATATACAGCATTGACTTGGAAAATTTACAATTTGTACCGATTTTACAAGGTATACTTAAAAAGCCAAAGCCGTACTCTTTAATATTGCAATGTCAATAACACAATACATAACGAAGACCCTTGCTCATAGATGTAATGCTATTACCAGATTTCTTAGCCCTAATGAAGTAGATTACGGTATTTCTTAGATCTAGCTGTGATAAAAACATCAATTGTAAATGTACAGTTCAGGTCAAAGTAAAAAGAGGAAGTGTATCGAATAAAACAACAAAAAAAGATACTGGCTCAAGTAAAATAGTCGATTGTACTAAATGCGTTGTTACTAGATCCATGTACAATGGATATTCAAAAAATATCCTCTGGCAAACACTACACAATGAAATTGAATTCCCATACAGTGAGACTTCATTACTAAGATGTTTAAATACGATGGGGTTCACTTATAAAAAGTTAGGTTATAGGAAGAACATTATAGAAGACCCGCGATATGTAAAAATGAGAACAAAATTTTTTATCAAAAGTTGTGGAGTATCGAAGACCTGCTTTAAAAAAAAATTCTCTATAATACTTAGAGCCGATATTTCCATCTACGAATAAACTTCCGAATAAGTTATTCGTTGAATAAATAAAAAAATACGCATTAAAAATGACAACTAGAACAATGAATATCATTTGAGCTATGATTTTACTGCGACATTTTTCATTTATTCGGCGAATAATTTATTCGGTTCTTTATTTGCGATGTTGAGACTGATCAAGATCAAATGATATCGATTACTGACCTAGATAAACTCGTAAGATCTTTGATCTGATCTAGATTGTTTTACGTTTTCTGATCTTTATCTAGATCAAAAAGAATAAGATGTATGATCTTAAAAAAATCAGATATTTTCTTCTAAAATTTGACTCTCAGTACTAAAATAAATCAATATAATTTAATTTAATTATTTATATAGTATAAGAAATTAAAAATATCTTCTGAAAAAAAATGTAAAATAACTTTTTTAATTTTATTTTGCAAAAAGTAATTTGTAATTTCTTTGAAAATTTTTTGGTTAAAGAAATATCCAATGGAATCACTGTAATTCTGATCACGTGTGCAAAATTAACCAATCAGGTCACAATTACACTGATAATTTTTTGACGTTTATTTAAACCAATCAAATGCTTTATTGTATGTCACGTGTCTGCGTTTTAACCAATCCTGTCATTATTATACTGAGAATAATGCTCTTGTGATAATTCCCGGCAATTTTCTCTGTAGCTTTTTTGTTTTTGTTGACAGATGTCAGATGTCAGATAGTTATCATCAATACAAGTAAAAATGAGCAAAAAAGATTGATTTAGTGGCTTGCCTGATGAAGAAATCAAAAAATAATCTAATTAAATATAACTCGAGAGTTCGATAAATTAGAAAATAATTCTCCAGTATCTTTCTCAAACTTGTCGTCATTTGGCAATAGCCACTCAAGCCCTACGGGCTTTCGTGGCTATTGCCTGGCAACAAGTTTTCGAAAGATCTGTCAAATTATTTTCAATTTATTCTCACCCTCTTGTTATATTATTACTGATAATTTCCCGGGGAAATTATCACCTGTTGCTAAGTAACAGTCGTTGATAGCTGGTTGACAGTTAATTCAATATTTAATTTGTTTATTTCAAAATGTTATTTTCACGGTTAGAAAATGAAAATAATAATAATAACCGCAAAAAATTTTCTCATCGAATATCCCTCGACCATTGATAAATACTTATAATTTGATCACAACTACCTCAAGAACGTTGCTTGAAGGTTACAGCCCGGGCGGTTACCAAGCAACGTTCTTTCGGTAACTGTGATAAAATTATTTCGAATTATCAATGGCCTAGGGATATTATAGCTGATATTATTAAAATTGTCACCTCTCTATTTTTTTTAATAAGAATTAAAAAATTTTGAAAAGAAATTACTGATCTTTTTTATGATCTAAAAAAAGATTTTTTATTCCTGATCTGATCTAAAAAAATAGATCCGATCATAAAAATTGATCTATGATCTAATCAAGATCTTATTAAATGTGAAAATTTTGATCTTGATCTAGATCGTTTTTAAAATGATCTATCACAACACTGTACTGTAAATGGAAATATCGGCCCTTAAAATTAAATATATGTAAAATAATTTTATCGCACGGAAAATTATCAGCAAATGGAGTAATACGGCCCACGAGTAACAGCATCCAGTGAAACAGTTTGTTAGTGGTCGGTCTTGCAAGGCAGAATTCCACAAAGAGAACTTCTCAGGTCAATTCTCTATATAGTCGATGTGTAAGCGATTGTGAACCGAAAGAGCTTGTAAATAAAACCTTTTTTCTAGTGCTATAAGTTCACCGTAAGCTGTTTTTGCTATTGTATACCTAAAACATTTAAATCTAAATTATTATATTTTGTATCAGGAACATAAAAGCCACACAGAACGCCTTTCTAGCCTTCTGTTTAGTGGGCGAAGGTTGGCACAACTTCCACCACACCTTTCCGTGGGACTACCGCATTGGCGAGTACGGCCAGGGCTACCAATTTTCCGCTTACGTCATCGAGGCTTTCGCCAGCCTCGGGATGGCTTAATTATTTGTGTTCGTGTGTTTCAGGTAAGTACATATTTGTTAGTTTCACATAAAATTATGTCAAAAGTACCCATGCAACATGTAAAAATGTTTCATCTGAGTTAAACTACACTGAAATTTGATATTACTATGCTGTGCACGTGCAGTACACCAAATTTATTATAATAGCGTATAGAAGAGAAAAGTACGCATGTAGTGTTAATGTATTTATTTACGTAAAAAAGTTAATATAAACAACGTCGAATATAATTTTTGGTTATGTATCATTTAGCGCTAAAATCAGAACACAAGAAATTAGGTTCACTTTTGGGGCGTGTTATTCAAATAGTCATACTTTGTTACGTGTCAATTTCGTCCTGCGTCATTGTTGTCATCTCGTTACTTTCGTGCTCTCATATTCTTCATTCCTTCGTGCCGTAATCATTCATTATTCGCGCTATCACTACAATCCAGTTAGTATTTATAAACATTTTATATATTTGCAACATTACGTACCTGCCTACAAATTAGTTAACCTCTGAATCGTATCAACAACTTGTAGTTATTAACTTTTGCAATCCTTATCTTAATAATTCAATTTCGGTATCCATGCAATTTAAAGATAGCCTACGGCTCGTCCTATCAAAATAAACTCGCACTCTCAAAATAGCAGTTTCCAACTTTGTGATACAAATAACTATATATTTGTTATTTATATTGAGGTAACTAACATTACATTTGTAGGTTATGTATTTTACAGCTGTCATATCGGGCAGATTTTTTTGCCAACCTTGGTAACCAAATGCACTAAATTTGTTACTTTTAAATTCAATTTCATTCTTATTTCATCATTGTTTATATTAATATTATGTAAAGAATTGTTTCAAATACTATATTATTTCATAATAAATATAATTTATTAATAAACGCTTTAGAAATAGGAATGTTTTCATCTAAATTTCCGGGTTGTCTATCTAGTGGAGACCTGGGAAATGAACATTTCGGACGTTGCTTAGGCAACGCTAATCAACACATTTCAATGTATGAGTACAAAAATAACTATTATATCACTGTAATCTACACTATTGTATCGACATTTCTTTAATAAATATTTCTCTATTTATATAATTAAAAAAAGGCCAAATAATGTTTTACGTACTTCAACATTACTGCATTTATTGTATAAATACATTAAAAATCACATTTAAGAATTAAAAATATTGACATCAGCGCCGCCAAAACGCTGGAACTAACCAAAATACGGTACATCCATAAAATCGAGATCGTGACGTCACACATTTAAATTGAATAAAAACAATAATATGAATTAGTTCACTGTTGAAAATTCTACCACTAAAATAATATAAAACGTCTAATTATCAACAATAAGTTAATTAATATTATTGTTTTTATTAAATTTGAATGTTTGTGACGACACGATCACGATTTTCTGGACACACCTTATTTTGGTTGGTTCCAGCGTTTTAGTGGCGCAGATGTCAATATTTTTAATATGACTTTTAATGAATTTATACAATAAATTTAGTAATTTTGAGGTATGTAAAACATTATTTGGCCTTTCTTTTAACTATATAAATAGAGAAAAAGCACATTTTTAATGAAATAGTTTTTTTTTAACAATCTGAAAGCAAAGCTGTCAATAATTAAGTAAAATCGAGTATTTTATTTATTTTTTAAAGAAATTTCGATACAAATTGGATGAAATTACCAGTACATAATAAATAAATAGTGTGGAATACAGTGATATAAATATATTTTCAATAATCAGTATAATACAGAAGTAATTAGTGAGTATAAATGAACTGTCATTCAACAATCATTACTTTGTTACTTCAAAAATAAGTATTTTCAGTATATTTCTAGTCGACATAATCGAAGGAATGATAATACAAATGGATTATTGGGAAAATAAAATATATAAATGTACCAATATGATTTACAGACGCAAGGAAACATTGGCTGGTACCACGAGCTCTGTTTTTGGGTGTTTTAGGATCGGTTAGGTTAGGTTAGGTTAGGCGCTAAAACCGAGCTTAAAACACTGCTCTTAAAACACCCAAAAACAGAGCTCGTGGTACCAGCCATTGTGTGTACGAAGAATTTATTCATAACCTACTTGCTCAAAATAAAATTAAAATATTTGTAGTTCACATGGAAATACGTACATGGATTACATTTCTAAAGGCAAAATATCTTAAATCGTTAAAGATATCACGGAATTGCGAATACTCGTGAAGATAAACATAAAAACTTTGTTGTCTTGAATGAAATTACGTTAAACATTCATATATTTGAATGAGTTTGATTTGAAATTCTGAACTACATAATCACATTTTAACATACCTCATCAAATCCATTCCCAGGAACTGTCTGCTCGAGTCCAATGTAGCGGGCCACATTAATTCGGACTAGATTGTAGCAAGAGCCGCTGATGACATTCACAAAACTGAACTGGACCATCTGTTGCTGTTTATACACAATCTCTCACTACACACACTCAATTTAACAATCAAACTTGATAATTTAATCATTGTAAAAGTTGTTTATTTGATTTTTATTGAATTATTCACGAAATAAAACTTTGACAGCACAAATGGACTAGTGACAGTTGATATTTACCGCTAGTGACATCTGCGTCTAAACGCGTAAACTACGAACTGTCACTTACTCTTATTTTAATATAACAATTATTTCTATTGTCATAAATACGTGAATTAATTGTTATTATCGAGTAATTAACGGAAATAAATAAAATGATATAAGTAAAGAAAATAAATTGTGTTAATAATGGTAACTTTATTTTATAAGTTGGCAGTATTTTTGTCCCGAAATATCTACCACTGTGTTAGTCTTGCCTGTCAAAAAATTATGTCATCTTTATTTACCTGTATATTTATACAATATAATACTAATATTATACTATATTAACAAATAATTCATTTAGTAATCAATAAAAATTTTAATTATATATTAATAATTGTAACGGACGATCGATTTAGCGTCGTAGTTCATGGATACTTACAGAGATGGCGCCAAAATGATCTGTCACTATCTAACATAAATTTACTTATTTATTTTAATGAATTACTCAATAATTATTAACTTATGGACATGTTTATGTGCACAGAAGTGATTATTAAAGTTTGTACAACAATTTTGATGTATGAGACATACAATTAGTGTCAAACAGCCAGTGAAATGTAGTGATTTTTTATCAATAATTTGAATAGTTTTTAATGAATTGTTACAAAATGAGTCGAAATTGAGGCTGGAGAACTGAACCAATGAATTTAGCGTGATGTTCTAATGTTTTCTGTGTCTGTTCACATTTTGAATTAATGTTATGCGGTAGTATTGGTGTTACACATTTTGGCTTCTAGGTTATGTTATTTTTAAGTCGTTTTTATTAGCGAAAATAAGACGATAAAATAAACATGTTTGAATTGAAAGGTAGGTTTTATTATTTTTACAGTCGTACATAATTTATTAAGTTTACAAATTTACATGAAACATATTTAAACAAAAATAAATAAATACAAGAAAATCCTTGAAAGGTTTGTACATCTTAAACTATTACAAAAACTCATTGGTAAACCGGCAACTCCCAAGAAACGCGTTGTTTGAAACCATTCAATGGAAGTATTACTAGGAAATGATTGCCATTGCTTACAAAATGGTTCGGAATGGTAGTGAGTTTTCAGTGAGCACGTTTTAGGGTCCCTAGAATACGCTTTTACTAGTTTCGCGATGATGTCTGTGTGCTGATTAGTTTTCAGTGATAATCCAATAGTATTTCATGACAATGACATGTGTCACATTTCGTAAATAATTAAAAATTCGATTTTAAATCAGTGCTGTGAAACTTTTAATTTAGTACCAAACACGGCAGGATTAGAAATAAAAAACAACTGATGATTGTTCAAAATAACATTTTGAAGGTTTTTAGGTTATGTTTTGTATTTACGTGTATTTTAAAGAGTAAGTTTATTTATTCGCAAGGTTAGTATTTAATTATTTATTCCTGCACATTGTATTTTATTTTTTCATGCATTAATGTTGTTTAATATTTAGATAATGCCGCAGTACAATATTGGTGGTATTTGTTGTGCTGCTGTCCATTACCAAAATAATCAGTATCAAAACAAAGATTTAAGTTTCTTCAGAAATACAAAATGCTACGGCGCCTTGATTGTTGCAAACTAGAATTATTTAAATTATATAGTCAAGTCACGCATGAGAAGTTCATTTATTTCCTTTTGACATTTATTTGGAATTTTTGACAAAATTTTGTATTTAGTGCAATTATCTAAATTAAAAAAGTTTGAAGGTATGTTAATGTTTAAAATAAAACGACGTAAAAAATACTAGCATTATACGAGGCTTGACTTTTAAGTTTGTGCTATGTCCAGTGATTTTATAGTCAATTTTATTCATTTAACGGAATTTTAAATTATTAAAAATAATTTTAATGTATGTATGTATGTAATGTATTTTTTATACATGGTAATTTTTGAAACAGTTTTTTTTAACAGTGAGACACAAACGTACGTCACATTTCTCACATTTTAGGCGACTCTATCCTTTTATGCAGAGCTTACATCTTCCTTTCGTTGTATGCTCTGGATAATGAGCTACAGTACCCGTTCTGACTGCTCGCAAGTAATTTGATGACACAGGTGCTTTTAATTTTTTTAGTGTATCAGTAAATGGTCTACCTTGTTTTGGTTTTCCCACTTTAGTCAGTGAATAAGCCATTTCGCTTTTAAATTTTTTTAACCGCATTGTCTTATTCGTATTAGCACTCATTCTGTAATCGAGCCATGCATTGACCATGCAAATATCTAATAGAAAACTAAAGATTGGAAAATACCCCCACTAAATCGTAAATGTATTATGTAGCCATATGACATCAGGTATATTTGAACTAAATTTGCTATAAAACTACAAACGTATGAAAAAATAATACAATACATGCGTAAAGTATGCACTTTGAACTTACAATTAGATATATCGTCAATCTTCTAAAGTTTTGGTTTATACTGAAAATTTAAAATTTGCCGACACGTGTTTCGCACATACTGAACGAGTCGAAACATGTCTGCGCAAGACAGAAAATTTTAAGTTAAAATTTTTTCAATAGATGTCTAAGTGGACCTTAGCGCCAAATTCAAACGTGTTGTCACATGGCAGCATATTCCATTTACAGTCACCGTTGCTCAGTTAAGAAAAAATAACATCAAAATACCATGTAACCATAGTTTTCCTGTAAAAATCAAAACATGCGATCTGGCAGAGCCCGTAAGTAAAATTGAACATGTTTTCATTCACAAAAATGTTTACAGTTGACTGTTGTTGTGAAAAATTGTTTCGTCTTTTCATTTAACTTGAAATCAATTTAATTTTAGTACAGTGTAAATGTTTTCTTCTGAAATATTTGAATAGGTCCGGCACCACCAGACATAATTGATTCAAGAACAGAACCACCAACAACCAACAACAACAGCTGCAGAGACAGAGAAATCTACAGATATACAACAAAATGGTTACCTCTTTTACAGCTGGTTGCCATTCTAGGTACGTACAAAACAGAAGAGCACCTAGGCCATCAAGCTCTGTGTTGATGGCGATAGGATTTAGTAAGCAGTTTGTTCAATGACAATGAAACAGAAGAGCACCTAGGCCACCAAACTCTTTTTTGGTGACGATAGGATTTAGTAAGAATTATGTGCAAACGGAAAACGATATTCCAACTCGAGAAAGAGCGGGGCGTAATTGCACGGTTGGGAAAAACATTATTAGGGGAATAATTTTTTTTACTCAGATTTGGCTTTTGAGTCTTATCAATTAGCCAGTATCATCATTGTAAATAGGGTTGGGACATCAAAGCAAAAATAAAAAAAGTTAATTATATTCTTATTTACTGTTTTTAATGAAGTTAAAGAGATGTTGCCAGATTTGTATGTTTTGAACTGAGAGTAAAATACTAATTTTAGTAGGAAGATCAATTCTATAGTTAATCAGCTGTGAAAACAAAGTAGCGGGCAAACAAGGGGAGGGGAGTAATTAGTTTAGGTGAAAAGACTGAAAATGAAAGTAATTATATAAATACTATGGAATTAATTAACTTGTATTTGTAGCCATCGACTGTCTGTTGTTATGAACGATAAACATGTACAATAATAACATAGTCAGCCATGAAATGTAAAAATACAAAATAAGAGAATAATTAATGATTGATGAATTGTGTGGATTTCAATGAAAGTAAATACAATACAAGTGCGTTCTGTGTTCTTGTATTTTATAAATACACACGAGAAGAAAACAAGCGCTTTCCTCTCGTGTTAGACAAATAATTCAAACTATTGAAGAGGATTCAATTTGTGTAAAAATGAAATTTATTGTTTTGGGTTTCCAGTAAACTCTCATCCAGCTATCCACACACACAGACATCATTTCAGCGATTCCTATATTTCCCTAAACTTTGCAGGTTTCGTGTCATATGCAATGCTGGTACAAATTCTGTTGAAATGGCAATCACTCGCAGTTTAAAGTCTCCCGCCACATCTTATCACTGACGTCACAACAAGCATTCTTACTGTATTCATACTTATATAACTTCACACATATAACAATTCAATTGTTTTTGTATCTGTCAGTAAGCTAAACAACAAAGTGTTTGTAAAATATATCAAGTTGTTTTTTGGCAATCTCGTGTTTATTTATTAACTCGCATAACCTGAAGACGCTCAAACACTGCAAATTAACAGGTTATGGGCCCAGAATTGTTTATAAGCCCATTGTTAAATAAAAATTGAGCTCGAAAATTAAAGTGAGGTTATGGCTGAGGAACATCGATACAAAATTCCATTGTTCGATGGAACCAATTATGATAATTGGAAGTTTCGAGTGGAGACGTACTTGGACGAGCTTGAGTGTCTGGAATATATTGAGAGCCCACTTTCTGATTTACTGGCACAAGTGGATGAAACGGAACTACCAACAGACCAAAAGCAACGTGCGAAGGAACTTCACAAAAAGCGAGATAAGAAAAGTAAGTCAGCAATAATACAGAGAATTGAAGATAATCAACTTGAACATGTTAAAGATTGCAAAACAACTTTTGAAATTTGGGACACTTTGAATAAAACCTTTGCTAGAAAAGGTATTGCTAGCCAATTACTAATTCGAAAAACTTTGCTAACCATGAAATTTAATTCGAGTAATGAAACCATGGAGTCTCATTTCTTGAGATTCGATAAATTGATTAGAGATCTCAAGTCAACCGGAGCAAATCTGGAAGAGACTGATGTGGTGTGCCACCTTCTGCTCACAATGCCCGTCGAATACGATGTTGTTGTGACAGCGATTGAGACCTTGTCCACGGAGAACCTGAAGTTGAGCTTCGTCAAAAATCGACTCCTGGATGAGCAAGCGAAGAGGTTAGGTGTTCGACAGGAAGGAGAGCCCTCATCATCCAACGCATTCTCAGCTCAATCGCACGGACCCAGGAAGTGGAATTCGTCGAAGGGGAAATCCAATCAATTCAAGAGGAATTTTGACAAAAGGAACTATCAATGCCACAACTGTGGTGGATATGGACATTTTCGACGGGAATGCAGGAAGCCACCAAAGGACCCGAGCAAATTCCAGAAGGAGGCACATGTAGCAGCTGACTCAGGAGAAGAGGAAGAAGAATTTAGTTTTTTCGCTGGAAAAGCTAAAACTGAAAATTCACAATGGTACCTGGATTCTGGCGCTTCTGAGCATTTGGTAAGCGTTGATAAATATTTGCAAAATGTCAAGCAGCTTGACCATAACATTTGTATAAAAAGCGCAAAAACAGGATCAACTCTTACAGCAACAAAAAGAGGAAACCTCCACGTTGAATCTGTTGTGGATGGAAAAGTAAACAGGATAAAAATCCTGAATGTCCTGTATGTTCCAGGACTGCAATTTAATTTACTGTCGGTTTCAGTTTTAGAGCGAAATGGCTATATCATTACTTTCAAAAAAGGCAAAGGAATTATAGAAAAGAATGGCGAGGTGCTAGCAGTCGCAAGAAGGGAACACAAATTGTACGAGCTGGTCTTGATGTACCCTGGAGAAAAGGCCAACCTATGTGAAATGGAGAAGGGTACGGAGTTATGGCACAGACGTCTGGGGCATATCGGAATCAAGTCACTACACAAACTGAAATCATTGGTAAGTGGGGTAGAAGCAATTCGCCTGGAAGAAGAGCGACAGATTTGCCCAATCTGCGTTCAAGGCAAACAAACACATCTACCTCATCAACAACAACGTATACGCGCCAAAAGGCCGTTACAACTAGTCCACAGTGATTTGTTTGGTCCGGTAGATCCGAAGTCCTATGACGGAATGCGCTACGTACTGACCCTTATAGACGACTTTACTCACTTCACGGTGGCCTACCTTTTAAAGTCAAAAGGAGAAGTGTTTCAGAAGTTTAAAATTTATGAAGCCATGGCCACGAACCACCTCAACCTGAAGATCTCACGATTTAGATGCGACAACGGTCGGGAGTATCTTTCTACGGAGATGAAAGAGCACTTCGAGCAACGTGGGATCCAATTCGAATTTACAATCCGTCATACACCGCAGCAGAACGGAGTTGCAGAGCGGATGAACAGGACAATCCTGGAAAAGGCGAGATGTATGCTTTTGGACTCATCCTTGTCGAAGAACCTTTGGTCGGAAGCAGTGCTGGCAGCGATCTACTTGATCAACAGGAGCCCGACGAGTGCCCTGGAAAAGGCTGTTCCTGCGGAATTGTGGTTCGGCGACAAGGTCAACCTGAGGAAGCTGAAAGTCTTTGGCTGTAAAGCCTACTTACATCTACCCAAGCCACTCATTAGAGGGAAGTTCAGCCCCAGGTCTAAGGAGTGCTTCATGATTGGGTACTGCAACAACGGCTACAGGCTCTGGTCACCGGAGGACGGGAAGGTCCTCAGTGGATGTGACGTCATCTTTGATGAAACACCGGGGAAATTCCAGGGCAGCCAAGGAGCAGATTTTTACGACGGCGTAAAAGCAGCGAATGATACCGCGACAGGAGGAGAAGATGCAGTGCAGGATGTTGGAAATCCACCCCCTCCACCACCTACGGTTCGAGAAGAAGAAGAAGTGCAGGAAGAGGAGAACCAGGAGTATCATAGCGCTGAGGACGCCGGTATGGATGTCCCAGGGAGTGCGGAATTGAGGAGGAGCACTAGACCAAGGAAAGCGCCCAAACGATTCGACGACTATGTGGTTTTGGCCCTGAATGCTGAGACCTTCGTTGAAAATCTACCGATGTCGTACGCCGAAATTCATGGAAAAGAAGATGCAGCACACTGGTACGCGGCAGTCGAGGAGGAGCTGACAGCTCTCGAAGAAAACAGGACCTGGTCATTGGCATCTCTACCCACAGGAAAAAGGGCGATAAGCAACAAGTGGGTATTTAAGCTCAAACGAGATGAAGATGGCAACATTGTGCAATACAAAGCTCGTCTAGTCGTGAAAGGCTGCTCGCAACGTCAGGGATTCGACTATGACGAGGTATACGCCCCAGTTGCTAGGTTGGACACCCTGAGGACACTCCTAGCAGTTGTCAACAACCAGGATCTCCACACAAGGCAGATGGACGTGAGAAATGCGTTCCTGCACGGCAAGCTGAAGGAGGAGATATACATGCAGCTACCTGAAGGCTTCAAAAATCAATCTCGTCTGGTCTGTAAGCTGAATAAAACGCTCTACGGGCTGAAACAGGCTCCTAGGGCATGGAACGAAGAGTTCGACACCTTTGTTCAGTCACTTGGATTCGTTCAATCTGAATATGACAAATGTCTTTACAGAATGCTCTTCGAAGGACAAAAGGTCTACCTCCTTATCTATGTGGACGACATTCTGATGGCAAGCAGCAGTCAACCAACACTGAACAAAATTGGAACTCTCTTTCAACAGAAGTTCCGAATGAAAGACCTTGGACAACTTCGGATGTTCCTAGGCATCAAAATACACAGATCAGAGAAAGGAATGATGCTGAGTCAGCCAACCTATCTACAAAACCTACTCCAACGTTTCGGAATGGACAACTGCAAAGGTGCATTTACTCCAATGGACATCAAACCTCCAGCGGGCACCGACGGGGAGTCCATCATCGAAACGAAGCCTTATCGGCAAATGATAGGATGTCTGATGTACGCGATGCTGACTACGAGGCCGGATATCAGTGCTGCAGTGAACTTCTACAGCCGATTTCAAAATCATGCAACTGAAGAACAATGGAACGGACTGAAGAAAATACTGAGATACATACAACAAACCAAGGATATTGGACTGTTCTTCCCAAAGCAACAATCGGAGCCACTAGTTGGATATGCTGATTCGGACTGGGGAGGAAACACAGACCGCAAATCCATCTCAGGCTACCTGTTCCAGGTTCTAGGTTCTACCGTTAGCTGGACGACGAGAAAGCAATCTACGGTCGCTTTGTCCTCTACGGAGGCAGAGTACGTCGCCCTAGCTACTGCAGGCACTGAGCTAATCTGGCTGAGGGGTCTTCTCAAGGACCTGGGAATCGACTGTTCGCAACCCATCACCATTTACGAGGACAATCAGGCGTGCATTCACCTTCTACAACGTTGGCAGCACAGATCAGAGATCTTCACATGTCACGTCAGATCAACGCAAATTAACAAATTCATTTAATTAACGCGTGTTCATGACATTTCAATTGTTTTATCATTTTAATTAATAAATGGTTTTCGGCCCGGATTTGCCAGTTTACCAAAAGCAACGCACCATCCAAGATGGAAACCAGGAAGTGCCAACTCTGCACCCAATTCCAATCCATCGTGAATGGAATTACAATTCAATACGTATTTCCACAACGAGGCTGTCATCATCAGTCGAACAAACCGACGCAAACAACCAAGATTACACAACTTGTGAACCAAGCCAGTGGTCAAGATTGAATCCGTGATCTGCAACTTCCTGTCTTTTATAATTGTAAAGATACACACCGCACGAGCAAATAACTAAACACTAACATTAGTTAGACTCACAGCTTCTCTTCTACTACTGGATCAAGTTCCCGCGTCCAGCTGTCCGCTCTGCTAGAGTCGACTGGGCTCAATTTCTGGGCGTGGCTTCCGTTTCCCCAGAAAGAGTCACAGTCCGCTGCTGCGCCGATCAGCTCCCGGCAAGGCAGTTTTTGTGGAGTCTCTAGTGTTGAAGCCAGTGGCTCGGTGGTACAAGGTTCTCCGATCAGTTCCCGGTAGGGCGGTCTATCGCCATCCGACATTTTCTGAAATATACAAAAAATGATCACATTCTAAATTATATATTTCTAGCTAAAAGCTATTAACTAAGGTTGTAATCAAGATTGGTTAGCATAAACTTTGACATATTTTGATAATACAATTAATTTAGAAACAAAGTTATAGATGATGAAAGAATGAAGTTAACCCTAATCCGCTTTATGAACCTGCCAGTTAAATGCTCTGCAATCTAGGAATACTGTGGACTTACTTGTACTACCATCGGAAACTAGGTACACGCCGAACTCTCCGTCGAGGGCGGTGCAGGTGGAACGGGGCGCATCGCGGGTCCCTCGCTTGGCACAAGACACGTCGATTTGCAGATCAAAAGCTGCGGGGTATTTGGAAAATTTAGCAATTTGAATAACAAAAATACATAACGACGTAAAACAAGTAAACTCTTAACAATTAAAAATAAAAACTAAATCATAAGAAAACCTTGACCTACTACTTGAATTTTTAAGGTAAAACATATTTTAAATGAAGAGTAGGCGAACAGCAATAAATAAACAATCTATTTCTATCTCAATGTTCTACCAACTTTTCACAGATTATTTTCATCGCTTATTAAAGATTACTGATATTTTTATCCGTCTATTTATCTCAAAATGCCGCTAGAGACATGTATCTTGTTGATGAAATTTGAATGGTTCATTTTGACGTTTCAAATACACATTTTTCACCCACGCACACTTCTGTACTCAGCAAAACACATTAACACTGCATTTTTAATAATTCCGTATTGAATTTCTTTATATTTTTAACTAATAACTATTGCTTTAGGTCGACTCATCGAAATTAAAGACTTGTTGAATGACAAAAGGTTAGCAAAATTTATTAAACATTTGATTAAAATAATCAAACAGTTCGTTTCTTTATGAAATAAATGGAATTCAAGTATAATTTAATTATTCACCAAGAAAAGTTATTTTAATTCCATTAAGGGCCGGTATTTCCAAACTTAGTTAACTAGAGAATAAATTTATCAATGGAATAAATATAATAAAAATATCGTATCAAAATTATTAGCTGTCACCTTTTGATGCAATATTTTTTATTTATTCCATTGATAATTTATTCTATAGTTTCCCTAAGGTTGGAAATACCGGCCCTTAAATAATTTTCCGAACAATAAATTAGAACATTTTAAAAAATCATTACGACTTTTAAAAGTTAAAAATTTTCTAATAACTTTTCACAGATTATTTTGATCGCTCATAAAAGATTATTGATGTATTGAAGACTCTAGAAGAGTCTAGATGACATTCGTAAGATTATTTGTGACCTGTATAAATAGGTAATGGGCGCAACACACGCGACCTCGATCAGCTGTTTGGGTATTAACTGTCAATGGAGGTTTTCAGTACATTTATTTGCTAGTTTAAATTTTTTTAAAGGTTTCTTTTTTAATATTGTGTGTGTTTGCGATTATAGTTTATGCGTTGTGGTACTAAAAGTGTGTAAAAATAAAATTTTATTAATTCATTTTCGTAGTATCACAGTATAAGAATTTCTTATATTGCGGTACAGCGAAAACAGTACAGAATGAAATAATTAACTTTTATTTTTAAACACTTTTGGTAACCGCAAATACGCACAATATTAAAAATAAAACCTTTAAAAAAAATTTTAAACGAGTAAATACATGTACTGAAAATCTTTACTGAAAGTTAATGTCCATACAGCTGATCGAGGTCACGTGTGTTGTGCTCGTTTCCTGTACCTTAAAATCACGAAGTATAATATAGATAGGAGATGGCACTAGTGCGGAACTAGCGGCACGGAATTTTACTATTCATGATAGATGGATGGATGAGAGAGGGTAGGAGGCCGGTTGTTGTTATGGGTAGAACATAATTTTTCATTATTTTATTATAATATTATTGTTACAATATACTAAAAATATGATATATGAATTATGTTATTTACTTTAAGAAATCTAGACGTTTTCGAATTTTTTATATTTAGTTTGTAAAATAGTAACCAAAGATTATTCAAAGTAATTATCAGAATATTTGCAAATATAAACAACGAAACTGATTTATTTAGTTTGTAAAATAATAATTTGAAAAAATCCCGAAACCGCAGGTCGAGGGATTTTATCTTAAATTATTATGTACGATAACACTTTTTTAAAGCAAAATTTTTTAAATAAGCTAGACATCAAATTTAATCGATTCAATTATTTAGCACGAGGGGTGTATGTCAAGATTATTTCATGAATTCGTAGCATAAACTTCAATATTTGCCGAAGAAATTGAACTAAAACGTCGATTTTGACACATTTTCACATAAATAAATCGGTACACACATAAGCAAAAGGCACCATAAAATTTTGTTGTTATACTGTAACTATAGCAAATTGTTTGTTTTTCTTTTAACTTGTCAAATAAATGTAAAAAATTTGTAAATTAAAATAGCTAGAATTGAATAATTCAGCATGTTTAAAGATATAGAATACTAGTAAAGGTGAAGAACATGTAAGTATCTTGCTTCTGCAACTAATTATTCGGCTAAATATGCCTTCAAAATGTTCAAAATTTTCATATAAAGCTAGCTTCAATTTAGTCGCGAATAAACTTAGCTAAAATGCACAACAATGGAAAATGAGACATTCTGATTGGTGAAATTTGTAATGAGTGAAATAATCAAAGTAATTACCAGAAAATTTGCAAATATAAAGAATGAAACTGATTTATTTAGTTTGTAAAATAGTAACCAAAGATTATTCAAAGTAATTACCAGAATATTTGCAAATATAAACAACGAAACCAATTAATTTAGTTTTGTAAAGTTGAATTTTACCTAACCTTCTGACGTTATGAAATGTCACTTTTTACATAATTTCTATGAAATGAGTTTTGAAAAAATCTTTAGGTAACTGAGTTACGTAAAGAATTTTTTCTACGACCACAACTGAAATTATGTCATTGCAGAACAAACTACAATCAATGTAAGTGCGTTGTTACGAATAGTGTTACGTAATGTTCATTCAAGTGTTACGTAATGTTCATTACGTAACACTTGAAAATGAAATTTAAGTTGGCATTACTGACTGTCACATTACCAATATAATTAAAATTTGATGTATCAAATCTTAGATTTAAATGTTATGGATTCAAAGGCTAACTGATAAAATTTTATAACTAAATTCATGTTTTGCTGGGTAAATAAATTGACACCAATAAATATTTCAACAATATATGTAGAGGGGACTATGTTTCGTCATTTATCCCTACGCTCAATAATTGTCGTTTATTTTTATAAACACAAACAAAACTTGTTTGACATTTTGGTAATGTGTGTGATTATTACATGTAAACTGGTAATATTTTATAGTCTCCCATCTGCATCTATAGTTTATAATTTTATTGTGAGGTAAATATATACTACTAAATATTATTATCCTTTACTTATATTTATTACTATTTTAAGTAAGAAATGTCAAGCGACAGTGATATTTCAATTGGAACACCACTGGAGATACAAGCTAAAGCTAAAAGTGCAACAAATAATCTTTTGGTGACAAAATCTCGAGAACGATACGAATTTGTGTATCAAAAATTCATGGATAAGAGAAAATAAAAAAGCCTAATAAATTTCTTACTATTTGAATATTATTTTTAATTTAGAAATAGTATTGAGTGGTCGTAGAAAAAGTATAGTACAAAACTCGAGATGTAAAGCAATTACGCCCTCGTGAAATTACAAACTCGCCGCTACGCGGCTCGTGTGTCAATTTTTTCACTCGTGCGTAAATTGCTTCTTACTTATCTCGTTATGTAATATACTATTACGTAACTGAGTTACGTAAAGAATATTTCGCGCCGCCGTCCTACATTGACACAATTACATATCTCTAAAGCGGTCGGAAATCATGTTTTTGCTAACTTTTATGGTTGTATGTTGGCATCACTTCACTAATTTTAACTAACTATTGACGCTAGAAATGTCAAAGTATTACAATTGACTTAACAGTATTATGGCAATATATCTACAATTGAGTATTTGCAATACAAGAAAACAGAATATTTATGGATTTTAAACATATTTGTAAGCAATTATAATTGAATTTGCAGTGTAAAATCCAAATAAAAATATGTAGATATTTTTGGTTATGATATTGGAAAATAAATATAAATGACATTCAAATATTGTGAAGTTAGCAACATAAAAAAATTCCCTGTCATTAAGAAAATGAGTAATAAATTAAATTTATTTACATAAATGTTGGCGCGAAAAATCTTGTGTATCTTGGAAACTATTTTGCGAGTGCTCGTATTTGCAGGACTCGCCTACGGCTCGGCCTATCAAAATAAACTCGCACTCTTAAAATAGCAGTTTCCAACCTTGTGATACAAATAACTATTAAACAGCCGATATTCAATTAAATCAAATGCCGTGTAGATGCCTACTTTAATAATAAATAATAGTATATGGTGTCATTAGGAGTAAATGTGATACTTTGGGTGCTGAGCATGTAAGTTTGAACGACGAGCGAAGCGAGTCGAACAATTACATGCAAAGCACCCAAAGACACATTTACTCCGAATAACACATGCTATTTTTTTTTCAAACATAGAAAATAAAATTATAAATATTATAAAATGCTCAAAACTTCAAAAAATATTCTGTCTTATCTAGCATTTCAAGTTGCCGTAGAATATGCTGTTTTGTTATTTTTTTGTATTTGTTTCATTTTTAACTGTCAAATTATTGAATTACAACCTAACTATTTTTCATAATATTTTACTTTGTCCGCCGCCGGCGTAAATGTGTTGCCAAGGATACACTTTTACGCCGGCGGCGACAATATTGAACTTCTGGTTGTTGAATACAAATACATAACAACGTACTTTTATGACGTTTGAAGAAAAAATAATTTGTTGCTTGTCAAATATTGACAATGAATAATTTGGAAGGTAGAGGAATGGAATTACGGAATTAGATAAAATATTGTACGTAATACGTTATGAAAAACGATATTGTTTAACTCGCGTAATTTGCAAAACTCACTACGCTCGTTTTGGCAAACTTACAGCTCGTTAAACAATATCGCTCTTTTCATAACTGATTACGTAAATAACTATTGTAACATTGTAAGGAAAGATTTTCAAAGTAATTACCAGAATATTTGCAAATATAAACAACGAAACTGATTTATTCAGTTTGTAAAATTGCAAACAAAGATTATTCAAAGTAATTATCAGAATATTTTCTAATAACTTTACACAGATTATTTTGATCGCTCATAAAAGGTTACTGATCTATTTAAGACTTTAGAGTCTAGATGATATTCGTAAGATTATTTGTGACCTGTAGCGAAGGGTTTCAGTATATTTATTTGCTCGTTTAAAATTTTTGTTAAAGAAACACAATATTAATAATATACCTTAAGGTGATCGTCGGTCTCACAAATTTATTGCACTGCCCCTGTTACTGATATTCATAATTACTCTGAATTGCGTGACGTTATAATAATTAAAACATATTATAATGTTCACAAAAGATGCCTCATTGTTTCTAGCTTTTTCGTTTTTCCTTTTGACTTTGGAGTTGGAAGGAAATAATTTGTAAAAAATATGTTTTTTAGCATATTTCAATATTTTGGCTTAATTAAAGAGTAAATTGCCAAATCTGAAAAGCAAGGAACATAGAACCAACCTTCCTCATGAAGAAGCAATTTGTTACAATATTATTTGTAATAAAATAATGTAGTTATTATTGAAATAGTAAGTCTACTTTTTGCGTCAATTTATAGGTATTCTTGGGTTCTCCTAGTACAGATAAGGCAGGGTACGGGTAGCGGGAGGTAGTAGTATGTTGTTCAGTTAAATATTCAGTAATTCGTACATAAGCAACATGATATTTAACGGTTGTAAATGAACTCGACAGAATTTTCCCGCAGCGAACTACACTTCTCAACTTCAGGCTTCAAAATAGAATGTTGTGAAAATCGAACGCGCCCCTTAACATTTTATATTACTTCATTTAATTAAGACTTAAAAATAAACAACTGTTCAAATATCTGTTAAAAGATAATGGATCTAGTATGAGCTACAAACTATAAATAAATACGCTATTTAGCATATATAAATTATGACCTAACATTTTAATCCCCGCGCATATCCTATGAACAAATGTTTGTTTGGTAAATGAATCTTATATGGACAAAGTTTCGATAGAGTACCTACCTAACAATAAATTTATCTCAGTCTAACGTCCAATTTCGCCATTTTGCTACATGGCAATGATAAATTGTGTATCAATTTGTATTTAATGCCCCAGGATATTAAATAAATAGGTAATTTATCAAGTGCAAAATTTAAGATGTTGTTTTTGTACCCACTTCTAATTATTCTGTTTAAAATTAGAATGTTAATTCTCTTTACAGATTTAATTGAATATTACAGCGTGAGATAGCAATAGTCAAATTATCTGAACAGATATTTGTTCAGACATTTAAAAACGTTGTAAATCTGATCGTAAGTGGTATCATTTATTCTTTACATACAGAATATTAACAAAGAGTAAAAAAACCTTAAGGGTATTTACATTTCGATTTCAGACTAAACGATCGCCTGTCTCACAAGTTTTTTGCGCTGACCCTGTTAACGGTATTCACGATTACTCTGAAATGCGTGAAGTTATATTAATTTAAAAAATATTATTATGTTTATAACAGATGTCTCATTGTTTCTAGCTTTTTAGTTTTTTCTTTTGACTTTGGAGTTGACAAGAAATAATTTGTAAAAAACATATTTTTTCGTATATTTCAAATTATTATTTTGGCTTAATTAAAGAGTAAATTGCTAAATCGGAAAACCAAGGAACAAAGAACCAACCTTTCTTATAAAGAAATGGGAGGTAGTAGTGGGGGTACTAACATTTGGACTTCTCATTCGTCGGTCGTTATTTCACTATGGGAAGTTACACTAATTACGAATTGCTTATCAGTATAACACCAAGCATTGTTGTGATATATTATGGCACGAAAAAACGTTAAAGGGAGAATGTGTTTGTCGAAACACAGGCTAAAGAAAAGAGGCGAAGCTCTAAAAAAAATACTGGCAATCAAGGTATGTTTTGAATTTTAGAAGAAACTGTAGGCACTCGGTGAAACATTTGAAATAAATGATATGATACCGAGGAGTTTACTAATTCTTTTAGATCTTTTAACAATTAGTATTAAACAGAGTCTATAATGTTTGTTTCCATGTAACATTATAGTATTAGCAATCAGAAAACAATTCTCGACGTGTTCTCGGTTTTACCGTAGTTATGGTTATGCAGTTACTACGATATACAAACGGAACATTTCGGCACAAACTGTCTAATGTTCAATGTTTACCATTTTAAATGATACTTTTTACACGTCCGGAGACCAAGATATATAAAAAAATATTGTAATCATTAAAAATATATAAGCCGATCATAGGCATATTATACAGGGTGTTTCAGGACTAGTGTAACAAACTTTAACAGCTTATTCCTGAGGTCATTTTGAGCCAAAAATGTCATATGAACATATGTCCTGTTCCTTCTAGTTACCAAAATACAAGGGGTTGAAGTTCTACAAAAAACAGGAAATTTTATAATTTTTGTAATCAAGGTAGTTTCGCAAAACAAGAGTTTTATTGAAAAGTCATACCTTATTTGTCTTAATTAATTTTATTTATTAATATTAACGAATACAATTCAGAGAACAAAACACACAATGACACAATTAAATAGACAAATAAATAAATTCTAAACACAGAACAACATGGAAAGGTTGGCGTCTGTTTGGGTATTCTCTAGACGCGTAACGGGTATTACCATTACATAATCCATAAATAAAAATCATATCTACATATTCAGCAGTACTATAATCATCCATTATGAAACAAAAATACAATCAAAAGTACAACAATTTTTAATTAAGGCAAATTAAATATGACTTTTCTATAAAACTCTTGTTTTTCGAAAGTACCTTGATTACAAAAATTAGAAAATTTCGTATTATTTATAGAACTTCAACCTCTTGTATTTTGGTAACTAGAAAGAATAGGACCTATATTCATATGACATTTTTGGCTCAAAAAGACCTCAAGAATAAACTGTTAAAGTTTGTTACACTAGTCCTGAAACACCCTGTATATAGAGATTTAGTATCATTTCTCAATTATATTGCTTATTTTATAAATACACTAAAATAATCACTGTTAAAAGAAATAACGACAAAATCAATTCTTTATAATGTTTGTGTTAGCATGATAGAATACATGAAACTGTGAACTTCGCTCACTCAGGACCTAAGTTGTCCAGTTAAGTACTCAGTAATTTGTGCATAAGCAACATGATATTTGGCAGCTGTAAAATCACTTCACAAAATTTCCCCGCACCGAACTACACTTCTCAACTTCAAGCTTAAGAATAGCATTTTGTGAAAATCGAACGCGCCCCTTAAAAAAATTTTAAACGAGAAAATAAATGCACGGAAAATCTTTACTGAGAGTTAACACCCAAACAGCTGATTGAAGTCACGTGTGCCCGTTCCCTATATCTTAAAATTCTCCAAAATGCAGGTACAGCCAAGTACATTATAGGTGAAATTAGCACATTAGCATTTTAAATTTTAAACAATAAAACACCTTCATTTATCGTTATGAATGATTAACTATTAAATTTTCATTTTCAAATACACTTTATATTCGTTAAACTAATCGAAGAAAAAGTCGAACAAAAAATGGCTGACTATGTCGACGTAACCGGTGTGTACACTATTAACTATCACTGGATTACTTTTAAACTATTGTCTAAGGCCCGGTATTATAAACGCTGGTTAAATAGCCGGTTAGCCAATATGCTACTTAATATTTGTGTGGGTATTATAAACCAAAATTTTATTTGATTACCTACTTATTAGTTAATCGAGTCTCCCTAGAAAAGTTACCAAATCATATTAAATTTAGTTGGTAAGTTAGAATCCCTATCAGAAGTATACACATATTCCATGTAGATGGCGGAAGCGAAAATTATTATTTACTAATTAAAACTTACATAAAATATGACGAAATCAGCTAAATTGAACAATTTGAAATAAAATAATACAAATATTTATTAAAACCATTACATTATTGAATGATCAATGAGTGTATGAAATATGAAATTTGATATCATCATCAGTTACTGATACCAGAATTATATTCATCAAATATATATTCAGAAAAATGGAATAATTAGAATGAGGTAAAAATTGCAGTTAAAATTAAAAATTTAAATTACTAGAAATTATGTCTCAATCCAGGCACATAATTGAAAAACAAAGAAACAGACGCAGTGGATATGCAGACTAAAGTATGGGCAAATATAACGATATGTGTCTAATTTAATTCAATGTACAGTTCAGGAAGAACAAAGATAAGGAATTCATTTAAAATTATTTTATGAAAATATTAAAATAAAATCAATAAAGCTGAAATCTAAGAAGAATATAACTGGATATTATTTAATATGGGGCACGTAAAAAATAGAATATATTTTTATTTAGGTAGAACTGGAGGAAATAATATAAAAAGAAACAAACAGATGAAAATCTATCAATTTTTGAAACGCTATCAATCGATGTTATTGACATCATATTCGAAATACCTATGTAAAATATCTACAAATTTTTAATGATTTAAATATCTTTAATATTTAAAAAGTATTGTCTTTATTTATTATTTTCCATTAAGTATTTATAGAACAAAAATATAAAATAACATTGAAATATACTTTTAATAGTCTACTAACTAAATTTAATAACACCAAAACTGTCCTGCTTATTTAATAAGCTGATTTAGTAGGAGACTAAATTTATATTACCTTTATAATACACTTTTTGCAAATAGTAGGTTACTTAATTTATAAAATACGCTATTAAATTTTAACTTTCGTTTATAATACCGGGCCTAAAACTCCTACAATTATTTATACTGTTATAAATATGTGTATGTATTTTATTGCACTTTACACAACAATCACAATGGCTACCTTTTCATGGAAGGGTTTCACGCAAGGGTTTACAACATAACAAAATAAAAAGAAACTAAACTGGTGCCAACTGTTCAATAAAATGCCTACATGTATTAACTGCTTATGGAGCGTATTCTGTAACTTGCCTGTTGTTTATTTATTTTAATTAATCACACGTCAATATAATCCCTCAAACTTCAATAATCACTTCTACACTCACAAATAATTTCAATAGTTATTAAATATTGAGTAATTGACACAAATAAATCAGTACTTTAACGTTGAAATGTAACAAGTATTGAAAACTTTATTCAGGGAATTGACAGCACTTTTGAGATTACATTATAGGTTTACCACTGCGTTAAAATTATTTGTCAAAAATATTATTCTATTTATTACAGCTTTATTTATCTGATTATTTTTTGACGTTTCTTAAAACCAATGAAATGCTTTATTGTATGTCACGTGTCTGCGTTTTAACCAATCCTGTCATTATTATACTGAGAATAATGCTCTTGTAATTATTCCCGGCAATTTTCTCGGTATCTTTTTTGTTTTTGTTGACAGATGTCAGATGTCAGATAGTTATCATCAACACAAGTAAAAATGAGCAAAGAAGATAGATTTAGTGACGTGCCTGATAGTGATATCAAAAAATAATCTAATTAAATATGACTCGAGAGTTCGATAAATTAGAAAATTATTCTACAGTATCTTTCTCAAACTTGTCGCCATTTGGCAATAGCCTGGCAACAAGTTTTCGAAAGTTCTGTCAAATTATTTTCAATTTATTCTCACCCTCTTGTTATTATATTATTACTGATTATTTCACTCATTACAAATTTAACCAATCAGAATATCTCATTTTCCATTGTTGTGCATTTTAGATAAGTGATGCTGTTTAATCGCGATTGAAGCTAGCTTTTATATGCAAATTTTGAACATTTTGAAGGCATATTTAGCTGGATAATTAGTTGCAGAAGCAAGATACTTACATGTTTTTTACCTTTACTGGTATTCTATGTCTTTAAACATGCTGAATTATTCAATTCAAGCTGTTTTTATTTACAAATTTTTGACATTTATTTGGAAAATAAAAAGAAAAACAATCAATTTGCTATAGTTACAATATAACAACATAATTTTATGGTGCCTTTTGCTTATGTGTGTACCGATTTATTTATGTGAAAATGTGTCAAAATCAACGTTATAGTACAATTTCTTCGGCAGTTTATGCTATGAATTCGTGAAATAATCTTGACATATACCCCTCGTGCTAAAGAATTGAATCGATTAAATTTGATGTCTAGCTTATTTATAAACTTTTGCTTTTAAAAAATTGTTTGAGTACATAATAATTTAAGATAAAATTAATATGTACTCAGACACTTTTTAAGTAAAATTTTTGCATAAGCTAGACATGTCAAATTTGATCGATTAAATTTTTAGCACTCGTGATATAACTATTGAATATTTATACAATACAATAATAGGCTAAACCGTAGTTTACAAATCATAAGAGAAGTTAGCTGCAGGTCCTAGTTTCCTTAGCCGGCCATAGTTAAAGAAAACCAATTTTAAAAAGCAAGAAACTCAGATTTATTTTAGTTTTGAGGTTGAATAAACACGAATTTGTTCAACAGCATTTTCAGAATGCAAATTTACTAGGTTTTTGTTTGACTTGCATCACCACAAACTGTCATATCGACCAAACATTGGCGATCCGTAGCTAACTTCACAATTGGCCGTAAACTACGGTTTTACCCAATAATATAATTATACAATATTTTTTTCGCGCCGCCGTCCGACATTGACACAATTACATATCTCTAAAGCTGTCGGAAATCATGTTTTTGTCGAACTAGTTCGACAAAAATTGCTAACTTTTTATGGTTATATGTTGGCATCACTTCACTAATTTCTGACGCTAGAAATTTCAAAGTATATTGACATAAAAATATTATGGCAATATATCTACAATTGAGTATTTACAATACAAGAAAACAGAATATTTATGGATTTCAAACATATTTGTAAGTAATTATAATTGAATTTGCAGTGTAAAATACAAATAAAAATATGTAGATATTTTTGGTTATGATATTGGAAAATAAACGTAATTGACATTCAAATATTGTGAAGTTATCAACATAAAAAAATTCCCTGTCATTAAGAAAATGAGTAATAAATTAAATTTATTTATTAAATTTACATAAAAGTTGGCGCGAAAAATCTTGTGTTGGAAACTATTTTGCAAGTGCTCGTATTTGTAAGACTCGCCTACGGCTCGTCCTATCTAAATAAACTCGCACTTTCAAAATAGCAGTTTCCAACCTTGTGATACAAACGAGGATACAAATAACTATTTTTTTTTGTATGAACAACTAATTTATTTCATAATCAAGTAGAAATAATTGTAAGTGAATTCTAACGGTACGATACTCTATTGTAGTTCATAGAATTTTACACAGATGACGCCAACACAAAAACTACTGATTTATTTTCGTTAATTACTCAATAATTAGTAACTATTGATAATATTTATGACTGTATAAGTGATTATTGAAATCTAGACGATCATTTTAATGTGTGACACATATAATTTAATACTAGTAAATGTGTATAAATTAGAAGTAAAAAATGTGTTGTGTATGTGTTTGTAATTTAGATTTTTATTCATAGAGAATTTATCTAATTGGTTATTGGTAAATATAGCTGCAATAAATCCAGTGGAATAAGTTTTAGTTGCCGAACTTGTATAGTTTTTAAGTTATTTAATGTTAAAGTTTTAGGTTAAGTTGAATACTAATTATATCAGTTTTTTAACATCGCGGTTTCGTTTCAAAAGGTTTCAAAAGCTTCTACAAGTGCCCAAAAGATCTATTCTACCTCTAATGGGCCCTAAACATGACGTATTAAATTTGTAACTAATATATTATAAGTAACTAACTGTAAAATAAAAATGTGTTGAGAAGTGAACTGTATGAACATAATAAGGAAAACAACGAAGTTAGCACGCAACGTCAAATGAAAATGAAATAGAGAAAAACACAACTAACCTTAAAATGGGTTGACAGGCCGGCGCGATTTCAATATAAAGTGGCCCAGGAATCCAAGAAAAATCCGCATCAAAATGAGCCCAAAGTGGCCCACTCAGGAACAAATACACTAACACTAACACTAACTGACTGCACTTTGACACACTAGCACTGTTCACCTTTTTCTGATATATAAACTATCCAAATACACGAACTTGAACAAAGGTTTCATTTATACGAAGGAGTTACACTGAACGTTGTTCTTACTAAAGTATCTAATTGGAAATATTTGTATTTAAAATAAAATTGAAATCGGAGAAATAAAAAACACGTCTGACTTGCACAATTTTTCGTTACTATATATTTATTTATATTTTTTGTTTTGCTAAGGGTGTTTTATTTTTTCAATTATTGTATTTACAATTATTTTTACAGGTTACTATGATTTTTTTAAATATTTTACAATTTTAGTTTTAGCATCAGTAGCCCTGCTTTTTATTTCTTTTGACGTCTTGTACTACTACCTAACAAAAGTAAACATTGTGTTAAATTTTGATTTTTAATCATAGAAAATTTATCTAAATAGATAAACAGATAGAAATTGACAAGTTGACTAAAATGTCCTGGAATCATGAAAAGTCTGTTCTAAGCCATTTTTCACTAGCTATTTCTAGACATTTCCAAACATTACATATTATGTTATATGCACGAAAATGATTGCTTAAGATTCAATAAACAATTATTCATTAATAAATATGATAATTAATTGGTAAATAATAAGTAATAAAGGAAAATAAATCAGTTATTTTAGCCCAGAAGCTAACCAAACATATTAGATATTTTCTTACGTTTACAAGCGTCAAATATTATGTTTCATACCTTAAAATGATCCTCAAAGATTCAATATTCAATTTCTCATTGATAAACAGAATGATTATTTGCTATTTATTAGGTAATTAACGGAAATAATTCTTTAGTTATACATTAAAAGATGACAGTCGCACTGGCGCCATCTTTGTAAAAATCTGTGAACTACAGTAGAGCATCTTACCGTTACAATAATTTATTTATAATTATTTCTTATTGCAAATAAATTCTTATTGACTACTAAATAAATTATTTATTAGTACAAAAAAATATTATATTATTATCATATTATATAGTATAAATAAACATGTAAATAAAGCCGTAATAAATGCAATAATATTTTTGACAGGAAAGGTATAACACAGTGGTAGATCAATAATCTAGTGTCACAAGTTCCACCAACCTCTAAATAAAGTTTCCAATATCCGCCATTTACAAACTGTCACTTATTTGTTTTTGTTAATTACTCAATAATTAGCAATTAATCAACATATTTTCAATGAGATATCGATTATTGAACCTTAAACAATCATTCTTATGCGTGATACATAATATTTGAAACTTCTAAATATGAGAAAACAGCTAGTGAAAAAGGTGTTATCGATTTTACTGTCAGTAGAGATTTTTCGCTCTAGAAAATTTATCTGATCAGATAGATCGATAGAAATATGGGTATTTGCTTTTAAAACTACGAGGAATTGAATGGTGTTGGTCCTAACTTCGTATCTTTTTTAATTTTAAAGTTACGAGCCGTCAAATTTCATTAATTTTTACAATTGAAAACTCACCATTAAATTGCTTACCTTTGAATTGGGTAAATGCTACGCATCCAATTCAATTAGATCTGCAGTTGGGTGCAAGCCTGCTTGAGTGATCGGATCAGGGCTTTAAATATCTCTACTAGCGCGCGACTAACTGGCCACTAAAGTTAGTGTATGAATTAATTATTATTCAGAAGATGTTTGGGGTAATTCTTTTGACGGATAGTGATGAAATTTTGTGGATTTACTACTTATACCATGAGGAATAACTTGCTTTTCACCGCGTTTAAATATCTCTACTAGCGCGTGACTTACAGGCCACTAAAGTTTGGGGTGATTCTACAATTCTTATTTGAATTTTTGTAAAACAATTGGGAAGGAAATCTAGCGGAAAGTGTAACTTTCCATATATAAAGGACATTTCTACGATACTGAGGGACAAAAACAAAAAAATGTAACAAACAAAGGTTGTAGATAATTATTTGAAACATTTTTGTGTAACACAGCGGAAATGCTACTTTCCATACATGGAGTATTAATTGACATGATTAGGTAGATTTTCAGTTGGATCCGCATAATTTCGTTCCTCCCTGTTACCAGATCACAGGGTGTCCCCTAAAATACAAAACAGGCACTAATAAACAATTTCAAAACAAATAAAAACAACAATTTACTCTCTCATTTGCTTCATTAAATAATTTTAATGGACCACAATAATCACCAGAATTCGCCGTCATAAGTCGTTCCAGTGCATGGTAGGTGTTTCCTGAATTTGTTGGGCCCGCATGGAAAATAATCTTTCTATTTAAGTGGTACTTATGTCAAACCGTACCCGCCCAGCGGTTCGGTTTTCGGAATAAACTAAAAGATGTGCCATCAACTTGAACCAAATATGATAACAACGAATGAATAATGAAATCATGCAATATGACATAATTTTCTGTAAATTTACTTAATGCAAGTGGATGTTTCGTTTCTTAAATGAACAAAAATACTTATTTGTAAAACTAGAGAGGAAAGCGCTCCTTTTTCCCCCTCGAGTTCGAATTTTGCCTCATGAGCGCAGCGAGTGAGGCATTTCGAACGAGAGACGAAGAAGAGATTTCCTCTCGTGTTACACAACATTTTTTTCACGTCGTCTCGAAAAACGATTTACTCAGACCTAAAATACATTTTGAGAACTCTACTGACAGCCTTACACGTTAAAAGTTAGGTTATCAGACACAAGGCGGTGTAGCAGTGTTGCCAATGAACCAATCTTAAATAGCTTTAATAAGTTGTCAAATTGTGATTTAATAAAAAAAAAAGATTAATATAAGACATAATTGTAAGATAATTTAAAGCATGTATATCACTAAAATAAGGGTTTTCAATAAAATTAAGCATTTATTTATAATTTTCATAATATATTTTTTGTAAATAACATTCATATTGGTAACACTTCTATATTTTCCTCTCTAGAGAGGAACAACACATTTTCCTCACTGTTTCGGGAGAAGAACGATGGGGTTTCCTACCATGTCGTGAAAAAAGATATTTATTTTCAAACACCAAATTGTTATTTACTTAAACAAATTACTAATATCAATGGGTGCTATTCACACCTCTATACTAAGGGCTACTAACTAGGGCATTTTAAGATTTAACACTGTTGCTATGAGAAAATTGTTGATCTCCAAGGTAATCAACAAATTTTGCAAAGTAACAGTGCCAAATTTTAAAATGCCCTAGTTAGTAGCCCTTAGTATAGACCTGTGAATAGCACCCATAGAGTTTACTTTTAAAACTTGTAATTGAAATGATAGGTTACAGTTGTAAGTGATTGTGAGGTTAAAAATGTATCGAAAATAATACTTAACAAATACTAAAAGCTGTCCACATGATAAACTACTGTGCTGCAATTAATATATTAATTAAAATATGATATATTTTACTACCGTTGCATGTTTTTTCCTTTCAATTTATACTGTAATTTTAGGTTATTTAAACTGACAGCTCATTGACACAAGCTGTTCGTCGCTATTTTACACTCTAACCTAAAGTCCAGAGCTCTACTCTAACCAAACGATAGCAACGCCTCACACGGAAAAATAAAGAACTAACGACACAAAAAATCCCTATATTGACGAGTCGACACACCTGTCTGTGCACTAAAAAAATTGTCACATTCAAATTCACGTTTACAAGTTCGGTTAAGGTCAAACATACGCGTCGAAAGAACGAACCCTTTATTTAAAAAAAAAAAACAGCAAATTCTGTATTCTTTATTTATTTTCATGTTCTTAAGGCTAGGCGCAAATTGAGACGCGTATAGCGCGTGTGAGGTGACATGACACGAGCGGCACGACGCGCACGTTCCACACGCGTAGCGTGGTGATCCGCATATTGAGACGCAGCTTCCACAAGTGACTTGCAAACCCCCTGCAATCAAAAATGTGTGACTCGCGAAGAAAACATTTGTTATTAAACATGAATTCCGAATCAGATTCAGATATTGATGCTGAAGACGAAATTTTACTATTCTTTCATGAATAAGAAATTAAAATCACCAAATAAGTATATTTTGTCAGAAAGGAAAAGCAGTAAAGTTCTCGGTGCCTCCTCACCACCTCTATCATATTTTCTTCTACCATTTAAGCATTAAAAAATGCATAAACTATAGAAAACTGTGCCTCAACCACAACGCCGCGCGTGTGTGAGTAGACGCGAGTCGTGTCACGCCGCGTCATGTCGCCAATTTGCGCCGTTGCATTTAATTCTACAGGACTACAAAAATACGCGCTGTGCTGCGTCGCGTCACACGCGCTATACGCGTCTCAATTTGCGCCTAGCGTTATGGTCCAACAACCTCCATTCGTCAAAATATCATGGATTTTTTACAGTGACTTGTACATTGCAATGTCAGATGAAGAACATATTTTCGTTGGGTTCGTTCACTCCCATGAATTTTGTTTTGCAAATTCAAATTTCAATAAATTATTTCTTACAATTATTCTTATCGAAAAACAAAACAATTATTACTGTGAAGTCTTTGAACATTCTAGTATTTATATATGTGGATGAAAAGGATAACTGAAACATTCAACTATAAAAAAATATTCGTTGAAGTCTAGTTGGTCAAAAATTCAGAATTTTGATACTGAATTTCTAATTCCCATGAACGACTACAATAATGCAATTAATGTGTATATTTATAAATATAATCGTCTATAACATACTAAAATTAATTTTCATTTGAATTTACAGTTTTTGAGAAACAAATAAAAATATACCAAAAAGTGTGTTTTTTGTATTATTATTTTTTGTATGTAAGGTTAATATGGAAGAACAGCTACTATGCTAAATATTTGCCAATAAAGTTATTATTATTATTATTATTGTGAGCTAGGTAGAAACCCTTGTTCTATCAACTTACCCACACAGTACGAAATACCTTAATTTTTCACAATTCACACAATTAGAACCTCACTTGATGTCTTTCAACTGACTGATTCATTCGTAAACATTCAATTCATAATATCTGTCTGATGTTATGCGATCATTACATCACACCCTCAAAACACAGCACGTTACACAACTGTAGTTGTAACCAATTAATGCTTTTCAATACTCCACTTGTAATCGCCGTTTATAAGAATGTCACCGGAAACGCACTGATTCGTTCTGCGCATATCGCTATTTCAGAAGTCTACGCCATACAGACTTCGCAATATGGTTCCTCTCATAACTTTGCACGCATCTCGTGCTCACAGGTCCCCATATAATGCTTGCTGTATTAACACACAGTTCAGATATACTCCAGTGTAAGATTCACAATCACGCGCAATGCGCACATAGCGCGGCCATATACGCACACAGCTCGGCCATACTCCAGCGTGGGACCCACCATCACGCACAATGCACACAGCATAGCCTACGCACACAGCTCGGCTTTACTCCAGCGTGGGACCCACCATCACGCATAATGCACACAGCATAGCCTACGCACACAGCTCGGCCATACTCCAGCGTGGGACCCACCATCACGCATAATGCACACAGCATAGCCTACGCACACAGCTCGGCTTTACTCCAGCGTGGGACCCACCATCACGCATAATGCACACAGCATAGCCTACGCACACAGCTCGGCTTTACTCCAGCGTGGGACCCACCATCACGCATAATGCACACAGCATAGCCTACGCACACAGCTCGGCTTTACTCCAGCGTGGGACCCACCATCACGCATAATGCACACAGCATAGCCTACGCACACAGCTCGGCTTTACTCCAGCGTGGGACCCACCATCACGCATAATGCACACAGCATAGCCTACGCACACAGCTCGGCTTTACTCCAGCGTGGGACCCACCATCACGCATAATGCACACAGCATAGCCTACGCACACAGCTCGGCTTTACTCCAGCGTGGGACCCACCATCACGCATAATGCACACAGCATAGCCTACGCACACAGCTCGGCTTTACTCCAGCGTGGGACCCACCATCACGCATAATGCACACAGCATAGCCTACGCACACAGCTCGGCTTTACTCCAGCGTGGGACCCACCATCACGCATAATGCACACAGCATAGCCTACGCACACAGCTCGGCTTTACTCCAGCGTGGGACCCACCATCACGCATAATGCACACAGCATAGCCTACGCACACAGCTCGGCTTTACTCCAGCGTGGGACCCACCATCACGCATAATGCACACAGCATAGCCTACGCACACAGCTCGGCTTTACTCCAGCGTGGGACCCACCATCACGCATAATGCACACAGCATAGCCTACGCACACAGCTCGGCTTTACTCCAGCGTGGGACCCACCATCACGCATAATGCACACAGCATAGCCTACGCACACAGCTCGGCTTTACTCCAGCGTGGGACCCACCATCACGCATAATACACACAGCATAGCCTACGCACACAGCTCGGCCATACTGCAACGACTTTACGGCTTCACTTCTCTATGTTCTCTGCAAACAATTATTCAACTCGGGTGATGCAATGACGCAACTATTACAAAATACTCATTTATTAATGAAACTAATTTACATTTAGCATCTTAAAACTAAATCACCTAAAATAAACTAAATCGCCTACATCCGGCCATCCTGCAATCTCCTCGTCCCGAGGAGCTATTCTGTGTCGGAGGAACTTGTTGCACTTGAGGAAGAACTATCCTCATCCGACAGGCCGTTTTCCGGAATCCACGGACGCATCCTGTCCACAGCTACCACTGTGTTGTACTTAGCGCGCTTACTTCGGTTCGATCCTGGTAATTCTATAATTTCATACCTGTCGTTCGGTAAAATTGTTTTTACGGCGAACGGGCCAGCGAAAGGTGGTAATAGTTTTTGGCTTGATCCCGTGGCTGCATTTGCTTTTTCAATTAGTACGAGATCTCCCAATTTGTACTTATGTGGTTTAATTCGTTTTTCATCGAATTGTTGCTTCTGTATCTCTTGTGCGGATTTGATTTTCTCGGATGCTTCCGTTCGTACACTTACGATATCCTTTATTGCGTCATGTATTTGCTCTAGTTCTCCGGTTAGTAGAGCATCAGGCAACGCTCTTGGTTTATAACCCAGCAGCAGTTCGCTTGCATTTCGCCCTGTTGTTTTGTGTACAGTGTTATTTACGGCAAATTGAATATTTGCGACTTGTAAATCCCACGTATCCTCTCCTGTCGAACTTGTAGCGAGTGCTTGTCTAATAACACGGTTAAACCGCTCTACTTGGCCGTTCGCTCTGGGAGTGGCTACAGCATTTAGAATACGAGTGATTCCGTTTTCCTTGCAGAAGTTCTCGAATTTCTTTGAGGTGAACGCTGTTCCGCGATCCGTGATTATTCTTTTAGGCGTACCATAATTGCTGATTATTTCTAAAACGAATTTAATCACGCTTCTCGTTCCAGTATTCCGTACAGGTTTCATTAATAAATATTTGGTGAATCCATCGACAGCCACGATGATGTGGGTGTTCTTCCTTTTTGTCTTTATAAATGGCCCCAGGTGATCTAGATGTAGAGTATGAAAAGGAACACTAACTTTTTCAATTGGATGCAGGAATCCTTGTTTTGGGCCCGCAGGTTTCTTGTTGTATAGGCATGGTATGCAACATCGGATGTATTTGGTTACATAAGGTCGCATGCCGGGAAACCAGTAGTTTTCCTTTAGTTTTTGTATGGTCTTATCTACAGCGAAGTGTCCCATGTCGTCGTGGACCATTTTGGTGATTGCGCGGCGCATTCCCTTAGGCACCGCCCAGCGTTTTCCTTCCGCGGTTTTCTTGTATATTCGTCCGCCACTCAGTTCGGATTCGTTGTGAATTTGTTGAGATTTTCCATCCTCGGCTGGTTTCTGTAAGATTTCGCGAAGTTCTCGGAGCTTCACGTCTGACATTTGTCCGGCTAGAATCCAGTCATCCTCTCGAATGTGGAGGATACTTACTGCAGTAGAACTAGCATCTTCCTTTGGCGGGTTTCGACTCAGCGCATCAACATGAGCCATTCTCTGACCTGGCCGATATTCTATGGTGAAATCGTAGTCCGCTAGCTCGAGCCACCACCTAGCTATTTTCGTGTTGAGATCACGCTTAGTTTGAGCCGTTTTCATAGCGTTGCAGTCTGTTACCAATTTAAATTTTCGTCCTAACAGATAGACGCGGAACTTTCTGATGGACTGTACGACAGCGAGTACTTCTAATTCATATGAATGGTACTTTTGCTCGTAATTGCTGGTTTGGCGGCTATAGTATGCTATAGGATGTAATTTGTCTTCCTTCTGTTTTTGTAAAAGTATTCCGGCTATTCCAAGTTTACTCGCGTCCGTGTGTACTTCTGTTTCGGCCGTCGGACTGAATATCGCCAACACGGGTCGTTTTATCAAAATTTCCCGTAGGTTGTTAAAAGCTTCAATTTGTTCCTGTCCCCATTTCCAACATTGAGTTTTCTTTGTAAGTACGGTGAGTGGCCTCGCTATCAATGCAAAGTTCGGTATAAACTGTCTGAAATAAGTAGCTAGACCGAGAAATTGGCGCACCCGGTGTACATCTGTTGGAACCGGAAACTCTTGCAGCGCTCGTGCTTTGTGCTCCCCTGGTCGGATACCTGCTTCGTCAATCTGAAATCCGAGATATGTTACTGATGTAGCCAGAAACAGGCACTTGCTTAATTTCAGAGTCAGTCCTTCGGCTCGTAATACTTTGAGCACTTCTTCTAAGTAAGCGAGTCCCTCTTGGATTGTTTTGCTTGGAATAAGTATGTCATCCAAGTATACAGTGACGGCGTCATACCTCATTGATCCCAATATGTTGTTTATCAGTCTTTGGAACACGCTCGGTGCGTTTGCCAGACCAAATGGCATACGATTATACTCAAACTGGCCGTCTGGAGTAATAAACGATGTTAGGTGCTTGCTCTCCTCAGCGACAGGTATCTGATGGTATCCACAACAGAGATCAAGGCTGGTAAAGAATTTGCAGCCATGCAAGCGATCTATCTGGTCATCAATTCTTGGCAATGGATAATGATCTTTTACTATTTGATTATTTAATTTGCGATAATCTACACACATACGATCTTCGCCGGTTTTCTTTTTAACGAGTAGGATGGGTGAAGTGTAGGGCGAATTCGACTCTCGAATAATGCCAGCCTCCAAGAGTTCATGTGTTATATTTCTCACTTTTTCTCGTTCTATTCCTGAAAGCCGGTAAGGGCGATAACTAATTGCTTTGTTTTCTGTGAGTGTTATTTTCATTTCTGTCGATTTTGCACAACCGAGTTCGTGAATATTTTGAGCGAAACAGTCTCTGTATTGATTTAGGAGACCTAATAACTTTTGTTGATCCTCGGTCGCAATTGATCCCATCTGGACGTCCTCTTTGTTTATTGACTTCAACGACAACATCTCCGTTCGTAATATAGAAGAAGGTTGTGTTTGCTCTTCTTCTTTGATTTGTTTGCATGGCCAACCTTGTGCAATGGTTCGTTGTCTTTTGATAACTAGATCATGGTCTGATAAGTTTATTATCGGAATAACGCTACGCTCTTCTGGCTCCATACGCAACATCACCTCTGGTATGCACGTCTTTTGGTCTCCTAATTCGCGTACTCTTGCCTGTACATACAGATCGCCTACGTAGCCATCCTCTGCGCCCACATGAACGTGTCCTAGGTGATTGGGCGGTATTGCTGTAGCTTTCTTAGCCCAGAGGGTGGTTGGCTTGATGTCATCTTTTGTTCCGATGTGCGCACATGTGGCAGTTGTAATGTTCAACTGGCGGTGGTCTTTGTGAATAACAACTTCTTTACTCTCGGTGAATGGCTGACCTATGATTAACGGAATAGCCTGGCTATTGTTTGGTACTATATCTGCCTCTACATCCACTTGCGCTCCGCCCACATGAAGGACGAACGATGTTGTTCCTAGGGTGTTCACTCGACCGTCGCCGTAGCCTCGAATTATTTTTCTCCTGCCATAATCTACAGGTAGTTGTAAGCGAATAACTTCTTCTTCTCGTAAGGCATTACAACAGGTCTGTTAAGCTGGCACAACCAAGTCAGCTCACCACCATGAGACATAGTGGTAAATTTAGAACTATTTAATTGCTAATTTATTGCGCAAAAAAATATTTTATTGCTTCTATTTTTTAAAAGTTATTGATGGTGAGCTGGCACAAGGCTTCAGCTAGCAAACCACGCTATACTTACCATGAGACATAGTGGTAAATTTAGAACTATTTAATTGCTAATTTATTGCGCAAAAACAAAATTTATTGCTTTTATTTTTTAAAAGTTATTGATGGTGAGCTGGCACAAGGCTTCAGCTAGCTCACCACGCTATACTTTTAAAAATCAAGGCAGGTCCCCCAGAAAAAAATTAATTGCTATTTAATTGCTCACTATATATGTAATTTAAGCAATGTTTTTCAATAAAAATATTTTTTTTTAATTTCCAAGGTTATTGTGTTGAGAATAATAATGGTGAAAGTATTCTCATGAAAATACCAAACATATAAAAAAACCATAACTTACTCAGATATAAACCAACGGAACTCATGGGAACCTAGAAAAAGAACATAACTCAAGGATCACCGTTAATTGCTCGCGTCATTTTTCGTGGGTAATTTATTGCTGAGTGAAAACCATTAGGTAATCAATAATTACTAATTGTTTACTCAGATAGAAACCACAGGAACTCATGAGCCCCAATAAAAATACCATAACTCATGGCTCACCATTAATTGCTCTCGCCCTATAGGTGGGATAATTTATTGCTAAGTGAAAACCATTAGAGAAACGATAATTATAAATTTTTTACTCATATATAAACGATCGGAAGCCACGAGACTCTACAAAATACCATAAATCATAGCTCACCATTAATTGCTGTCGTCCTATTGGTGGGATAATTTATTGCTAAGTAAAAAATTGAATTGAAAATTGAACACCCAACAGACGAGACGAAATACCTCCGCCTAATAGGCATATGCGCATACTCGGGGCCAATACACTTGAAACAACTTTTGTCAGATATTGGTCACTATGTAGGTAGCAATATGTTTCCGCAATGGTGTTTGGGAAGAGTACAACGACATAGGACCGGTGTCAAAACGACGAAATGGCAACACCAAGGCGATACCTTCGCTAATTATTTATATTAACAACAATTCGTAAATGCGTGAGACGAGTCGTAATACTAATTATTGGTCCGATTCAGTATGTGAAAAGATTAATATATTGTTATGTTAAGAATGGGTTTCACTTAGTAATAAATTATACTACCAGGAGGCGAGCATTTAATGGTGAGCAATGAGTTATGTTATTCTTATAGGGTCTCAAGAGTTCCAGTGGTTTCTATCTAAGTAAAAAATAAGTAATTGCCGATTCTCTAATGGTTTTCACTCAGCAATAAATTACCCCACCAATAGGATGCGAGCAATTAATGGTGGGCCATGAGTTATGGTATTTTTATAGGGTCTCCTGAGTTCCAGTGGTTTCTATGTGAGTAAAAAATCAGTAATTATCGACTTTATAATGGTTTTCATTCAGCAATAAATTATTCCACCAATAGGACGAGAGCAATTAATGGCAAGCCATGATTTATGGTATTTTGTAGAGTCTCGTGGCTTCCGATCGTTTGTATCTGAGTAAAAAATTTATAATTATTGATTCTCTAATGGTTTTCACTTTGCAATAAATTATCCCACCAATAGGACGAGAGCAATTAATGGTGAGCCATGATTTATGGTATTTTGTAGAGTCTCGTGGCTTCCGATCGTTTGTATCTGAGTAAAAAATTTATAATTATTGATTCTCTAATGGTTTTCACTTTGCAATAAATTATCCCACCAATAAGACGAGAGCAATTAATGGTGAGTTATGATTTATGGTATTTTGTAGAGTCTCGTGGCTTCCGATCGTTTATATCTGAGTAAAAAATTTATAATTATCGTTTCTCTAATGGTTTTTACTTAGCAATAAATTATCCCACCAATAGGACGAGAGCAATTAATGGTGAGCCATGAAGTATGGTATTTTGTAGAGTCTCGTGGCTTCCGATCGTTTATATATGAATAAAAAATTTATAATTATCGTTTCTCTAATGGTTTTTACTTAGCAATAAATTATCCCACCAATAAGACGAGAGCAATTAATGGTGAGCCATGAAGTATGGTATTTTGTAGAGTCTCGTGGCTTCCGATCGTTTATATATGAATAAAAAATTTATAATTATCGTTTCTCTAATGGTTTTTACTTAGCAATAAATTATCCCACCAATAGGACGAGAGCAATTAATGGTGAGCCATGAAGTATGGTATTTTGTAGAGTCTCGTGGCTTCCGATCGTTTATATATGAATAAAAAATTTATAATTATCGTTTCTCTAATGGTTTTTACTTAGCAATAAATTATCCCACCAATAAGACGAGAGCAATTAATGGTGAGCCATGAGTTATGGTATTTTTATAGGGGCTCATGAGTTCCGGTGGTTTCTATCTGAGTAAACAATTAATAATTATTGATTACCTAATGGTTTTCACTCAGCAATAAATTACCCACGAAAAATGACGCGAGCAATTAACGGTGATCCGTGAGTTATGTTATTTTTCTAGGTTCCCATGAGTTCCGTTGGTTTATATCTGAGTATGTTATGGTTTTTTTATAGGTGTTTGGTATTTTCATGAGAATACTTTCACCATTATTATTCTCAACACAATAACCTTGGAAATTTTTTTTTAAATTTTTTATTGAAAAACATTGTTTACATTACATATATAGTGAGCAATTAAATAGCAATTAACTTTTTTCTGAGGGACCTGCCTTGATTTTTTAAAAGTATAGCGGGGTGAGCTAGCTGAAGCCTTGTGCCAGCTCACCATCAATAACTTTTAAAAAATAAACGCAATAAATTTTGTTTTTGCGCAATAAATTAGCAATTAAATAGTTCTAAATTTACCACTATGTCTCATGGTGGTGAGCTGACTTGGTTGTGCCAGCTTAATAGACCTCATTACAACTGCTGCCGAAGTCTATGTAGCTTTTCACTGGCTTTCCGTTCACCAGTGCATTCACAAAGAATTTTTCGTTCGAAGTTATTGTCGAATCGCTCATAGTTAAGGTTGTGCCTGTTGGTCTTGGCCTGGAGCGACAGTCTTTCTCTATGTGACCCGGTTTGCGACACGACCTACAGTAGATCTGGGTTTTGCGGCAGTTCAGTGCGATGTGGCCAGTCTCATTACACCGATAACAACGCGGGGAATTCATATCCCTTCTGCCTTGATCCCCGCGGTCTTGCCCTGATTTCCTATTTTTATGTTTAGAGAATTGTGACTTCTTAAATTGATGCGGTTTGAATGTCCGCTCCTTACAGGTACTCAGAAATCCAAAGAGTGCCTCCGGATCGGAGTAGTCGCCTGCTCGTGCAGAATTCTGTACATGCTCGTCAAGGATTCCTCCTATGATGCACGATACAGCGTCCCTTCCTTCAATGCGGCAAGCCATAACCAATGCGTTTTTCTCATAAAAATACCTGACCATGTCTTCATCAGGGCGCTTCTTGCGACGCAGCATCTCTTCGAGCTGCGCACAGTAATCCTTGCGATGCGGAAAAGCACGCTCGAGTTTAATCTTCCACTCGCTCCACGTATAGTTGACTGTAGGTAAGCTCTTGTACCATGTGGCAGCGAGCCCACGTAATTTCCCTAAAGCGTGATAAATGGTCGCCTCCTCCGACCATTGGAACACATGACGCAACTCGTCTAACTTTTGTGTCCATTTAGTTACGTCCTGCCCCGGATCTTCAGGTGAAAACGATGGTACGGCATCACCACGGAATACTTGCGAGGTGGACGGCTGTGGTGAACGTGCGGCTTGGCCGGTAGTAGCCTGGTGTCTCACAGTTTCCGCCAGACTCGTCACAATCGTAGTCAACTCCGTCAATTGCCTTCCGTTTGGTGATGATTGACGTGAACGTTTCATCTGATCAGCACATGAATTACCCTCCGACTCTGAGGAGGTACTAAGTGCACGTACGCGACGCCTCATCGTTCGGTGCTATGAATACGATCCCACTTCTGAAATGTGAGCTAGGTAGAAACCCTTGTTCTATCAACTTACCCACACAGTACGAAATACCTTAATTTTTCACAATTCACACAATTAGAACCTCACTTGATGATGTCTTTCAACTGACTGATTCATTCGTAAACATTCAATTCATAATATCTGTCTGATGTTATGCGATCATTACATCACACCCTCAAAACACAGCACGTTACACAACTGTAGTTGTAACCAATTAATGCTTTTCAATACTCCACTTGTAATCGCCGTTTATAAGAATGTCACCGGAAACGCACTGATTCGTTCTGCGCATATCGCTATTTCAGAAGTCTACGCCATACAGACTTCGCAATATGGTTCCTCTCATAACTTTGCACGCATCTCGTGCTCACAGGTCCCCATATAATGCTTGCTGTATTAACACACAGTTCAGATATACTCCAGTGTAAGATTCACAATCACGCGCAATGCGCACATAGCGCGGCCATATACGCACACAGCTCGGCCATACTCCAGCGTGGGACCCACCATCACGCACAATGCACACAGCATAGCCTACGCACACAGCTCGGCTTTACTCCAGCGTGGGACCCACCATCACGCATAATGCACACAGCATAGCCTACGCACACAGCTCGGCCATACTCCAGCGTGGGACCCACCATCACGCATAATGCACACAGCATAGCCTACGCACACAGCTCGGCTTTACTCCAGCGTGGGACCCACCATCACGCATAATGCACACAGCATAGCCTACGCACACAGCTCGGCTTTACTCCAGCGTGGGACCCACCATCACGCATAATGCACACAGCATAGCCTACGCACACAGCTCGGCTTTACTCCAGCGTGGGACCCACCATCACGCATAATGCACACAGCATAGCCTACGCACACAGCTCGGCTTTACTCCAGCGTGGGACCCACCATCACGCATAATGCACACAGCATAGCCTACGCACACAGCTCGGCTTTACTCCAGCGTGGGACCCACCATCACGCATAATGCACACAGCATAGCCTACGCACACAGCTCGGCTTTACTCCAGCGTGGGACCCACCATCACGCATAATGCACACAGCATAGCCTACGCACACAGCTCGGCTTTACTCCAGCGTGGGACCCACCATCACGCATAATGCACACAGCATAGCCTACGCACACAGCTCGGCTTTACTCCAGCGTGGGACCCACCATCACGCATAATGCACACAGCATAGCCTACGCACACAGCTCGGCTTTACTCCAGCGTGGGACCCACCATCACGCATAATACACACAGCATAGCCTACGCACACAGCTCGGCCATACTGCAACGACTTTACGGCTTCACTTCTCTATGTTCTCTGCAAACAATTATTCAACTCGGGTGATGCAATGACGCAACTATTACAAAATACTCATTTATTAATGAAACTAATTTACATTTAGCATCTTAAAACTAAATCACCTAAAATAAACTAAATCGCCTACATTATTAATATTATTATTATTATTATTATTATTATTAATACTTTGTTCACCTCTGCAGGGTATATTAAAAATTGTACAACGACCTTTTGAAGGTAAGTATATACAAAAATAAAAATTTTATTAAAAAGGTAAGTAAAAATATGTCAAAATTAAAGAAACTAACAATGTTTTTGTTTTGTTTTTAGGTTCGGCTGTTGGTCTGTCTTCATGTTGGTTGAGATTCATTTTCACCTAGGACAGTTCGGACGATTCTGCAGGTACTTAATATTACACTCTTTTGCATGGCTATGTATGTGTTTCTGGGCATCGATAGTGATTGTAACGCTTCGTGTAGGTCTTTTGGGATTTCACCTGTAGCTCCAATAACTATGGGAATAATCTGAACATTGTCAACATGCCATAGTTCTTTAATTTCCCTAGCAAGCTCTATATATTTTCTGACTTTCTCATTTTTTGTGTTTACAATGTTTGTCACGTGTGGTACTGCTACGTCTATTATGTATACTTTATTCAGATGTTTTTCGAAGAGAACAATATCAGGTCTATTGTGTCGTATGGTATGGTCTGTAAGTATTGTTCTGTTCCAGTACAACTTCATGTTATCTGATTCCAGAACATTTTCAGGGTTATATTTATAATACGGTTGGTGTGTCCTGGTTGGATCTATCTGCCTTGCAAGATGTTCATGTATTATTTTAGCAACATTATCATGTCTCGTGGTGTATTCTTCTGGTGCAAGAACCTTACATCCGCTAATCAAATGTTCAATTGTTTCTTCGTTATGGGAGCACATCCTACATTGGTCTCTTACTGTAGTGTCTCGCATGATATACCGTTTATAGTTTTTTGTAGCAGTAACTCGGTCTTGTATTGATATCATGAAACCTTCTGTCTCCGAGAAAATATTACCTTGAGTGAGCCATGCATGCGTTGCTTGTTGGTCAATGTTTTCATTGGTGATGTTATGAATGTAGGTACCATGTCGTTCTTTACTCTTCCACTTATCAACTTTCTGGGTGTCTGTTATAAGTTGTTCAAGAGGATCGTATGTGGAGTCATTTAGTTTTAGTGTCGTGTAGTTATTATCCGCTGCTGCCAATTCTTTATATTTGTTATTCTGTTGGCCTTTTTCGTCAAAGTATTTTTTTAAGATATATACTTGTTTATAATGCGCGTTCAGCAGATCTATTACTCCTCTTCCTCCTAAGGTCCGGGGTAGGTGAAAGCGTTCAATCGAGCTTCTAGGGTGATGGTCTCTATATTTTGTGCAGGCGACTCTCAGTTTCCTGTTGAGTTCTTCTAGGTCTGTACGTGTCCATCTTAGAATTCCAAAACTGTATGTTAGTGTAGGCACGGCGTAGGTATTTATAGCCAAGGTTTTATTTCTTGCTGACAGTTTGGTTTTAAGTATGGCTTTTACACGTGTTAGCATTCTGTCAGTTACTGCTTGCTTCATCTGCTTTTGAGCCGTAAGCATATTTTGTTGGAATCCTAGATATTTGTACTGATCGTCTTTATTCATGCTCTCTATTTTGTCTCCTGGTTGACTGGTGACAGTATAAGAATTCGCTTTTTCCCATTTCCCTTTCCTCATCCCTGTGATCTTGCACTTATTTATGCCAAATTGCATTTTTATGTCGGTGCTGAACATTTCTGTTGTTTTGAGTAGCTTACGAAGATGTTGTTCGGATTCGGCTATTAGTTTAATGTCATCCATATAGATGAGGTGTGAAAAATGATTTAGTCCATTTTGAGTTTTATAACCGCATTTGTTTTGGGTTAGCAAGGTCGAGAGCGGATTTAAGGCCATACCAAACCAGAGAGCACTCAAAGAATCCCCCTGGAATATTCCTCTGCGTATGTTAATTGGTTCGGATACTGTGCTTCTCTGATTGCTGGTGGGAATATGCAAGTTGGTCTGCCAATTCTTCATGGTTTCTTGGAGAAATTGGATTATATATGGGTGGATTTTGTACAAATGTAGTGTCTCAATCAGCCATGAGTGTGGAACACTATCAAAAGCTTTTTGATAATCGATGTAGGCCACATATAGATCCCTTCTCTTCTTCTTAGTCTCTTCCGTTATTATTGTATCGATTATTAATTGTTCTTTGCATCCCTGGCTTTCCTTTCTACACCCCTTTTGTTCTTCTGCTAGAATTTTGTGTTTCTCAAGATGGTCGTATATATTTGTTGCTAAGATGGATGTGATTAACTTGTACACCGTGGGAAGACATGTGATTGGCCGATACTGTGCTGGGTCATCGCTTGATGGAGTATTCTTCGGGAGGAGGTATGTGATGCCTTGGATCAGTATTTTGGGTGTGTTTTCAGGGTTCTTAATGATCTCTGTTAATGTTCTTGCTAGATGTTGGTGCATGGTCTTAAATTTTTTAAGCCAGAAATTTTGGGTGCCGTCTGGTCCCGGAGACTTCCAGTTCGCTAGCTTTTTTGTTGCAATTTGAACTTCTTGTAGAGAAATAGATTCAAAAGGCATTATTTCTACTTTATCTACTCTTTTCTTCTCATGTCGCATCCATGTGTTTCTGTGGTTGTGATCTGTTGGTGTTGCCCAAATTTATTATTATTATTATTATTATTACTATTATAAACACCTCGACATGGCGGTTAATTCTTATCAAAATTTTTTCTTAAACCTGCAACAAATAATATATTTAGCAAAAACTAAATTTATTACATACCACAAATTCACATAGCAGCGCGCTCTGTACAGTGCTGCTGTGCGCTTGCAAAGTGCGAACGTTTAGCCTTGGGCGCGTCACAGCTGTTAATTACCGTTTCACACTTATTGTAATTTGTTTTAACCACAGTTTTTATTATTTATTTGCGAGCACTATGAAATCTTTACTTCCACTGTGAGATCTCACCGCGTATTATGCACTGTGTTAAATTTGTCTAAATTGACTCAATATTTCCTTTATTTGAATTATTGGAGCCGCTCTAAACTCACGTTAACACCTCACTTTACTCCCTACTATTTATAAAAAGAAACAATATATACATATAAGAAAAGGCCGCTAAATTACCTTTGTCACTATCACTTTACGTCGTTCATAGTAACTACTCGAACCTTACCGTCGACTAGCGTTTCAATATCACTATTATTTCTAAAACAGCACACATTCCTACCAACTTGTGCAGTAATTTGGGCAGAGTAACTGAAATATTTCACAGGTACACTACGGCGTAATTAAAACGTTTACCCCAATTCCGAAAATATGAGGAAAGATTCATATTTTATTTATTTATTTTATTTTATTTGGTCAAAGTTCAGCTTACGCTGTTCTTACACTTAGCCTTTTTATTATATATGATATGTACAGTACATGTGTGAAATTTTTAGATATAAGAAAAATATAAATAAATAATACAGTATAAATTCAAATGTGATACATCAGAACAACAATAAAAATAGATGAGTAATACATAATAGTAAACAATTAATTTTGTAAAAGTAATCTTTTATAATGAAACGAAAATAGGGCATTATTTAACTCTTAATGAGCAATTATATACAAAGCTGCGCTGGAAAATAGAAGGGTGATGAATTGGAATATGAATAAGTGCATTATTTCTCATATTGCGTTTGTGTAAATGACCACGAAACACAATTTTATCGTGAAGGTATTTTGGATTGCCTGATGAAAGTAGTCGATGCACCATGCACGCAAAACGGTGTGTACGGCGTTGCTGCATAGTTAGCCATCCCAAATCTGGGATACGAGCACTGGCAGAATCAAACTTCTTTAAACCGAGCACGAATCTAGCACACATATTTTGTATCCTCTGCATTCGTTTGCTATCGTAAGATGTAAGACAAGGACCGAAAATAACATCGCAGTGATTGAATACAGAGAGTACAAGGGAGTTCAAAATTAATGATTTGTGCTTGGTAGGTAAGACAAAGCGATTCATATACAAATTTTTCAGAGCAAGATAAGCATTCATAATTAGTAAGGTAACGTATTGTTGGAATCTCAGTTCACATCAATTAACGGACCTAAATTTTTATAAGATGATTTGTGCGACACCTTTGGCAATATTTAAATATTCGGAATTATTTCCGTCGCTCACCACTTTTTGCTTCCTATTATAAAAATAACTATGTATAAAACTCAGACTAGCTTCATCAAAACCAAGATACTTTAGTTTAGCTATTAACAGTTCATGACTGATGGTATCAAATGCTTTGCTAAAGTCCAGAAGAACAAGAAGCACCATTTCCTTGTTATCTATGCACTGTATGATGTCGTCAGTGATTTTAAGCAGGGCAGTAGTGGTACTAAATCCAGGGCAGAATCCTGACTGTGTGTCTGGTAAGATTTTCAGACTGTAAATATATGCTGATATTTGAGAGTGTACTATTTTTACTAAAACCTTAGACAATAGAGGCAGGATACTAATGGGACGTAAGTCAGTATAGGAAGTGGGGTTATTACATTTAGGAATGGGTGTTATAGAAGCAATTTTCCAGACATCCGGAAATGTGGAAGAAAGAATACAGGAATTAATGAGATGAGTCAGTTGGGGTAGGAGAGTAGGGAAAACAACTTTTAACATCTTCAAATTAATACCATCAACTCCAACCGAATTAGAACGGAGAGATAAGAAAATTTGATAAACTTCGTTTTCGTCAACAGTAATAAGAGAAAATGTTGCGGTTGCGTTAAAACAATTGTTATTATAGAAGGAGTGAGTATGAGGGTCAGGTTAGGAATATTAGAGGAACCGAGGAAGTGAGTGTTAACGGAATTGACATCGGAAATTATGTTGGACAAATAAATTTGAGGCTTAGAATTAATATTAAACTCTTTTAAAGCATCCCGCATATTAGAGCTTTCACATTTTATTTTATAGTTAAAATATGCTTGCTTTTCCAGCCGTTTAGATATAGTGACCAAGTTTCGCAGGGATTTGTAAAATTCACAACATGACTACATTATACAAAGGGAAAATATTTCAATGTTGATAACCCAGTTACTAAATAATTATAGACTAATGTGATGCCATGACTACAACTATTATTATTTTAATTGCTGGGGTAATAGTTTATATTAGGTTTACAGTAAATAGGTATACATATTCAGGAAAATTTAGTCAACCAAATTTCATTAACGGTTTCCTTTATAATTAAAATATACTAGAAATAATGTTAATGGTTTAAAACCAATTGTAATTCCCTTAATTGCTGTTAGTTACAAAACTGACTTACAAGTGTTGGCTACACCGCACTAGAAATTTTCATGTTTCTACACATTATAATTAATCACGTTACAAAAATTTGATAAATGTATAGTCTCGTATAGCCACACACACGCACTTTTAGTATTACGCAGAACAAACAATAATATATCTAAACCTCATTTACTATAGGCTCTGTTTTAAAAGCACTGATATTTTGACACAATTCACAATCAACCACCGGGAAACATTTTAATTCCCTCACCACTCACACTTCTCTTTTACAATCAATGCTATTTTTATAATTATGAATTGACATTACTCACCCCTTATCATTATCTAGCTGTCAAATCTTCACAATGTTTCTGCAATGTACAATTCATTGCTAGTATTTAGAATATTTTAAACAATTTAGTTTGGGACTAATTTACTTAAATCTACACTATAGTTATAATCAGGCTTAGTAACGTATGTAGAAAACATTGCGTGTACGTGAATGTCGGAATACAAAACTAATTTTTTTTACATTACTGCAGTAACTAAACAATTCTTAACGATAATAGAACTCCATGGCACCATTAATATATATATATATATATATATATATATATATATATATATATATATATATATATATATATATATATATATAATCATTTTGAATCTCCTTTTTACCCTTTCGGGTGTCGAGATTATCCTTATTTAATTCCGTCGATTAGTTTCTTCCATTCTGTTCTTATCTTCGCCGTTTTCTTTGCTTGTTGTAGATCGATGTTGTTCTTCTTTAATATTTCCTCTACGTTATTTTCAATGATTTTTTTGGTCTTCCTCTTTTTTCTTTTCGGTTATTCTTGCCTTCCATACTGTTTTTGTCTGCCGTTCATCCGGCATTCTTATAAGGTGTCCGTACCAAGCCAATTGTTTTCTCTCTATAGTGCTTTGTATGTTTTCTATTTGTAGCCTTGTACTTATGTGTTCGTTTCTGATTCTATCTAGTCTTGTAACTCCATCTACTTTCCTTAGGTACCTCATTTCTGCTGCCTGTACTTTACTTTTCATTCTTTGATTCATTGTCCATGTCTCGCTACCATATATAAGTGTCGGTTTGTAGATCGTATTGTATAATGTCATTTTCGTTTTCTTAGACACTTGCTTATTGTTTAGTATTATATTTTTCAATGTGTGATACGTTTTATTTTCTGCATGTATCCTATTGTTAACTTCGTTATCTAAACTTCCTTTGTTATTCAGGATGGATCCTAAATATGTGAACGATTCTACCTGTTCCAGTTCCCTTCCATTTAGTGTTATATGTGTTGATATATCTTCTTTCGAGATGACCATGATTTTTGTCTTCTCTATATTTATGGCCATGTTATGTTTTTCTAGTTCCTCTTTCCATATGTTGATGTTATGTTGTAGGTCGGCTTCACTTTTTGCTAGTAGTGCAAGATCGTCTGCAAATGCGCATTCCGCTATTGTAGTTCTCGTTAGGTTTTGGTGTCCTACTTCTACTAATATTTAATCAATAATTACTGCTTTATAATTCTTTTCTAATCGTGTGCTCTTAATACATAATAAAAAAACGGAAGTTGGTAATATTTCTGGCAATTTTTCAACATTTATCACTTTTAAACGACTCATGAATGAAACGATTTATTAAAATTTCATGAATTTCTTTAGGTTCTATAATTTTGTGATAAATATGTGATAATTATTTGCCAACTTGAATAATTTTGTGCTCCACTAGAGACTTAGTAAACGATGATGCATTTATTGGGGGTAGCAGCTAGACATATACTTGGTACTTAAACTATATTGAACTGCTGCAAAATTAAATATTGACCACAGTATAATTTTGTACTGATTACGAGCTTTCTATGTGCATGAAAAAAATGTACTTTTATTATATTTCTGTGAACTTAGAAGCGTACATTTCGTTTAAAAGAATGGCATATATCTTGAATGCACAAAATTGTAAAATATATTCTATTAAATAGGTACCTTTAAGCCGATATGTTTAAAATTTTAATAATTATAACCAAAAGTCTCTGTCGGGAGAAAAATTGCATATTGATTGTTGAGTAAATTATTTGGAAGATTCGGAAAACACGAAAAGAACCAGATGATTTTCAACACAATGCGAAAAACGATTTCGAAAAACATGTAAATAGCATTATACAACAATACAACATATTGAAACGTGTAAAAAATTTCCAAGTCTCTAAAATCATTAAAGTTAACTAAATTTTATCCCTTTTTGTAAAATATTCCAAATTTTATTAAAATTTTCTAAATTTTTATAAAGTTTCTGAATTTTTATAAATTACTAAATTTTCCTAAATCTTTTCAATTATTATACATTTTCCTAATTTGACAAAATTTAAATATTTTGGATTAATTGGTATTAACTCTCTGAATGAATCTGTTTTTTTTTATTTAATATAATTTTAATTTTACAAAAATAGAAAAAGTGTGAACTTATTTAGGAATAAGTCTTATGAATAAGCACATTTTAATTACTGGAAAAAATTATGAATTTTTATAAAATTAAAAATATATTATTATTTATCTACAGAGTTAATTCCAATTAATCCAAAATTTTTTAATTTTGCCAAATTAGAAAAATATATAATAATTGAAAAGGTTTAAGAAAATTCAGAATATTTATAAAAATTTAGAAACTATGAAAATTTTGAAAATTTTAGTAAAATTTGGAATATTTTGAAAAAAGGAAAAAAAATGAGTGAACTTTGATGATTATAGAGATTTAGAAATTTTTGACACGCTTCAACATGTATCATTGTTATGTAATGCTTTTTCCATTTTTCGCATAATGTTCTAAATCATCGGATTCTTTTCGTGTTTTCCGAATCTTCCAGATAATTAACTCATCAATCAATATGCAATTTTTCTCCCGACATAGACTCTTGATTAAAATTATTAAGATATAAAAAATAAAAAACATTAAGTAATAAAAGTAAACAATCTAATCATTGTTCCTGATTTTATATGGATTCTAGAATCAGCAAATAAATTCAGTTTTCTAATATTTTATTATACCTAACTTAAAATATTATTTTATTTGTATAATTTTATTCAAATTCGGAGAAATCTATAGCGAACGGCATGGTGCGTAATTACTGTCATTCGTAATTAGCGTGCATTGAAACTTCTTAAAATCATAATTTTTTATGTCACCAATCAATATGCAATTTTTCTCCCGACACAGACTCTCGATTAAAATTATTAAAATTTAAAAAATATCAGCTTAAAGGAATTTAATAGAAAATATTTTTCTATTTGGTGCATTCAAGATTTATATATATACCAGTTTTTTAAACGAAATGAACGCTTCTAAGTTTACAGAAAAATAATTAAATTCCAGTTTCTTTCATGCACATCGATAGCTCATAACTAGCACAACATTATATGGTAATTAACAGTTAATTTGACAGGTGTTTATTTCAGTTTATGTGCTTAGTGTACGTCTAGGAAGCCTTTCTGATCAAACCATGATCATCGTTTACATGATCGATAGTGGAGCACAAAATTAATTAAGTTTCCAAGTGGTTAGCACATAATTAGCACAAAATTATACTGTGGTCAATATTTAATTTTGCAGCAGTTTAATATAGTTTGTGCCAAGTATACGTCTAGCTGCTACCCCCGATAAATGCATCATCGTTTACTAAGTCCCTAGTGGAGCACAAAATTAATTAAGTTGGCAAATGATTAGTATATAATTAGCACAATATTGCTCTTCCACTACTTCATTTGTAGCTTCTATCGGTGCTCCTTTTATAACTATAATATTACGTTTCTCATTTTTTACGCTCTTCTCTTCCAATTGTTCCATTCTTGTTACTGTACGTGTTAGTTCTACTATTTCTTCCTTCATTTCCTTTTCGTTTTCTTTTATGCTTCGCACTCCTTTATTAATCATCTCTCACTCGCTATTCCATTTTGTTTTTATGCCTTCTATTTCTTTATGTATGTCTTCCCTTTTTTTCATAATCCTGCCGCAAGCTCCTTTCATTTCCTGTTTTATTACTCTTTTACCTGTTCTTTTTCCTCTCCTACTTTCTTTTTTATTTCTTCATAGTTGTCCGACATTTTCTTCATGGTCTCTGCCATTTGTTTCAGCGTCTCTTCCATTTTCTCTACAGTTTTATCTGTATCTCTTCTTCTTCTATGCCTTCTCTTTTCCTGACTAGGTTCTTACTTCGTTTTCCCTCTGTACTACTCAAGTATTATGCCTCTCTTCTACTGGTATCTATCCTTAACCTTATTATGGGATTATCTAAATTACAATAAATACCTTTAATTATAACTATTTTAAAACTTTACGTCTCTACTTAAAGTCACTGTATTTATCTTGTTTCTTTGTATTGATAATATTGTTCCTTTGATTTCTGTGACACAACTGCTGGATCCTTGTTGCGGGTTGTGTCTTAAGCTTGTGCGTGGGTGGTGGGTGTGTCGTTGTCAACGGGACAGTCCGATTTACTCCAGATGAATTATTTCTATAAAGGATATTGCGCCAAAGTTACTTCCAGTGTGGTTTTCTCTGGTTTCCTCTTTCTTGTATTATTTCCTCCCATATGTTGGTGATGATGTAAATAGAAACATTTCTAGGTTATTTCCTGTAAGTTTTAGTTTTACCTTCTTACCGAACTTATACCCCAGAAAATTTTCTTTTCCTGGGATTCTTAATCTTTTGTTTTTCTTTGCTGTTTTTATTTTCTCTCTTTTCTTCAGATTTATTTTCTTTTCTGTTACGATAGATACTTTTTAAGAGATAGTCCCAATTCACAATTTTGAGATTGTCTGTTTAATTTAATAGTTTGAAGGTGTGTGTAGTTAAATTTTAATCTTAAGTAAGCGTTTAATATATTACCATTCAAGGGAAAATTTTATTGGTATATATAGTGATGTGAGTCAGGTAAATACCCAATGGGCAGATAAAGAAAATTTGGGTATTTACCCAAGGTCTATTTACTTACCAAAAATACAATTTGGTTACAATGTAGTACAAATAAGTAAAACTTCTACAAAACATGTATAGCTATTAATTAGCTTTTGAACATACAAATGCAGGTTGTGCCTGACCGAAGGGCAGTTTTTATTTGAGTGGAGTTTTTCTTTCGAGGAAGGAAGGAGTAGGTTAAACAAAATTATTTGTTATTTTTATTTTTTATTTTTATTTAGGGTTTTTATTACCAATCTCATATAAACTGGAGAATAAATATATCAGTGGAATAAATAAAAATATCACATCAAAATCATATCTTAAATGATGATTATTATTTTAACTGTCATCTTTTGATGCGATATTTTTGTTTATTCCGCTGGTAAATTTATTCCCTAGTTTATTTGAGATTGAAAATTCAGACCTAATAAAGAAAATATAAATTATATACTTTTATGTGACTTGATATCTGTTTAAATGATACTGAATACCTATATTTATAACATTATTTATCATTAAATATACAGCCACCAATGGGTAAATATCCGGATATTTACCATGGTTATTTAATTTGAAAAATAAATACCTGGGTATTTAACATAACTAGGTATATATTTAGTCAACGGATGAAAATCGGTTGTGGAACAAACAAATAGGTACTAAGAAGAAAATAACCAGTTTTACATCAATTAATTTCATTGTAGAAAATATTTGTATTGTCATTATCCCTTTCTGACTGATGCGCTACTGGTAAAAAATGACTGAATTTATTGGAATAATTAAGGCTGTTAGTATTTGCATCCAATAAAGCGTTAAATCAGTCATTCGTTTATTCAAAACCAACCATTTCAGTAATAATGAATGTTGCCATAGGGTCTCATTATTGTTATACATTGTTTAGTTACCGCAGTAACAGTAAAATTTTTTATTTTTTATCCAGACATTCACAAACAAACTGTGCTACATGCGTCATCAAGTCTGTTTATATCCGTAGTGTAAATATATGTAAGTGCATCAGTTCCAAACTAAATTGTTAAAATATTATACATACTAGCAATGGATTTTACGTTGCAGAAACATTGTGAAAATTTTGGAAGCATAAGCCACAGCTTGATAATAATAAGACTGCATACGGAGTTGAATTCCAAGTAAGATCACATTGTTGTGGATGGGGTGTGGTTCCTCTTTGCAGTTTACTTGTAGATGAGAACTAGGTACCTGCGGGCTTTTTCTTTATCTTTGTCGACGTGTACATTACAGGGTAAGTAAATTCTAGAAAAAGCAATGATTGTATGAAAGGTGTGTGAGTGACTTGGAAATTGAAATGTTGGACAGTGGTTTTCATACTTGTAGAATAAACCCTATATGGTAGATGGTGTTTAGTTGGACTGTTGTTGTAATATTAGAAACAAGAGAAGGGATAAATGATTCAAGTTAGATATTAGCACTAGTCATCATTAAATAAAGTTGAAAGGGGCTATTCAGTACCCCCAACAATATATTTATTTTTCCAGACATCTTATACATATAGACATGAAATTCTCGTATATTGGCATGTGTTTTTCATTCGTGAGTTATTTATTCTTCATTATACTTAAAGCATGTGGGGGTGAAGAAGCATGAACCTCGTATAACTGTTGTGGGAATAATGTATTTGAGAGGTATGTGTGGCAAACGGGTTGGTTGAACTGTATACGAGTATATTTTAAAATCCTAGTAATGTTATTTAAATGTTTTGCCAGAAAGGATAAATTCCATTCCTGGAAACATACGGTGCACTCTGTTAAGGGAAGCTCAATTGGTTTTAAACCAGTAAATGTTTTAGTTATATGTAATAATTTTTTCCAAAGTATATTTCAATTATAAAAGAAACGTATTTTTTGAGCCATCGCTCATGAAAATTGACTAATGCCCGGTTTTATAAATAATTGTTTTATTATTATTATTATTACGCGGTCTCAACTGCCGCGGTTACATACCTCGTTTTTAGTGGCGTGAAAACGGAACGTAGTATTCGATGGTATGGGTTTCCGCAAAGCGTTCACCCATCCAACTACTGACCGCTGACAGCATTGCTTAACTTGCGATATCGAGTGTTTAGGATTTAACGCTACCTGCCAAGCTATTACATAAAGAAATTAGAACATCACTTAAATTTTCATTTAAAGTAAATTTATTTGTTTTTAATAATGGCACATCATTTCAAATTATTTAATGACTTGCTTAATATTACCGTCAAAAATTTGATTGTCATATGGACAACTTGATATAAATTTAGCATGGAAGTAAGTTTAAATGTATTTGAAATTTCTTTAAAAAATTGTATCAATTTTCTTGAATAATTGGAACTGTTGGTATGTGAATCGGTTTACTGTAAAGTAAACCAATTATTATTACCCCCAATAATTAAAATAATAATTATCGTTGTCATGGCATCACATTATAAAATGTATTTATTTTGTAACTGTGGTAACAACATTGAAAAATTTCTCTTTGTAGAATGTAGACATGTTATGAATATGAATCCTCCCTCATATTTTCAGAAATAGGCTATACGTTTTAATTACGCCGCAGTATTCTTCTGAAATAAAATTCATAGCAGTAAAGTTACTTGACGATTGTCGTCTGTTGGAATCAAACTGAAGATCTCATTGATGTCTTGAAGAAATGTGCAGTTATGAAATAATGACTGTGAGAAGAAATATCTTAGCTTTACAGATAATATGTCCTTTCCATCCATTGTTCAACTTGAATCCGCATTTCTTCATAGTACTGACAATGGATTTCCGTTGACTTGGAGTACCTTGTAATGACGTTTCTAATATTTTGAGGTTGTCTATCAGGCGGTTTGGTAGGACTGTAGCCATTTCAAATCCTAGTGATGTGTGTTGCATTTAGCCGATGGATAAATATGCAGTGTCGAATCCAGTGAAAAGTCCCTAAGCATTACATCGTTGATGGCAAATCTCCATTCGTGGATCCGCCACCGAGAAATGTTGACAATGTTTATGTGCCCATTAGTGTAGGCCAAGGAAAAAAGTAGTTAACGAAATAATTTACTGTTGGCATCGCTTTGTTGTAATGATATTGTGCCAGCCAATAAGGCTTCAGCCCATCATTCCTTCATTGCAAGCCAATTATTTCAATAATAATGGACGTTGCCATAGGTTCTCATTATTACTATGAATTGTTTAGTTACTATAAAAACAACTAATCCGTGAGCCAGCTGTAAAAATAGCGACTCATTTGACCAAAATATTCTGTAAGTTTTATGGAATCTACCCATTTAGGTACATCGAAAAATGCAAGTCTGCCATGCAGATCTGGGTGGAGTTCAAAATGGCGTCCATTAAAAAAGGAAAGTAAAGGAAGGAATATTGAATCATGTGACCACAATTTTCTTTTTGATCACATTTATCATTTAAGTCAAATTTCGAGCAATAAATTTTAAATTTTGAAATTCGTCTGCTGAGGCAACCCGGCCACCTACGAGTGGCAAACTGGTGTCTTTTGATTTGTACTTTCGTCTAGTATTTCGAGATTAAAAAGAAAATGTTGGTCACATTATTCAAAATTCCATCTTTTATTTTCCTTTTTGAATGGACGCCATTTTTAATACCACCCAGATCTAAATGGCAGACGTGCGTTTTTCGATATACCTAAACGGGTAGATTCCATAGAACATACTGAAACTTTTGGTCAAATGGGTTGCACTTTTTAAAGCTGGCTCACGCACTAAACAGTAAAAATTTATAATTTGATTTCAGTCATTCACGTAGAGGCAAAGTTCCATCCATAATTCTGTCTGAATATATCTGTAGTGTCAAATATAAGTGCTCACTGCTCACTTTCGACTTAAATTGTTTTAAATATTTTAAATAATACCAGCAATTGATTGTCATACGATGATGTACAGTTGTTTGAATCTTGTAAAGATTATTAGAAGCACAAGCCAAGCAGCTCAATAAGACTGTGAACTTGGTTGAATCCCTAGTTCGCGATGTGACCCTAATGTTGTGAAGATACTTTGCATTTTACTACTTGAAGATGGTAGCTTGCTACGTGGGGGCCCAGTCTTTATCTACATGAACATGAAGGGGTAAGTAATCGAACTTTATAATTAAAATAGTAGCAATTATTGTGGGATATAATTGCAGATGAGGTGAGAATAGAAATGTGTAATCATTGTATTTATATTAACATGATTTTTATTCATTCACTAAAAGTGGATTTTCCGTTGACTAGGAGTGCGTAGTAACTACGTTGTGAATATTTTGAAATTGTTGCTAGACATTGGTGTAGATTTACTCAACGGTTGAAAATCAGTGGTGGAACCACAGCGGCAATCGCTGTAGGCACCTTTGATCTTTGTGTCGCATCGACCGATGACCTTGAGCCGTGCGGCCATATTGGCAGCTGCGGCATAGGGCGGTAAATTTGAATAGCTGTCAGTTTCAAAGGGGATAAAAACTAAAAATATTATTATACCTGCACTGTAAATGTTCCTACAATTTTTCATGGTACAAATAAGTTTACTTCTCTGTTTTGCACTTATTTTATGTACTTAACGAGACAAAATACAGTGACTTAATATTAAAAGAGTCGCTACTGTGTGGATTCTTATACTGTGGTGAAAGTAATAAGTGTAAGGAAATATAACTCGTTTTATATCAGCTAATTTCATTGTACAAAATATTATTTGTATTGTCATTATAGAATTCATTTTTCTGGATGCACTACTGATACAAATCTGAATGCATTAGAATAATTAAGGCAGTTTTTATGTGCATCGCTTAACTGTAATGATTATATTCTTAACCAATTGTTCATTCAAAAGCAACAATTTAATTAATAATTACTGTTGCCATGGGGTTCTATTACCGTTATGAATTGTTTAGTTACTGCAGTAACGTAAAAAAAAATATTTTTGTATTCCGACATTCACGTACACGCAATGTTTTCTACATACGTTACTAAGTCTGATTATAACTGTAGTGTAGATTTAAATAAATTAGTCCCAAACTAAATTGTTTAAAATATTCTAAATACTAGCAATGAATTGTACATTGCAGAAATATTGTGAAGATTTGACAGCTAGATAATGATGACTGCATACAGAGTTGAATTTCAAATAAGATCACAGTGCTGTGGAAGGCGTGTGGTGATTCTTTACAGTTTACTTGAAGATGAGAGCTAGCTACTTGGGGGTCCTTTCTTTGTCTACGTGTTCACTAAGGGGTAAGTAATGTCAATTCATAATTATAAAAATAGCATTGATTGTAAAAGAGAAGCGTGAGTAGTGTGGGAATTAAATTGGTGCCCGGTGGTTGATTGTGAATTTTGTCAAAATATCAGTGCTTTTAAAACAGAGCCTATAGTAAATGAGGTTTAGATATATTATTGTTTGTTCTGCGTAATACTTAAAGTGCGTGTGTGAGGCTATACGAGACTATACATTTATCAAATTTTTGTAACGTGATTAATTATAATGTGTAGAAACATGAAAATTTCTAGTGCGGTGTAGCCAACACTTGTAAGTCAGTTTTGTAACTAACAGCAATTAAGGGAATTACAATTGGTTTTAAACCATTAACATTATTTCTAGTATATTTTAATTATAAAAGAAACCGTTAATGAAATTTGGTTGACTAAATTTTCCTGAATATGTATACCGATTTACTGTAAACTTAATATAAACTATTACCCCAGCAATTAAAATAATAATAGTTGTAGTCATGGCATCACATTAGTCTATAATTATTTAGTAACTGGGTTATCAACATTGAAATATTTTCCCTTTGTATAATGTAGTCATGTTGTGAATTTTACAAATCCCTGCGAAACTTGGTCGCTAAATCTATACGGCTGGAAAAGCAAGCATATTTTAACTATAAAATAAAATGTGAAAGCTCTAATATGCGGGATGCTTTAAAAGAGTTTAGTATTAATTCTAAGCCTCAAATTTATTTGTCCAACATAATTTCCGATGTCAATTCCGCTAACACTCACTTCCTCGGTTCCTCTACTGTTCCTAACCTGACCCTCATACTCCCTCCTTCTATAATAACAATTGTTTTAAAGCAACCGCAACATTTTCTCTTATTACTGTTGACGAAAACGAAGTTTATCAAATTTTCTTATCTCTCCATTCTAATTCGGTTGGAGTTGATGGTATTAATTTGAAGATGTTAAAAGTTGTTTTCCCTACTCTCCTACCCCAACTGACTGATCTTATTAATTCCTGTATTGTTTCTTCCACATTTCCGGATGTCTGGAAAATTGCTTCTATAACACCCATTCCTAAATGTAATAACCCCACTTCCTATACTGACTTACGTCCCATTAGTATCCTGCCTCTATTGTCCAAGGTTTTAGTAAAAATAGTACACTCTCAAATATCAGCATATATTTACAGTCTGAAAATCTTACCAGACACACAGTCAGGATTCTGCCCTGGATTTAGTACCACTACTGCCCTGCTTAAAATCACTGACGACATCATACAGTGCATAGATAACAAGGAAATTGTGCTTCTTGTTCTTCTGGACTTTAGCAAAGCATTTGATACTATCAGTCATGAACTGTTAATTGCTAAACTAAAGTATCTTGGTTTTGATGAAGCTAGTCTGAGTTTTATACATAGTTATTTTTATAATAGGAAGCAAAAAGTGGTGAGCGACTGAAATAATTCCGAATATTTAAATATTGCCAAAGGTGTCGCACAAATCATCTTATAAAAATTTAGGTCTGTTAATTGATATGAACTAATATTCCAACAATACGTTACCTTACTAATTAAGAATGTTTATCTTGCTCTGAAAAATTTGTATATGAATCGCTTTGTCTTACATACCAAGCACAAATCATTATTTTTGATCTCCCTTGTACTCTCTGTATTCAATCACTGCGATGTTGTTTACGGTCCTTGTCTTACATCTTTCGACAGCAAACGAATGCAGAGGGTACAAAATATGTGTGCTAGATTTGTGCTCGGTTTACAGAAGTTTGATTCTGTCCGCGCTCGCATCCCAGATTTGGATGGCTAACTATGCAGCAACGCCGTACACACCGTTTTGCGTGCATGGTGCATCGACTACTTTCATCAGGCAATCCAAAATACCTTCACGATAAAATTGTGTTTCGTGGTCATTTACACAAACGCAATCTGAGAAATAATGCACTTTTTCATATTCCAATTCATCACCCTTCTATTTTCCAGCGCAGCTTTGTATATAATTGCTCATTAAGAGTTAAATAATGCTCTATTTTCGTTTCATTATAAAAGATTACTTTTACAAAATTAATTTTTAACTATTATGTATTACTCATCTATTTTTTAATTTTGTTCTGATGTATCACATTTGAATTTATACTGTATTATTTATTTATATTTTTCTTATATCTAAAAATTTCACACATGTACTGTACATATCATATATAATAAAAAGACTAAGTGTAAGAACAGCGTAAGCTGAACTTTGACCAAATAAAATAAAATAAATAAATAAAGTATGAATCTTTCCTCATATTTTCGGAATTGGGGTATACGTTTTAATTACGCCGTAGTGAACCTGTGAAATATTTCAGTTACTATGCCCAAATTACTGCACAAAATGGTAGGAATGTGTGCTGTTTTAGAAATTATAGTGATGATATTGAAACGCTAGTCGACGTTAAGGTCCGAGTAGTTACTATGAACGACGTAAAGTGATAATGACAAAGATAATATATTGTTTTTTATTGAGATGAGAAATATCTCTATATGATTTCAATTTCAGAAATTTGAATGTGGCTTAGGTGATTAAGACTGTCTATGAAGATTGATTGTTAGCTGTGTTAGTAGCCTAGTGCTGTGTACGATATGTGATGATATTTTGCATGTGAAAATACCTGATTGAGAGTGTCACTGTCACACATAACGTAACTTATTTATTTACACGAAACCACTAACTTGACATTGCTGTATGTTTCTCAACGTGGTCATTTGTTACTACCTGCAACAATCAATATAAAAAAAACATATTATATTCAATCGCAATGCGTCCGATTTTCTGGTCGTCTTCATCTATTTCTGCCATATAATTTCTTGTTCTTTCATTTTATTTCCTAATAGCCAAATAGTTGTTGGTCTTTTGGTTCAACTGTTATTACACAAGTGCTTTATATTTTGCCGGATTTTCTGTTTGTTACGTAGCCTTGTTATCTAGCAATTTGACAAGAAAGCTGTTTAAATAAATTCACTACACAGTTTTCGAGTCAAATTGCTGACAGGTTAAAAGGTCGTGGGTTGAGTTGTCAAACGGAAATTTATGCGACCGAAGAAAATAAAATGCTCGATTGTAATTCGGCGAGATAATTTAACATTTTTATTTATGAAAAGGTTTATTAAAAAGTGAATTAGGTGAAAATACAATTATTATATATCATATTTTTGACATATAATTTAAATGACATTAATATAGTCAGTATTTTGATTTGATTGCTAGGAGAAAGGTAAATAACGTTATATCAAGGGTAATATCACAAGACCTTCTGATTTAACGATAAATGTTAATTTGTGCACGAATTTTTTTTTGTTTAGCAACAATCACGAAAGCAATCTGCATGGTAAATCCCGATTCCGATGGAGGAGGGGTTTTACCTAATGACAGTTTGCTTGAGTGATTTTGCTTAAAAGGAAAGAAAATAAGTTCTTAAAAATAAAATTTATCTGAGAAAATCAGAGTTGTCGCGTGGTATTCGATGAGATGAATTCCAAAGACAAATCAAAATGTTAACTTGAAATATTAATTAACTGCCACATTGACAGTAATTGACAGTAACAATTATTTATTTCCTTGATAGCGTGAGTTTTATCGTGGTAACCCGGGCAACGGGGTTTTATCAGTTCCTATTGGTTGAATTTTCAAGTGTTTTGCATAATGGTTGGTTATTGGTTAGAAACTAGTTTTGGGAATTTATCAGCAAAAAGTTACGTTCCTATTTATCCGCTGTCAAAACGATAATATTGTTTATTCTTTTTGGCATACTTTATATAGGAGTTGAATTATCGGTAAATGTTACATCTCGCCGTTAAGTTATTTGGATGTGTCAATCAGCTTTTATTGATTTCGGCAGTTATTGGTATCTGTAGGAATCAAACTGAAGGTCTCATGTCTTGAAGAAATGCGCAGTGATGAAATTAATTACTGTGCGAAGAAATAGCTTAGCTTTACAGACAATAAGTCCTTTCCATCCACTGTTCAGCTTGAATCCGCTTGACGCAACTGCACTCTGTGCAAGAGCTGATAGAAACTAGTCATAGGCTTGACGAACCCACGGTCCTGAGTTACGCAGGGATGACTAAATCTTGCCCCAATCGCACTATGCGGGAGCTCATAGAAACTAGTCATGGGCTTGACGAACCCACGGTCCCCAGTCAGACAGGGATGATGGAATCTTGACGCAATCTTTATAGTACTGAAAATGGATTTTCCATTGACTAGGAGTACCTTGTAATGACGTTGCGAATATTTTGAGGTTGTCTATCAGGCGGGTTGGTAGGAGTGTAGCTATTTTGAAATCCTAGTGACGTGATTGCAATATATTGACAGACGTATGAAAATCCCAGTGCTATAAGCAAGGATTGCTGATAGACGTAAGTCATACGATTTACAAACCCACCATCCTCTATTACGCAGGGATAACTCGCAGCTATTCATGAGCTGCTTAAGTGTAGTTATGGGCCTAGCGAACCCACGTTCCCGAGCTGGGGGGATAAGGGGCATTCTTTTGCCCAAATCAACCTCACCTTCCCGTTGGTGTCCCCTGATTTCGCTAACGAGGCTCTGATGATTTTTTACTATAACATGCTTTAGCTTTTTGTTTAAATTATATTTGTAGTGGCTTAGCTCTCCTATTGGAGTTGCGCCGCTTCTAACGAAGCTTTCTACACCCTTAAACAATATACAAAACGAACATCAGTTTGCAACCTGCCAACCTAAATCTGCAACGACACGACCGCCAAAAAATTGTAGCTTCCCATTTTTATCCTTTATTCCACACTACTTTTCTTTGCGCACTCTATTCTGCTTATTTACTTTTTGATAAAACCTTTTTGTGTTTCTTCCCAACCCTTCTTCTTCTAAATCTTCTGATTTTTTTCTATCCACTCCCTCTTGCATTTTCTTCTAATTTTATTACATGTTCTCCTCGTCTTTTCGTATTCTTCCTGGCCTTTTTCTGTTTTTGTCCTCATCCATTTCGTCCTTACCCTCTTCTTTTCTGTTACTGCATCGCGGCATTCTTCATTGTACCATTCTTTCTTATTGTTTTGTTTTTCTCTTCCTATGCATCAATCTGACGCTTCTTGAATGCATTCTTTTATAGTATTCCATCTTTCAGCTACGTTTTCCTCTTCGATACTATGTGTTTTTAGGATCTTTTCTTGTTCCTCCACATATTTATCTCTTGTACATTCGTTACTTAGATTATCTATGTTCCATTTCGGTCTTGCTTTTTGTTCTTCTCACATTTTATTATTTTAAATCTCAGTGTTGCCGTTACCATGAAGTGGTCTGAATCCGCGCATGCTCCTCTGTATGTTCTGACATCTGTTATCTCTGACTGTTTCCTTTTCGTTGTTACTACATGATCTATTTGTGTCTGATGCTCATGGTCTGGGGATGTCAACGTGGCTTTATGTATTTTAGGATGATTATGTTTCTTTCTCTAGATTCTCAAAAAACCTATCCGTTTCTTCCTTTGCTGCCTTTTCTGTTGGAGCATATGTATATATTCAATATTGATAACTTAAAAGGCTTCGTATTAATTCTACAGTAGTTCATTCTCTCACTTATTGGTTTGGTTTCTATCACCTTATTCTTTAGTTCGTTCCTAATGAATAACGCCACTCCATATTGCCCTTGTCTTATGCCCTGAGTGATGCACATCATAATTAGAAGGTAATCCCAACGTACGAGACACATAGCGCTGACTACGACCAGTCTCAATCAAAGCTACAATTTGAGCAAATAGCGCAACAGTTAATGGCATTGATATTGCGTTAAAATTATTCTTAATTGTCAAAAACAATTGCATAAACAAGGAACCTAAAATTACTTGGATTTTATCATAAATAAATGATAAAAAACGATGCGTAGTCTATTGCTGCGTAATTTACATATTAATACTATTGAGAAGAGAATTTACCCTGTTAAAATTAAAACTATAGATAATTTAGAATGAGTTAAACTTCTTAAAGCATTGATAACAAAGAACAATCAGCTCAGTTCCATATTTAGTTGTAAAATATCCGGTTAAGGGGACCTTTATAAAATATTTCAAAGTGGCCGGTTTTTTTTGCCGGTCAGTGTATTTTTAATATGAATATTGTTCAAAACACACACGCAAACAAATGCACACGCGCACGCACACACACACGCGCGCACACACACACACACACACACACACACACACACACACACACACACACACACACACACAAAACTACCCAATTTTCTGATCAAAATGATACCTCCCTTTCCTAGCTAGAAGTAGGCGGGTGGTCAACTACGTAATGTAAAACAAATAGGTCAAAATCGAAATAGACTGATGATGTGTAAAACTAATTGATCAAGATGAAGAACTAAGGCGATGGATAGAAAGGAATGGAGACAGATTCTCGAGGAACCAAGGCCTATCCCGGATTTGTAAACATTCAATTTATAATAATAATGAATCATCAATTATACCTTACCTGATACTGATACGTGTATTCGATTTCGCAAGATCTTCTTTACATAGTGGAAAATCTTTTATATAGCATGAATAATATTCTCCGATAAAATTTTCAATGTTTATTAAGGACTTCCCTTTTCTGCCAGGCCTACCATTGTAAATTAACATTGCTTTGGACGCAAAGCAATAACTACATTCAGGCTTATTCACGTGTACATGTTATGAAGTTTGTTACATTACAAGAAATTGTTATTTTAAAGATAGTTGTTCAGATTCATATTCACGTGTCAACCAAATCTTGTTGACTCAACAATTATTGTTAGAAAGAGCTACGCGGCACTTGCCTGGACGTCAACAAGATTGTTTTGCTAGGTTAAAATGGCGAACGGCTTTGTGCTTCTAGTAGATGCTCTTGTAAATCACACAGAAAACTATGAAAATACTATATTAATAATAAGTTAATAAACAAATATGTAATCTGTATGACAAGTACCCGTTTTGATTAATTATGGTCTGTAGAGAATTTGGTTATTACATGTTGAATATCCATAGTTACCACAGTTGTCAAGAAAATTGAATTAATATAATAAAAATATATAAAATAGTGTGTTATGAAAAACATAATTTTGACATATAAAACAAAAATAATTTTCATGTAAAAAGCTAAAATAAAGAGATTTAGTAATTGCAAGAATTACAATTTTTATTAACAGTTTGTCTGGGTTATTTCCACAGGATCTTACGGTATTCTAACAGGTTATGGGCCCAGGTCATATACAAAAATAAATCTGGTTTCCCTGATATAACTGTTTGTATTCCAGAGAAATTGTAACTGATAATTTTGTTTAAAAAAATATAATACTACAATGGAAAGCATCAAGTTTGAAAAACTGGATGGTACTAATTACCTAAACTGGGCTTTTCGCATGAAAATTTTAATGCAATCCAAAAACATATGGTCTGCGATTGAACCTGGTTTTGGAGATGATATTAAAGATGCAGATAAGCTAGTTGATAGAAAAGCGATGAGTATGCTTTGCAACACAATTGAAGATAATCAATTAATATATGTACGTGATGCATCTACCGCAAAAATTGCTTGGTTTCTATTAGAAAAAGCTCATACGACAATTGGATTAGTGCACGTAATACACTTGAAACGTGAACTGTATGCTTCAAGATTAAAACCTGAAGAGCCAATGAATGATTATTTCGAACGAATGTCTCAAATAGCATTAAAACTAGATGCTGCTGGATATGGTCTTTCAGATGAAGAATTTGCCCATATTTTATTGACTGGTCTGCCTGACGATTATGATACCTTGGTAGTTGGTATTGAAGCTTCTGGAACAGTAACTGTTGCTAAAGTAAAAACATTTCTGATTAATGAAGAATCGCGAAGAACGAAGAGAAATACTTCAAATTTCGACACGAGCGATTTATCAAAAGCTCTTCTTTCTAAAGATAAAATGAAGAATGAGAACGTAACAAAGAAACATTTAATAAAATGTCATTTTTGTGGTAAATTAGGCCACATAGCGAGAAACTGTTTTAAGAAGAAAGAAGCACAAAGTACTACAGATAAACAAATCAAAGGTTATTCAAATTCTGCACTCGGAGTAAAAATTTCTGAAGAAAATGAAGTAAGATGTCTGAACATAGCTGAATCAAAATCGACAATATGGTGCTTGGATAGTGGTGCAACTGACCATATGACATCAAATAAACACATATTGACAAATTTGAAGCCAGTTAAATCATTTTTCGTGAAGGTAGCAAATGGAGAGAATATAAATGTTATTGCAAAAGGTGATGCAAATCTTCATACAAAAATTAATAATATCAAGCACGGTATAGAATTAAAAAATACGTTGTATTTGCCAGAATTAGATGGTAATTTACTATCAGTCAGTCGAATTGTTGAAAAAGGATATACTATTCAATTTAATGGCAACAATGCGAAAGTATTAAATAATAAAAATGAATTAATCCTGAAAGCACATCGTGATAACGGTTTATTTGTTGTGGATTTGAAGGAAGAGAGAAATCATTCACAAGTTCAATTGGCTACGATGAAAGAAAATATTTATCTTTGGCATGACAGATTTAGTCATCTGAATTTTGACAGTCTAAAACAATTGCAAGATAAATGCATGGTAAATGGATTGAATTTTGAAAATAAAAAGTTGTCAAATTTCATTTGCTCGACGTGTGTTTCTGAAAAACAAACAAGAACACAGTTTCCAAAGCAATCATCAACTAGATCAAACGAACTTTTAGAAATAATACACAGCGATGTATGTGGGCCAATATCTCCTGTCTCACTTGGTGGAAATCATTATTTTGTAACATTTATAGACGACTATAGCCGATTTATGACAATTTACTTAATAAAAAATAAATCTGATGTTATAGAATGTTTTATGAATTACAAGAAAAGAGTTGAATTGGAGTTAAACAAGAAAATAAAATGTCTGAGAACAGATAATGGCAAGGAGTATGTAAATAAACGATTTGATGATTTTCTTAATGAACATGGTATAAAAAGACAGTTAACAGTAAGCTATTCTCCTCAGCAAAATGGCATAGCAGAACGCGCCAATCGTACAATTGTTGAAACAGCAAGATGTTTATTAGAGAAGAGTGGACTTTCGAAGAATTTCTGGGGTGAAGCTTTGGCGACAGCAGTTCATATAAGAAACAGATGTCCTACGAAAATTTTAGAAAATGAAGTTCCTGCATTTTTATGGAATAAGAGCATGCCTACAGTCAAATATTTTAAAATCTTTGGATGTAAATGTTGGTCTCTTATAAAAGAACCTGGACAGAGAAGAAAATTTGATTCCAAAAGTTATCCCTGCATTTTTGTTGGATATGCCGTTAATCAAAAAGGATACAGAGTATGGAATATTCATAAAAGAAGAATTGAAATAAGTCGAGATATACGATTTAATGAACATGATTTTCCATTCAAGAACAAATGTAATGAGAAATGGGAACAGAGAAAGAAAGAAGATATCTTACATGTATCATTTGATGATATTTTGGAAGAAGAAAGAAAAACAAATGTAAATAATCTGCCAAATGCAGAAGATATTGAAAATAAAACAGCAGATAATGTAAGTCCAACGGACTTAAGTGGGGGAAAATCTACTGAATGTACCAAAGAAAATGCAAATGAAATGAGTCACATGACAGAAGAAAAATTGAGACGCTCAGAAAGAATAAAAGAAAAAAATAAAACAGCAAACCAAACAATTAAAATAGCGTCAAATGAAGATGAAGATCCTAAAAATTATAAAGAAGTTTTAACAAGAAATGATTGTAAAGTATGGTTAGAAGCTATGCATGAAGAAATAAATTCTCTGAATCAAAATTGTACCTGGATATTGGTTGAGCCTCCTGAGGACAGAAAAATAATTGGTTCTAAATGGGTTTTTCGACGTAAATATTCGAAAACTGGAGAAGTGGAGCGCTATAAAGCACGTCTGGTTGCTCAAGGATATGCACAAGTTCCTGGTTTAGACTTCCAAGAAGTTTATTCGCCCGTTGTCAAATGGCAAAGTCTACGTACTCTTTTGGCATTAGCTGTTGAACTCGGATGGCATGTGCACCAGATGGATGTGAAAACAGCTTATTTAAACGGTACCTTAAGTAATGAAATTTATATGACTCAACCACCTGGTTTTATAAAGAAAGGTGAAGAACATCTCGTTTGTCTTCTGAAGAAATCTTTATATGGTTTGAAGCAATCAGGTAGAGAATGGAACCGCGTTTTGGATGAATTTCTAAGGAAACTTAGTTTTAATCCTCTTCATGCTGATCCTTGTGTTTATGTAACTTACATAAATAATCGAATTTTGATTACCACTGTATACGTAGATGATTTACTTATTTTTGCTGAAGATTTGAACGATATCATTGAATTGAAAAATAAATTAAATAAAACATTTGAAATGAAAGACTTGCAAGAAGCAAATTATCTATTAGGAGTAGAAATTAAAAGAAACTTGGAACAAAATATGATTACAATTAATCAAGCAAACTATATAAATAAAATTCTGAAAAGATTTGGTATGGAACAATGTAAACCAATCTCCACTCCTCTGGATGTCAATTTCAAACTGACAAGAGATCATTGTCCAAAATCCGAAGAAGAGAAAAATGAAATGAAAAAATATCCATACAGAGAATTAATTGGTACTTTGATGTATCTAGCAACTACAACAAGACCAGATTTGGCATTTCCTGTAACTTTTCTTAGCCAATTTAATATAAATCCTGGGATAGAACATTGGAAGGGAGCAAAGAGAATATTAAGATATTTACAAGCAACAAAAGATCTTGGAATTACTTATTCAAAGAAAAATAAAAAACTAGAGGGTTTTGCTGACGCAGATTGGGCGTCAAATTTAGATGATCGACGCTCATTTACGGGGTATTTGTTCACTCTGGCGGGTGCTGCAATCACCTGGCAGACACACAAGCAGGAAACCGTGGCTCTGTCTACTGCGGAGGCAGAATTCATGGCCTTGACTAGCGCTTGCAAGGAAAACAAGTGGCTGATACAATTTTTAGAAGATTTGAAGATGAAAATATTTTTGCCGGAAATACCAGTAATTTATTCTGATAATCAAAGCGCTAAAGCCATTGCAGAAAACCCTATTTACCACTCCCGTACAAAACACATAGACATTAAATTCCACTACATTAGAGAAGAAATTGAGAAGAAAAATGTTCGTGTTGAATATCTGCCCACGGAAGTAATGCCGGCTGATTTATTGACAAAAGCTTTAAATGGACCACGAATACAAAAATTAATGGTTATTGTTGGAATAAATAAATATTAGTTTCTTTCAATTGTCTTGACAAAGTGGGGGTGTTGAATATCCACAGTTACCACAGTTGTCAAGAAAATTGAATTAATATAATAAAAATATATAAAATAGTGTGTTATGAAAAACATAATTTTGACATATAAAACAAAAATAATTTTCATGTAAAAAGCTAAAATAAAGAGATTTAGTAATTGCAAGAATTACAATTTTTATTAACAGTTTGTCTGGGTTATTTCCACAGGATCTTACGGTATTCTAACATTACATACTTTTGAAAGTGTTTTAGACAAGAATTAATTCGAGTCTGCTTTGAAATGTCAATGTAAGGAAATATTCGCACCTTCTTCAACTTGAATTATTCTTGTATTAGGTTGAATTGTAGGGGCAAAATCCTGCAGAAGGTCAGTCCACAGTTTTTCTTTAGTTTTGTCTGGCGAAGCGCACTCTGGCACCTGGCGCTCGCGCAGCCAGGCGCGGGACAGCGCGGCGTCCATCAGCTCGCACAGAGCCTCGTCGCAGCGCCACGGGTTGCCGTGCAGCTGCAGCTGCTTCAAGCTCGTTGCATCGCTTATCATATTCAGTTGCAGATTTGTCAGATTATTTCCCTGTAAACTTATATTTTGCAAAAGAGGAACATTTGCGAAACAGTTTTCTTCAATCGTAGTTAATCGATTGTGGTAGAGATGAATTTCTTTGATTTTTTTCAAATTTGAAAAGAGATTGCTTTGAAGAGAAATAATTTTGTTGTTGTTCAACCAGATTATCTCCAGCTTAGGAATTTTTGTAAATAAATTTGTTGGTAACTTTATAATATCATTGTTATGTAATATTATTTCTTTCAATGCAAAATTATCAGAAAAACATTCTTCATCTATTTCCTTTACTTTATTATAACTAATGTTGATTTTTCTTAAAGATTTTAAATTGGAAAATCGAATTTTCGGAAGAAATTTAAGTTTATTGTGACTTAATCCTATTAATTCTAGAGAAAAATCGTCCAAGAAACAATTCTCTTCAATAATACTTATTTGATTATTGGTGAAAAAAATTTGTTTCAAAGACGCTAAATTTGAAAAAATATTTTGCTTAAGAATCTTTAGCTTATTCTTGGACAAATATATATTTTGTAAAGCTATGTCGTTAGTAAAACAGTCTTCTTTGATTGAAGCTATTCGATTATTATACAAGTGGATATTTATTAATTTATTTAAATTTGAAAAAAGATTCTTCTGAAGAACAACAATTTTATTATTGCATTAGAGTTTCCCTAAATAAATTTGTTGGTAATTTTACAATACCATTGTAATGTTAACTTATTTCTGTCAATGCGAAATTATCAGCAAAACATTGTTCATCTAGTTCCTCTATTTCATTGTAACTAATGCCAATTTTTTTTAACGATTTTAAATTGGAAAATCCTTTTTTCGGAATCAAGATAAGTTTATAGTGTCTTAAATTTATATATTCTAAGGCAAAATCGTTAATGAAACAATTTTCTTCAATAATATTTATTCCATTATTAGATAAAAATTTCTTTTAAAGAACGTAAATTTGAAAAAATATTATCTTCCAGAACCTTTAGCTTGTTATTATTCAAATTTATTTTCTGTAAAGCTACATCGTTTATAAAACAATCTTCTTTGATTGAAGTTATTTGATTATCATGCAAGTATATTTCTTTTAATTTCTCTAAATTTGAAAACAGGTTCTTTTGAAGAATAATCATATTATTGTTGTATAACCAGAGTATTTCTAAGTTCGGTGTTCCCTTAAATAAACGTGTTGGTAATGTTTTCAATTTATTACCACTCAAACGTATGTCTATTAGAGATGTCATGTTTTTAAAAACACTTTCATTTATGATACTTATAGAATTGTTACGTAAATGAAGTATTTGCAAACTATGAAAAAAAGAAATATTTTCTTCAAGCTATTCAAGTTCTTGACCTAAAATAATTTTTGAATTTTATTTAAATATTCTTCTAAAATTTAAAATACATTACCATCGAATAAAAGTACTTCAATATCAGAGTTCAGTGTGTCTGGAATTCTGTGTAGACCCAATGTTGGTTTGCATTTTGCTTGTACAAAATTTTTCCACTTTCCTGTACTCTCCGTAAAACAAGAACACGGGCTGAACTATACACAGACACCACTATGGTTGTAAAGAGAACCAACAACACCAAGCACTTCATTTTTGTGCTAAATATGAACTACTTCTGTGTATATTTTTTGTGAAAGTTTGGTTTATGTATTGGTTTCTATTATCTCTTATCTCCGGTAACAAAATATGATTAATTACATTTTAGGTTTTCGTTTCGTTTATTTATCTTTGCTAGAAATATATTAGACTTAATAATGTATTAAGTTTTTTTCTTTCCTCTTGGAATATGCTGCTCTTGCAAAGGCGTAACTAGAACTAATACGTATGCATAAAGGCTACGACGTATAAATTCGTTTGCACCAACTTTAGCTAAATTTTAAACTTGGTTTAAATAAATAAAAGCGTATCTAATATTTGACATTAATGTCAATTACACCATATGACATATAACTTCGATTTGCTCTCATTCATTTAAATCAAGTTTAAAATTTAACTAAAGTTGGTGAAACCGGGCATAAGCCTTCTAAATTTACTTTTTTACCTCCCGCCTACCTCTAGGTAAGGGAGGTATTGTTTTTGGTCAAAAAATTGGGTAGTGAGTTTTCAATGAATAAGCACGTTTTAGGGTCCCTACAATACGATTTTACTATTTTCGCAATGATGTCTGTATGTATGTATGTATGTATGTGTGTAGTCTGTGGCAATTTTTTCGTCTCGCATAACTCAAATACTATAATACCAAAAAATACAATTTTGTGAATTATTGCTTCTTATATTTAAATGAAGAGCTGATTAGATTTTGGATAAAATTGGTCAACCGGAAGTAGCAGTTTACTTGAAGCCCTTAACAGTTTTTCGTGAAAAACACGGTTAAAATTGCTTTTTCAACAATTTATGTTATTTTGAAAGTTGAAGAATATTTAATTTAACATGTGTTTTGATTACACCAATTTTATTAATTTTCATTAGATTTAGAGATAATTTAAAATAAAGAAATTAGATTTCACAAATCTTGCATTCCTAGTACACCATGGAAACATTTAAAAATTTTCAATTTATTTACGAAATGTGACACATGTCATTGTGATTGTGAAGTTGTATTCTTTTAGTGAAATATATGTCAAAAAATTAAATAAATATACGAAAGAAAATAAAAATTCTCAAATATAATTAGAAAATAAACAAATAAGAAGGTATGTTTCTGCATCATCAAATACTATTTTGTACCGTTTAAGAGTAGTATTGGGCGGGAGGTTATGTGCTGGACACATCAGATTTTTTTTTCATATATGTATGTACTAAGAAGTATCAGGAATCATGAAAAATGTATTGAGATTTTCCCGGAAATACTTGTTATTAGGTCTTCCGAATCCGATTTTATCAGAAAATATTTAGAGGGAAATAAAAAAGCAATTAAATTAACATATTTTTTATCCAAAATTTTCGAATATTCAAGCTCAATAAATTAATCGTACCTATCTTTCTGAAATTATCGGTTATCTTTATTTTCCGATAATTATTTAGTTTAATTTGAATAATTTCTTCTCTTTTCATGGAAATTTGGCACTGTTTATAGGTATACATTGTATCACTTTATCCATTTTAACTTATTTGTACAGGCATTTAAGAATAAGAACGAACTATGCTACTTAATTTTATTTATTGTAAATTTTTGTACATTTCAGAATTCTGGATTTCTAATTGGCGAATCGAGGCTGGAGCTGGGTGTCCATATCTCAAAAATAATTATTTATTGTAATGGGATATTGTTAATAAAAAAACATCATTCACAATAACATTGTTTTATTTCTTATTTATTACAAGTAATAGTTATTTACTTTACAAGTGGGCAAAGTAAGGAATTACCTACGAAAGAAATATTAGGACACGAAGCCGAAGGCTGAGTGTGATAATTTTATCGAGTGGTTAAATCCACTTTGCCCATGTGTGAAGTATAACGTTTTATCCAACACCTCTCATTAAATGCAAAATTAATAAACACATTATTTGACAGTGACAGGTGTTGTGTGTTATTATTATTGTTATAAATAAAAAATACTCACTAGTGGCTTTTGTCAAAATTATATCCACTAGTGGGTAATCTGTTACTTTGCTTGTTTAAAATCGCCATAGTAATAGGGCATTTATAGAGAGGTGTTGGATAAAAACATTTTTAAATTTATAACCCCACAGGTAAGTTTCAAAAAAATATAATTTACAATTCTCTTGTCATACGGACATAAAGCTAGTTTTTTTTTTTGCTTAATTGTATACACTTCATGTTTTTTGAAAATAAACTAAATTGTTTTTTTATAATTTTTATGGTTAAATTAACAATTATAATAATCTTCAAAATTAATAGTTTTAAGTGTACCGGTGAATAATATTTTCAAGCCAATTAACTTTTACTTCCCCTTTTATATATATTTTGTTCACTTCACAATCCCCTATCAAATTAACACAAACATTTTGCATCTGTACATATTGTACTCGTCTGCTACTCCATTCTAAATTATGATGCGCCCTTGTTAACTATCTTATACTTGGTTTATCTTTAAAAGTCAAATAACACCATTAAAATGGTGCAGCAAAAATTTCAGTTTCGCAGTAAGTAGTATACAACTATAATTACACAAGACCTTTTTATATAATGTGGATAAATGTTTGTCACGAACCCTTGTTATCTAACAATTTGACAAGAAAACTGTTTTAAAAAAATCACTCCACCTACGGTGTCGTGATTTTATTATTTAAACAGTTTTCGAGTCAAATGCGGTCTTTCACCATTTTTTTTATATTTTTTTATGAAACTTTATCTTCTTTTTGAAGACTATCTACACTTTTAAAAAGTCTTAATTGTAATTCATTAAGCCAAAATGATTTTTTTTTTAATGTTGTGACGTCATAGTAGAGGGGTTTCATAATTTTTGTTACATAAATGTTCTATTTTATTGTAATAACAATAATAAAATAAATAAAAAAATATATGACTACAATTATTTACAAGCTGTAACTGTTTTAGATCCAGCAACACCTCTACTATGACGTCACAACATTTTTTTAAAAATCATTGTGGTTTAATGAATAACAATAAAGACTTTTTAAAAGTGTAGATAGTTTTCAATATAGATATAGTTTCATAAAAAAAAAAAAAATAAAAAAAAATGGTGAAAGACCCCATTGCTGTCAGATGACAAGGATGAGTTGTCAAACTGAAATTTATCCGAAGAAAATAAAATGCTCGAGTCGAGATTAACCATGCAGTTTGCTTTCGTGATTGTTGCCAAGCAAAAAAAAATAATGCAAAAAGAAACATTTATCGATTATCAGGTCTTGTGATATTACCCTTGATAAAACGTTATTTACCTTTTTCCTAGCAACCAAATCAGAATACTAGCTACATTAATGTCATTTGCATTATATGTCAAAAATATGATATATAATATGTTTGTTCCAAGTGGTCATTTCTGACAAGTTTGTGACATGTTTGTGACAAATTTCAGTGCGCCTGCGAAAAATGTAAACAAGTTAAGTTTGAAACATAGACTGGAACGGCGAATGGAATGAAGCGAATGTGCATGCTCATATTTTGTTTTGATAGCAAACCTTAAATATAAATATAAATAAGAAAATTCATACATTTTTCGCCACAAAAAAGAAATGTTTCAAAGTTAACTTGTTTACATTTTTCGCAGACGCACTGAAATTTGTCACAAACATGTTACAAACTTGTCAGAAATGACCACTTGGAACAAACCTATTAATTGTATTTTCACCAATTGTACTTTTAAATAAACCTTTTTATAAATAATGTCGTTAAATTATCTCGCCGAATTACACTCGAGCATTTTATTTTCTTCGGATATTTCAGTTTGACAACTCAACCTTATAACCTGACAGCAATTTGACTCGAAAACTGTTTATAGCTATTAACATTCCTAGTGATGTTATGAGTATCGTAACTGCCGCAGATGTCAGTTGAAATCCGAACTCGTAGAGCGAGGATTTTAAGACATTTAAGGCCTGTTCTGACTCATAACATCCGTGGTTTGTTCAATAGTTTACCGGTTTCAGAATATGAAGACGTTAATGTCATTAATAAATATTATTTATTGAAATTCTTTTATGAAAAACGTCTGTCATAATTTTAGAATATGATCAAGTAAGTCTGTTTGTTTTTATTTAACACCATGGTTACACTTCTTTTGTATCATATTTAAAATTATTTTTATACTTAAACGTCAAATGTGTTCTTCATGGCTAAATAAAAAGTGGATTTTGGCGATGCTGAATTGCCTGAAAATATTTGGAACGCAGCAGGTGAATCTCTGTAGCGTTATATTATCATTGTGTATTATTTTCATTTTCTTGACTGTTTTGACAGGTCAGTAAGGTAATATTACCCTACAGAATAGTGTTATGACATACTTACCCTGCCTACTTTTGTGCATGTAAACATAGGTTTAATCTCCTGAAACCGGTAAAAAAATAAAATCACTCCACCTACGGTGTCGTGATTTATTAAAACAGTTTTCTTGTCAAATTGCTAGGTAACAAGGTTTCGTTACAAACAGAAATTTATCCGACAAAATAAAAAACTCATGTGTAATAATTACAGTTGAAACTAAACTCCAAGAATTTGAAATTTTCATTTGCGTCATTTCATGAGATATGTGCAAATTTTACATATAGAATCATAATAAATATCTGAAAAAAATGAGATCCATTTCTACAAAATCTAAAATTCTTATGTCTCTATATTCAACTGATTTATTGAATTATATAATTGCTTTACTATCTCCAGTTTTCAAAAAAAAGTATTTACCAATTTTTATCATTGTGACCCTTGTCATTATGCCAGATTAAAGTCATTTATATTTGTAGAAAATTATTTCAAATAAGAGTACGTTAGTGGCCATGGGACGCAACATTTTTATATCAGGTTCGTTATTATATATTTTCTTAATTTACATACAAATTAATGTGAAATCAGTACCAACAACTGAAAGTACTCCAACAAGTATTCTTGGTGATGATGTTAATGCACTAAATGTACATTTTATTAATACCATTCCTTCGTCTGAACCTACCGAAGATTTGTTATTGTATTGTCAGTCCCAGTCGTTTTCAATTATTCTAATAAACACTGATTTTAATTTGATTGATATATCTCGCTATACTTACACTTTTGCTGTAAAGTGAATAGGTAAAAATTTACAGCAATATCAAAAAAATTGCATTGAAATCTCTGTGTTCCACATTTTAATTCTACAGCCATATAAATATTTGTAACAACTTCTGCCCAGACACACATTGTTTTTTGTTATCCCGGTATATCCGAAAGTAAACATGGTAACATGTGAGTTTGTATGGTTTAATTTTTAATGTAAATATGTATTATGGCAATTTCATTCAAAGCTTTTTAATCAATAATATTTATTAAAACTATTATCATTTAATATTATTGTCCAAAAAATAAAACAATAAACAATGAATCAACAAGGGTGGGACTAAATATTATTTTCAAAGTGGCCACCATTCGCAGCAACGCAAGCCCGGCAGCGTGCTTTGATGTTGGTGGAGACCTTCGCAAGGACTGCCTGCTTCTCTTTTATATCTTCTGCTGCAGCCACGATTCTAGCCACTAGTTCTAACTCTGTGTTCACCGGTGTCTCGTAAACAGAGGTCTTCATCTGACCCCAAAAAAAGAAATCTAGTGGAGTTAGGTCGGGGCTCCGGGCTGGCCACGCAACTGGACCTCTCCTCCAAATTCACTTATTCGGGTATTTTCTATTTAACAATGCGGTGACTTCTCGCGTTGTGTGAGCCGGTGCCCCATCATGCTGAAACCAAAGTCTCCGCCTTATGTTTAGTGGCAAGTCTTCAAGTAGTTCCGGCAGCACAGTATCCAAGAAAATAAAATAATTTTATTTTTCTTGTTTTTCTTGTTTAATGGCAGCAAGCCTACTTTGTTTTAAATGATTGTTGCAGTTTGTTAAAATTTATCTTGCAATTCAATTTCAATAAAAACTTTTGTTGGCCAGACAGAAAAAAATGTTTCAGACAAATATTGTAATAGAAAGTTTAAGGATTTAAAAAATGTTTTATTTTCGAAAATCGATGGGGTGGTTTTCAAAATATCTTGTTTAGAAATTTTTGATTGGTCGCCATTTTGTTATTTGATGAAATAAAAAATAATTGTAAATACAAGTGTTTTAGAGAACCGAAAGCAAATGCTTAAAGTTTTTGTATTTTTTAAATATTCCTTAAAATAAGGGAGTTATGACGATTTTTAGAAAAAAAAGAGAACGCCAATAACTATGAAATGGGGCTCCAAATAAAAAAGTTGAGCTAAAAAAAGTTGTTTGTTTTAATGAGTTCTATCTACCATTTTCGGGTGTAACGACTTAGTATTAACACCCTGTATATATATATATATATATATATATATATATATATATATATATATATATATATAAATTATAGATATGATACAAAACAAGTGGTGTTCAATAAAAACAAACAGACTTACTTGATCACCTTCTAAAATTATGACAGATGCTATTCATTAGAGAATTTCAAAAAATAATATTTGTTATGACATTAACGTCTTCATATTCTGAAACCGGTAAATTATTTAACAAACCACGGATGTTATAAGTCATAACAGGACTTGGATGTCTTAAAATCTGCAGCTGTTATGATACTCATAACATCGCTAGGAATGTTAATAGCTATTACAAGTGGGCAAAGTAAGGAATTGGCAGAGTGAATTTAGTCACTCGAAAAAATTAACACCCGAAGCCTTTGGCCTTTGGCTTCGTGTGCTAAAATTTCTCTCGTGGGTAATTGCATTTTGCGCACGTTTGAAGTATAATGTATAATTCAACATCTTTTAATAAATGCAAAATTTATTAAAGAAATATTGCTTGACAATGATATGTGCTTCAAATTTTTTAAATTAAAATATCAATCGAAGTAGATACCAAGGTGTTGTGTGTTTTTAATATTGTTACAAATAAAAAAATACTCACTAGTGACTTATCTCAAAATATACCCACTAGTGGGTAATCTGTTACTTGGCTTGTTTAAAATCCCCTTAGTTATAGAGCTTTTATTGTGAGGTGTTGGCTAATAGTTATTTGTTTTACAAGTGGGCAAAGTAAGGAATTACCCACGAGATAAATTTTAGCACACGAAGCTGAAGGCTGAGTGTGATAATTTTATCGAGTGGGTAATTTCACTTTGCCAACGTGTTATGTATAACGTTTTATCCAATATGTTTAAATAAATGCAAAATTTATTAAAGAAATATTATTTGACAGTTACATACACTTTAAATATTTTAAATTAAATGTCAATCGAAGTAATTACCAAGGTGTTGTGTGTTATTAATTATTATTGTTATAAATAGAAAATTACTCGCTAATGACTTTTTTCAAAATTATACCCACTAGTGGGTAATCTGTTACTTTCCTTGTTTAAAATCGCCGTAGTTATAGAGCATTTATTGACAGGTGTTGGCTAATAGTTATTTATTTTACAAGTGGACAAAGTAAGGAATTACCCGCGAGAGAAATTTTAGCACACTCAGCCTTCGGCTTCGTGTGATTATTTTATCGAGTGGGTAATTTCACTTTGCCAACGTGTTATGTATAACGTTTTATCCAATATGTTTAAATAAATGCAAAATTTATTAAAGAAATATTATTTGACAATAGGTTTGTTCCAAGTGGTCATTTCGGACATGTTTGTAACATGTTTGTGACAAATGTCAGTGCGCCTGCGAAAAATGTAAACAAGTTAAGTTTGAAACATAGACTGGAACGGTGAAAGGAATGAAGCGTATGTGCATGCTAATTTTTTGTTTTGACAGCTAACCTTAAATATAAATATAAATAAATAAATTCATACATTTTTCGCCACAAAAAAGAAATGAAGCTTATGTTTCAAAGTTAACTTGTTTACATTTTTCGCAGGCGCACTGAAATTTGTCACAAACATGTTACAAACATGTCAGAAATGACCACTTGGAACAAACCTAGTTACATACACTTTAAATATTTTAAATTAAATGTCAATCGAAGTAGTTACCAAGGTGTTGTGTGTTATTAATTATTATTGTTATAAATAGAAAATTACTCGCTAATGACTTTTCTCAAAATTATACCCACTAGTGGGTAATCTGTTACTTTCCTTGTTTAAAATCGCCATAGTTATAGAGCATTTATTGAGAGGTGTTGGATAAAATATATTATTCCAATTCAATACAAATTATGATTTTTATTCTTAGGAGCGAATATGCAACGGAAGCAATCGAAACAATGAAACCCATCAAGAACCATCACGTTTGGACTACTGGAAACTATCGAATGGCCTTCACAGACGAAGACTCCAACTTTGCTGGATCCCTTCAGGCCCGTCTTATTGCAAACCCCAATTCTAACATCATCAACGTAGGCATCTTCTCAATGGACACTCTCGCACTTTCTATGAATCTTGGTTCCTACAGCGTTTACATCAAAACGCAAGGCATTCCAGATCTTGGTTTCTTGTTCGTTTACCTCAACAGCCGCGACAATGAAAATCCTGTTCCACATCTGTTAGATCTGATCAAGAAGCATGGATACAAGTTTAAACAATTCGATGAAGCTCATGTAGACGTTGTTGTCTTCTGCGACGACCATGTTGTCTTTGGAATACATATTAATAACGATAATATTGATAATTATACCGAGAATCCTCGTAAGTATTTCATACCATTAATGGGGTCTTTCACAATTTTTTTTTATTTTTTTTTATGAAATTTTATCTAAATTGAAGATTATCTACACTTTTAAAAAGTATTAATTGTCATTCAATGAGCCACAATGATTTTTTTTAAATGTTGTGACGTCATTGTAGACGTCATTGTAGAGATGTTGGATCTCAAAACAGTACAGATTGTAAATAATTGTAGTCACATATTTTTTTACTTATTTATATCATCATCATCACGCCTTTTACCCATTACAGGTGTGGCACTCTGCTTACGCAGATCTCGGTAGGTGATATATTTTTTCGTATGAAGTGCGGTTACCAGCCGTCAACTCATAGCCCCCAAGGATGTTAGTGGAGGGGGAACCACAGGGGTAAATTTAAATTTGTAACTGTCGGCAGTGGGATTCGAACTAAGGATCTCACGATCCACAGTCCGACACGTTACCACGGAGCTATTTATCCCATTATTATTATTACAATAAAATAGAACATTTATGAGACAAAATTTATTTAAATCTCTACTGTTTGAGATCCACCAACACAAATATAATGACGTCACAACTTTGTGGCTTAATGAATAACAATTAAGACTTTTTAAAACTGTAGACAGTCTTCAATTTAGATAAAGTTACATAAATTTTTTTTTAATGGTGAACGCCCCATTCATACACTACTAATAGGAAATAGATTTTGCTGGCTTTTAGACTACAGAAATGGTATTTTTCTGCGATCACTACTGAAAATTATACTTTCTCCACATTAAACAAAGCTTGAAAATAGTTTATTTCGCAGAGTCGTGCGAAATAACATGCGCAATTTTTCCCTACATAAGTGCGACCAATTTACTAATAATGTAATACTATATGATATTAATATGTCAAGTATAATTACATGTATATATCATAAAATAATTAATAAATATTTCAGAGTTTATATAAATCTTCATTTTCAATATTGAGATTACAAAGAAAATACAATATCAATTTTTTAATCAAATTTTTCATTAGTTTTTATAATACAATCTAAAGATTTATAGTGAGTAACACTGCACACATTTGCGCTTGCGCCGCCCTCATGTTCTAATCATAAATATCAAATAGTTTGAGTTTGAGATGTCATTTTTTGTTTATGAAGAGTAAGAATTATTATTATTAAATCTTGACGAAAGTGTGGTCGTAGATAAAGTATAGTGTGTAACTCGTGCATAATTACCTATTTCACGCTCGTGCGATTTCAGCACTCGACTTCGTCTCGTGATAAATCACAACTCGCGTGAAATAGATAACTTTTTGTACTTGTTGCACAATATACTATTTTGTAATCATTGATAATTTTTCAATGAATAATTACATATTTGCAATAAAATATTACAGTCAAAAATGTAATTTGACTAAATTTTAATTATTCAGTTTAAAATTTGTATATTATTTGATACATAATACATAATTTTCGGACAATGTTGCAACCATTTTAATGAGGACTATGCAATTGATTAAAAACTTTTACAATAAACAAAATGGCTGGTACCACGAGCTCTGTTTTTGGGTGTTTTAAGAGCAGTGTTTTAAGCTCGGTTTTAGCGCTGTACATTATTCAATAGTTATATCACGAGTGCTAAGAATTTAATCGATTAAATTTGACATGTCTAGCTTATGCAAAAAATTTTGCTTAAAAAGTGTTTGAGTACATAATAATTTGAAAAAATCCCGAGACCGCAGGTCGAGGGATTTTATCTTAAATTATTATGTACGATAACACTTTTTTAAAAGCAAAATATTTTAAATAAGCTAGACATCAAATTTAATCCATTCAATTCTTTAGCACGAGGGGTATATGTCAAGATTATTTCATGAATTCATAGCATAAACTTCAATATTTGCCGAAGAAATTGAACTTACACGTTTATTTTGACACATTTTCACATAAATAAATCGGTACACTCATAATCAAAAAGCACCATAAAATTATGTTCTTGTAGTGTAACTATAGCAAATTGATTGTTTTTCTTTTTATTTGTCAAATAAATGTCAAAAATTTGTAAATAAAAATAGCTTGGATTGAATAATTCAGTATATTTAAAGACATAGAATACCTGTAAAGGTAAAAAATATGTAAGTATCTTGCTTCTGCAACTAATTATCCGGCTAAATATGCCTTCAAAATGTCCAAAATTTGCATATAAAAGCTAGCTTCAATTTACTCGCGAATAAACAGCATGGTGCTGTTTATTCACTTATCCAAGGAAGATATTAGAGGAAGTTTCACTTGCGTCATGACCTTGGTTCGTGACTGCAGCGCCGCGTAGCGATCTGGATGGTGTAACTTATATCTCTGGACAATTTAAGAACACCAACCAAATTTCATAAATGTAGTACAGACAAAGAAAGACCAATGTTACTGTGATGAATGCAATTATAAATTATTTTCATTTCTATTTAAATATCTATAGCATATATAATAAAGTAAATATATGTGAAAATGAATTAGTTGACCCCAATTAATTAATTGAACATTAATAAAATTATAAAAAGTTATATTTCAAAGTTATACTTGTGGTTTTGAGCGTACACAGTTAGCTGTTTTTGAAAAATAATAATGGTGAGCTATGTAAAAAAAAACAGTATGTAATAAAAAGTTGTCAAAAGATATAATTTTCAAGTTTTAATTTTTGTAAAAAGAATCTGCTGAGGTGATTTGTGTACGGGTAATGTTCTAATTTACCTCCATTCCAGAAACATTTGGGGAACGTGACAGGAGTGTTTTGCGTTGTGCGGAGGTGAATGGATTTTTTGATGGTGAAATAGACTGTTCGCGCGGCCAGTATATTTCGGCGGAATAAACTTTGACATTTTGAATTTTTTGATTGTGGATACGTTAAAAAAGGCGTCGTACAACTCTTCGTAAAGCGATCAACAAGATAACAAATCAGTTGGATACTCTATTAATTAGGGAAAATAAAAATTTGAAAGAAATAGAAACAATATTTGAATTGTCACAAGAGAAGAGATTTTCGAAAAACTACTTGAATCTGCAGCATATGTACCTGTAAACATGTATTTTAAATATTATTTTATACAATATATATTGTTATTTACAATTCCGTGTTTTATTTTTCAATCACTTTAAAGAATATGAAAACATTTAAAATTTCAAAGTAGGCGCGCTTGCCGCGCATTAGCATCAGCGCCGCGTAGCGACCTGGATGTCGTTAATCTGACGGTTCGGTCTCTCTCACGTATAAGTGAAGCTTCCTCTAATATCTTCCTTGCACTTATCTAAAATGCACAACAATGGAAAATGAGACATTCTGATTGGTCAAATTTGTAATGAATGAAATAATCTAAATTATTTTATAAAAAAAATACTTCCAATAAAAGTGGTAGATAATACATTTCTCTGTAACTTCTATTTGAAGCATTTTTCTATAAAATAATTTTAGAGTAACGTACAGCGCTAAAACCGAACCTAAAACACTGCTCTTAAAACAGCTAAAAACAGCCAATATTTTTAAGTTTGTTTATTTATCAAGTTAGTTTAATAACATATCTAATACATTCATGTTATCCTCTTGCAGTGTTCTTAGACTTATTGAAACTTCTGATAGACTATAATTCCCTGTCTTACCCTCTGCAAGAATACCAGTACGTTATATCTGATTTGGGTACAGGAATTAAAATTTCTAATGAAATGGTTGAAGTTACCTCATATGAATTAGAAAACATCGATAAAATCTTTTCTGCCATTAGTGATGATAGCAGCGAAGAAGTTCAAGCAATAGAGTACAATTTTAAATACAGGTACAGTACTTTCATCCATTGGGATATATCATGACAGATATAAACCCTAATTTTAACTTCTCTGGTAATCATTGAATATCTACAGATTGATTCTAAACTTATGGACCAAACTTTAAGGATATACAGGTGTTCCATTTAAGTGCTACGCTATTGCTATCTCGAGAAGTATAAAAGATACGAAGTTCGTTAAATTAGCAAACAATTTCTATATTACATGACTATTAAAATGAACAAAACAAAAAATTATTTCTCGGGGGAATTATCAGCTATAATATCCCTAGGCCATTGATAATTCGAAATAATTTTATCACAGTTGTGATCAAGTATTTATCAATGGACGAGGGATATTCGGTGAGAAATTTTTTTGCGATTATATTATTTCCGCTTTCTAACCGTGAAAATAACATTTTGAAATAGACAAATTAAATATTGAATTAACTGTCAACCAGCTGTCAACGACTGTTACTTAGCAACAGGTGATAATTTCCCGGGGAAATTATCAGTGTAATTGTGACCTGATTGGTTACTTTTGCACACGTGATCAGAAATACAGGGATTCGATTAGATATTTATTTAACCAAAAAATTTTCAGCTATTATATCCCTAGGCCATTGATAATTCGAAATAATTTTATCACAGTTAACGAAAGAACGTTGCTTGGTAACCGCCCGGGCTGTTACCTTCAAGCAACGTTCTTGAGGTAGTTGTTGATAAAATTATAAGTATTTATCAATGTTCGATGGATATTCGTTGAGAAAATTTTTTGCGATAATTATTATTATTTTCATTCACATACTGTGAAAATGATATTTTGAAATAAAGAAATCTAATATTGAATTAATTGTCAACCGACTGTCAATAATTGTTACTTAGCAACAAGTGATAATTTCCCGGGGAAATTATCAGTGTAATTGTGACCTGATTGGTTACTTTTGCACACGTGATCAAAATTCAGGGATTTGATTGGATAATTTTTGAACCAAAAAATTTTCAGTGTAATTGTGACCTGATTGGGTACTTTTGCACACGTGATCAGAAATACAGAGATTTGATTGGATAATTTTTTAATCAAAAAATTTTCAGCTATAATATCCCTAGGCCATTGATAATTCGAAATAATTTTATCACAGTTACCGAAAGAACGTTGCTTGGTAACAGCCGGGGCTGTTACCTCCAAGCAACGTTCTTGAGGTAGTTGTGATCAAATTATAAGTATTTATCAATGGTCGAGGGATATTCGGTGAGAAATTTTTTTGCGATTATTATTATTTTTACTTTCTAACCGTGAAAATAACATTTTAAAATAAACAAATTAAATATTGAATTAACTGTCAACCAGCAGTCAATGACTGTTACTAAGCAACAGGTGATAATTTCCCCGGGAAATTATTAGTGTAATTGTGACCTGATTGGTTACTTTTGCACACGTGATCTGAAATACAGGGATTCGATTGGATATTTCTTTAACCAAAAAATTTTCATATACCATGTGTCCCCACGTAAAGGTTGGCATAGGCAGTTAACATGTAAAATCAGTTTTTTGTAAATAAAAAGTGTCCGGCAAAAAATTATGCATCCAAATTTGATATCACAATACTGCCAATATCCCTACATCTTATTTAAAACAGATTACTTTATTTTGTTACCGCAATTTAATGAAATTAATAATAATAATTCCTAATTTTCGCCTACTCTTTTTATTGCTACTGACGTAGAGTGCTTGCAATTTGTTTTAAATATTTTAATCTGTCACTGTCAATTTCTGGCGATGGAAATTATTCAGTGTTCATTCCTGTGGTGTATTCAGATATTTGTCTTGCACTGCGCCCCCATAATACATTCTAATAATATTTACACGGTTCTCGACATTTAATGTATTCTTGATGACAGTGACAGATTAAAATATTTAAAACAAATTGCAAACACTATACGTCAGTAGCAATAAAAAGAGTAGGCGGAACATTACGAACTATTGTTATTAATTTCATTAAATTGCGGTATCAAAATAAAGTAATCTGTATTAAATAATATGTAGGGATATTGACAGTAATGTGATATAAAATTTGGATGCATAATTTTTTGCCGGACACTTTTTATTCTCAAAAAACTGATTTTACATATTATTTGCCTATGCCAACCTTTACGTGGGACACACGGTATAATATCCCAAGTGCAATGTCAATTACATGCACGATGGATATTCGAAGGACTATTTCCCGATTAAAATTTAGCCAAACGCTGTTTCTCTCATAAAAAATAAAGCAAAATTTAAAAACTTCATTTGACAGCAAGTCAGAATCACCTTGGTAATTTGCACTAGTGCGAATTATCGATAATTTGCACTAGTGCAAAATTATCGTGTAATTCTACGTTGATTGGACGACATTCCGAAATGTCAGAATTCTGATTGGCTTAGAATTTATTAAAGTCTTTCGATGGTGCTAAACGTGGAAACGTCATATTTTCAATCGATCACTTCAAATGTCAAATGTCAAACCTCCGACAAGAATATCCAAAAACTAAATTCATTTCCATTGGGTTCAATGATAACTTTAACAATAAATGCAACTAATTTTCTAATTTCTTGATACACAATCTCTGAAAGGTAATGACACTGCGACTATATGTTGATGAATGTTCCAGCTACCGATATATTAATAATTTGGAATATTCTCATTATTTTTTTGTGTTTCTTTGTTGAAATTTTTAGCCTTCAAATATCTCTTTTCTATAAGAACACATGTTAATTCACTAATTCAGCATAACTTTGAACTGTCATAACTATTTTAAAAGCTGTGAATGCCTTCAAAAATTTGCATGAATTTTTGGTGCAATACTTCTGACCTGTACTCTAAATTTCAAGCAATTCTCATTATTTTCGAAATAGGATTAGAACATCCTTAAAATCTGCTTTGTAAACACCCGATTAAATTGATACAAAAATAAATATTCTATTACAGATCAATCTGGACTTATACTTTATACACAGAATGCTACAATCCATTGGTAGAAACCAGTGCAGCAACTTATAAATTCGCTAAAGACGAAACATTCATCAATATTCCTTATTCACTTAACTTCACAGATCTTAATGTATTTAAATGGAAACACACCAAAGATTCGTTCAATTGGGTTCAAGATCATGTTATTGGTACATATGTTGATCCACTCTACCTGAAACTGTATTGCGAGGAATGTGAGAGTGATATTATTATTCCTATTGGTGAGATGGAGGAACAATCTTATGTATGTATACTTTTCAATTTTAATTATTATTAAATTATTCACGCAATAACAATTTCTTACAGTACTATTCTGATGAAATCGAGTCTGCAATTGGAGTTCATTTTAATGTATCCGTATCCGATAAAACTAAAGAGCAGTATTACCTGGATACCATGGAACATGTCAAGTTTTCCAGCTATAGCGAAGTTGCCAAGAACCTCAAAACAAGTACTTCGTAAGTATTGCTTCCTATAAGATACATGTACGAGTTGTTAAAATTTATTTAAAATTTAATAGTTATGTCTATATCAAGGCACTAAAATATTTTTTATCGATCACCTCTCAATAAATGCTCTATTACAATGGCGTTTTTAAACAAGCAAAGTAACTGATTACCCACTAGTAGGTATAATTTTGTGAAAAGCCACTAGTGAGTATTTTTTTTATTTATAACAATAATAATAACACATAACACCTTGATAACTACTTTGAGTGACATTTTAATTTAGAAAATTTAAAGCATATGTCACTGTCAAATAATATGTCTTTAATAAATTATTCATTTAATAAGAGGTGTTGGATAAAACGTTATACTTCACACGTGCGCAAAGTGGAATTCCCCACTCGATAAAATTATCACACTCAGCCTTCGGCTTCGTGTGCTAAAATTTGTCTCGTGGGTAAATCCTTACTTTGCCACTTGTAAAGTAAATTACTATTTTTTATTACAAATATGGAATAAATCATATGAATAATAAAAAAATCTGATGTGGGCAGCACATAACCTCCCGCCCAATACTACTCTTAAACGGTACAAAATAGTATTTGATGATACAAAAATATACCTTCTTATTTGTTTATTTTCTATTTATATTTGAGAGCTTTAATTTTATTTCGTATATTTATTTAATTTTTTGATTTATATTTCACAAAGTAAACAGCTTCACAATCAAAATGACATGTGTCATATTTTGTAAAAAATTTAAAATTTTTAAGTGTTTCCATGTTGTACATGGACTGCAATGTATGTATTATATTTTTTCCGAAATCGTTGAAATATTAATTAAAAACATATACTCAAAATGATTTTGGAGAAGACGCACGTCAAGTGGAAAATAACTAAATAAAGTTTATTAAGGTATGCTAATGTTTAAAAATGACGACGTAAAAATACTAGCATTAAGAAAAATAAATATTAATGCAATTTACACAGTGATTTTATAGTCAATTTTATTCCTTGAATGAAATTTTTAATTTAGCATCTAATCTTTACCGTAGGCTCTTAAAGTTGAGAGTCGACCTACGTAAACCTTCATTTTCTAGGTCTACTTATCAACTTTTTATTATAAGTCGACAGTAAATTTGAAATATTTTCTAATTACTTTTACTTCTTACGCTAAAGTGTATATGCTTTTGTATGGAGAGTAATTTAGTAGCCAATTGTAACCCATTTATCATTATAATAATCGTTTCACCGATTTAAGCCATACAATCGATATCTTCATTGGGCAAAAACTGAGCTTTCTTATCATCCAAAGATAATCCCCATATACTAAACTTAAAGCTTAAGGTCCCAGGAGTAATTTGTGTATGATAAATTCCCACGACTAGTTTTTAACCAATCATAATGCAAAACACTTGAAAATTCAACCAATATGAACAGTTTTATACTGATAAAACCCCGTTGCCCGGGTAACGGGAATTTTACCGCGGTAAATTCCCACGACTAGTTTTTAACCAATCATAATGCAAAACACTTGAAAATTCTACCAATAGGAACAGTTTTAAACTGATAAAACCCCGTTGCCTGGGTTACACCGATAAAATTCCCGCTACCAAGGAAACAAATTATTGTTACTGTCAATCACTGTCAGTGTGACAGTTAATTAATATTTCAGTTATATTTTGCTTTGTCTTTGGAATTTATCTTATTGTAACGTTCGTGGGTTTAAAACGTTTTTTATTTAAACAACAAGAAATATTATTAATAACAAGAAATGAATAATTATTATAATAAATAGTAAAAAGTTAATTAACACTAGGTATATAACACTAAAATAACAAATACAAAAACTTATACACTAACACTTATCACTACCATATATAAACACTATTATTTATATTATCTCGCCGAGCGATATTTATTTAAGACGATATATTTATATTCAGACCGAGCGATGTATTTATGTTCACAAGCTCTTCATAGTAGCTTCGGAGTCGACTAAGTCATCTGACATAGTGAGTCTGAGTCAACTAACTGACTGACCGACTCAACTCGACTAATTGAGTCCGAGTCCTCTAAAAGACTGACTGACTGACGGCTGCCGGCGATTCCCTTTATATGTTCCACGTTCATTGTTTCTGGAAGCTTCGGGAATATTCCCTATTGTGGAGCAAACGACTAGTCCGAACTCACAAGCGTTGCGTCATTCACTCGGCAGCGCGGCGTAGGCCGGCAAGCTTCAGCTTGTCGCTGCCGCGTTCGTTACATTATCAAATACCACGCGACCTTTCTGATTTTCTCAGATAAATTTTTATTTGTAAGCATTCATTTTCTTTGCTTTTAAGCAACACCCCTCAAGCAAACTGACATTACGTAAAACCCCTCCTCCTTCGGAGTTGGGATTTACCATGCAGTTTGATTTCGTGAGTGTTGCTAAGCAAAAAAAAATTCGTGCAAAAATAAACATTTATCGATAAAGTCAGAAGGTCTTGTGATATTACCAAGGGTAAATAACAATTATTTGTTTCCTTGGTAGCGGGAGTTTTATCGATGTAACCCTGTCAACGGGGTTTTACCGCGGTAAAACTCCCGTTACCCGGGCAACGGAGTTTTTCAGTATAAAACTGTTTCTATTGGTAGAATTTTCAAGTGTTTTGCATTATGATTGATTAAAAACTAGTCGTGGGAATTTACCCTTGGTAAAACCCCGTTGCCTGGGTTACACCGATAAAACTCCCGCTACCAAGGAAACAAATAATTGTTACTGTCAATCACTGTCAGTGTTACAGTTAATTAATATTTCAAGTTATATTTTCTTTGTCTTTGGAATTTACCTTATCAAATACCACGCGACCTTCCTGATTTTCTCAGATAAATTTTTATTTTTAAGCACTCATTTTTTTGCTTTTAAGCAAAACCATTCAAGCAAACTGACATTAGGTAAGGTAGGCTTTCGTGATTGTTGTTAAGCAAAAAAAATTCGTGCAAAAATAAACATTTATCGATAAAACCAGAAGGTCTTGTGATGTTACCCTCGAAAAAACTACACATATGATGTTAATAAATAAATAAATAAATAAATATATCATCACGCCTTTTACCCATTATGGATGTGTCACTCTGCTTACGCAAATCTCGGTAAGTGATATATTTTTACATATGAAGTGCGGTTACCCGCCGTCAAATCATAGCCCCCAAAGATGTTAGTGGAGAAGGAACCACAGGGGTAAATTTAAATTGGCAACTGTTGGCAGTGGGATACGAACTGAGGATCTCACGATCCACAGTCCGACGCGTATGTTATAGTTAGTTAGTTAATTTATTTATTCATGCCTTTCGGCCTAGAATCTATACAAATTTTTACATCTTATTTCTATGGTGATTACATTATATAAGTTAACTAAAAAAAAAACAAACTATATTATAGTTGTATGTTATAGACGATCATATTTATAAATATAAGAATCATTTACATTATTCTATGCGTTCATAGGAATGTGTGACAAAAATTTTACTATTTCGAAAATTATTTTCATGTATAATTTGCAAACAAAATTAGCTTTTTAAAATTTATTACAAAACTTTGGACTTTTATCTACAAATGTAGGTATAAAACATTATATGTTTCATTTATTATAATAATGGTATCTTGTTTCAAAAAAGTTATGTTTATGTTGAGCTATCTCAGCCCATATGGTTGACCTTAATTAAGTTTAAGCAGCTGTAGTATTTGTATACTTATTCATCTATTTTTATATCTTAAACTAAGCGAATATTTTGTTTTAGCTCTATACCATTCGTCAAACCGGTTTTGCTTTTATGGCATGGAGTATTATACATAACATTTATTACCAGTGATATCCATAGTATTTCTATAAGGACTGAGCCATACTTCAATGAACCTACTGAGGTATTTACAATTTATAGCTTAAGTTTACAATAGTTATTTACGATACAAGTACGTAAAGCTAGTCTTTAGTCACGAATGGGTCAATTAAACCACGAGCGTAGCGAGTGTTTTAAGACCCCTGAGTGGCTAAAGACGCTTTACGTATGTGTATCGTACAATATTTTATCTACGATACAATGAAAAACCCCAAAAAATATTTTAATTAATGAAGTAGGATCACAATATTAAATGAGAAGTTTGTCATGATAACAAAATTTTTGCAAATTTGGCGTGTTTAAAAATTTTAATCACTCGTTGCTTGGCAACCCGTGACTGCCCGTGACTAATGGGATCGTGTTACTAAACAACCGTTTTACAAACTTGAAACTAACAGTTAAACATCAATTTTAAACACTATCGTAGATAAAATAATTTTTTTATATATTTAGACTGTCTTTAATTTGGAAATCGATAGCAACGACATAAAAAACGATAAGGATCCCATCAGTGGAGAAGAATTTGATTTTTCTGTTGCATTCACAAACAGAAAATCTCAGAACGCTGAAGTTCTGAATTATTTCAACATCTCTGGTACTTACACAACTAAATCTGAAGCACCAGATTCAGAAACTCAACCTCATATTGAGCACAACTACGATATTAAAGTATTCTATGATGATGGGAATAACAACAAATTTAAGGTAAGGAAATTTTAATAATAATGATGTATCGATCAATAATTCGATTTTTCCATTATTAAGCAAGGGTAATATCACAAGACCTTCTCATTTTATCGATAAATGTTTATTTTTGCACTAATTATTTGGCTTAGCAATAATCACGAAAGCAAACTGTATGGTAAAAGCTTAAAAGCAAAAAAATGAGTGTTTAAAAATAAAAATTTATCTATGAAAATCAGAGAGGTCGCGCTGAAATGTGATGAGATAAATTCCAAAGCAAAATGTAACATGAAATATTAATTAACTGTTACACTGACAGTTACTGACAGTAACAATTGATTATTTCCCTGGTAGCGAGAAATTATCAGCTATAATATCCCTAGACCATTGATAATTCGAAATAATTTTATCACAGTTACCGAAAGAACGTTGCTTGGTATTTATCAATGGTCGAGGGATATTCGGTGAGAAAATTTTTTGCGATTATTATTATTATTTTCACTTTCATACCGTGAAAACAACATTTTGACATAAACAAATAAAATATTGAATTAACTGTCAACCGACTGTCAACAACTGTTACTTAGCAACAGGTGATAATTTCCCGGGGAAATTATCAGCTATTATATCCCTAGGCCATTGATAATTCGAAATAATTTTATCACAGTTACCGAAAGAACGTTGCTTGGTAACCGCCCGGGCTGTTACCTTCAAGCAACGTTCTTGAGGTAGTTGTGATCAAATTATAAGTATTTATCAATGGTCGAGGGATATTCGGTGAGAAAATTTTTTGCGATTATTATTATTATTTTCATTTTTTAACCGTGAAAATAACATTTTGAAATAAACAAATTAAACATTGAATTAACTGTCATCCAGCTGTCAACGACTGTTACTTAGCAACTGGTGATAATTTCCCGGGGAAATTATCAGTGTAATTGTGGCCTGATTGGTTACTTTTGCACACGTGATCAGAAATACAGGGATTCGATTGGATATTTCTTTAACCAAAAAATTTTCAGTGTAATTGTGACCTGATCGGTTACTTTTCCACACGTGATCAGAAATAGAGGGATTCGATTGGATATTTCTTTAACCAAAAAATTTTCAGGGGTAATACGGGTAACGGGATTTAATCAGCTATAATAACCCTAGGCCATTTATAATTCGAAATAGTTTTATCAGTTACCGAAAGAACGTTGCTTGGTTACCTGTTACCTTCAAGCAACGTTCTTGAGGTAGATGTGATTAAATTATGAGTTTTATCAATGGTCGAAGGATATGCGGTGACAAATTTTTTTGCGATAATTATCATTATTTTCATTCGCATACCGTAAAAATGACATTTTAAAATGAACAAATTAAATATTGAATTAACTGTCAACCTACTATCAACAACGGTTACTTAGCAACAGGTGATAATTTCCCGGGGAAATTATTAACTGTTACTTAACAAGTCATAATTTTCCGGGGAAATTATCAATAGTTATATCACGAGTGCTAAGAATTTAATCGATTAAATTTGACATGTCTAGCTTATGCAAGATTTTGCTTAAAAAGTGTTTGAGTACATAATAATTTTAAAAAATTTTATCTTAAATTATTATGTACGATAACATTTTTTTAAAAGCAAAATTTTGTAAATAAGCTGGACATCAAATTTAATCGATTCAATTCTTTAGCACGAGGGGTATATGTCAAGATTATTTCATGAATTCATAGCATAAACTTTAATATTTGCCGAAGAAATTGTACTAAAACGTTTATTTTGACACATTTTCACATAAATAAATCGGTACACACATAAACAAAAAGCACCGTAAAATTATGTTGTTATAGTGTAACTATAGCAAATTGATTGTTTTTCTTTTTATTTGTCAAATAAATGTCAAAAATTTGTAAATAAAAATAGCTTGAATTGAATAATTCAGCATGTTTAAAGACATAAAATACATAAAGGTAAACAACATGTAGATATCTTGCTTCTGCAACTAATTATCCGGCTAAATATGCCTTCAAAATGTTCAAAATTTGCATTATAAAAGCTAGCTTCAATTTAATCGCGATTAAACAGCATGGTGCTGTTTAATCACTTATCTAAAATGCACAACAATGGAAAATGAGACATTCTGATTGGTCAAATTTGTAATGAGTGAAATAATCAGTGTAATTGCGACCTGATTGGTTACTTTTGCACAAGTGGTCAGAAATACTGGGATTCGATTGTTTTACCTTATGATTGGTTAAAAACTAATTGTGGGAATTTATCGTTTGCAAGTTATCGTATGAAATAAGTTTCAAATAAAAATTATAGACTGAAATATGTAATAAACTTACTTCTTAATTACCGTTCATACTAGAGGGAATACATTCATAACTGTTTACTCATAGAAAGAATACTTAGTTACAATTCAATTGCATGTTTAAGGTTTGCTTTGATCGCGAAGTTCTTTACCCCAATAGAAGAGTAGACAAATTCTCCTTGGAGCCAGTTGAACCAACGAAAGCCTCCACCAAAGTGCAATTTGGTCGTGTTGAAAACATCACAAGTAATTGTCCCATTACAGATAGTGTATCATTTACCGAAATTTATACAGTACGTATTATTATTACTATTAATATAACACAATATTATTACAGCAGATTTATCATAAGTTTGTATTCGACAGGCGACAGAAAAGCAAAAACAATACTTGGAATCTATGGAAGACCACGAAAAATGTAAAAAGCAAGCTAAAGGTTTTAAATACATCCCGCCAACTCACGACTGCTTGGCTGCACACAAAGTCATCTCCAAATATGATGCTTGCACTGTATATGCTGATTTGACCAAGGTACAATAGATATCAGGGTCGGTTTCTGAAACATTATGTAACTGATCTGTTAGCTAACTGCCCGTTAAATTTATCGAAAGGTTAAAGTTGCATTGGGTGCGTCAGTTAATTTAACACTCCGATAGGTATCTCATAGTAGTCATGGTTTTAACATAAACAAACACTTATTTTATTACTGAAGATACTACCACTAAACAGGTAGATAAATTCACATACTTGGGTGCAATAGTGGACAAACATAGTATTGGTAAACAAGAAATTAATAACAGAATACAAAAAGCTACAAAAGTTATAGGTGCATTGAATTCTGTATGGTGGGACAAAAACATTAGCGACAAAAATAAAAAGAGGATTGGTCAAACAATGGTAGAAACAGTATTATGCTACGGCAGTGAAATTTGGTCGATAAAAGAAGATGAGAAACGGCGATTGATAGCCGTAGAGATGGACTACTTACGTAGAAGTTCCCGGACATCAAGAAGAGACAAAATCCGAAATGAAGAAATAAGAAATAGGATGGCAGCACAAGAAATGATTATCGAAAGGATCGAGATGAAGGGTCTCAAGTGGTTTGGGCATCTTCTACGAATGGAAGAAAACAGATGGCAAAAAAATATTCAAATGGAAACCACCGGGAAGAAATAAAAGAGGGCGGCCCCGGAAATCGTGGATTGAGGGTATACGCCAGGCAATGAGAGACCGAGACCTACAAGAAGACATGGCACATGATAGAGAGGAATGGAGGTCGAGATTGGGAAAACAACATCTTGTTGTATAATTGTTGTATTGTAATTACTAATTATTAGTGTGAATTATACACAATTAATCCCAAAATATATATATATATATATATATATATATATATATATATATATATATAACACTTATTTTTAAATCAAATAGATGGCACTAGTATCGTTACCTATAATTTTAACGCGAACATCGAACTTCAATTTGTCAAAAATTGTAGGAAGAAAACCGAAATCGAGGAAAAAAATTACCGAGAGTGAAAATAATTAAACTTGAGAAACAAAAAAAAAACACAGCACTTGAAAATGCACCAAAAATGACTAAATTTCAGAGTGCAGTAACTCGGTTGCATTAAGTTGAAATTGGATGATTTTTTGAGTTTTAAAAACTTTGAAATGTTGTTTTCAGTGTGATGCTAGTCAATATGATATTAAATCCATTACACTCCCTCCCACCCCCATATAAAAAAATGTTCTTGATGTCAAAAAATGTCCAACTTTGACAGCTCGTACGCAGTGCCAAAAAAAAATCATAGACTCAATTGGCAAACAGGGCAATAAAGTTCAAACATTTTACTTTAAGTTTCTCAAGTTTCTAGTACCTACGGCAATATGGCGCGAAATTATTGAATTTAAAAAAAATTCTTAAATTGTCCTGAGATATAAGTTACACCATTTACATCGATACGCGGCGCTGCAGTCACGAACCAAGGTCATCATGACCCAAGTGGAACTTCCTCTAATATCTTCCTTGCGTCGAATCATTACCGTCAATGATGTGACAAATGAATGTTAAACTCGGCTAAACAGTAGTTTACGGCCACAAGAGAAGTTAGCTGCAGGTCCTAATTTCTTTAGCCGGTCATAGTTAAAGAAAAACCATTTTAAAAAGCAAGAAACTCAGATTTATTTTAGTTTTGAGGCTGAATAAACACGAATTTGTTCAACAGCATTTTCAGAATGCAAATTTACTAGGTTTTTGTTGTTTGACTTGCATCACCACAAACTGTGATATCTACCAAATATCATTAGCGATCAGTAACTAACTTCACAATTGGCCGTAAACTACGGTTTTACCTTAAACTCTTTTAACATTTCATGTTACTCTCCTATAGATTACCGGTGCACCTGATGAAATTATTGAAGCATCAAAGGGAGAATTCGGCATGAAGATCGTTGAATACAGACGCCTAAATGAGACACACATAAACATGGCCTTATCAGAAGATATAGTTGACAAAGTTTTAGGGAAACTAGAGTCCCCCGATTACTTAGATGAGACAGAAGTTGCGGCTATAGATCCTGGTAGTCTATTGTCTCTTAGTCCATCTACTGTTGCTTACGATGACCAGGACTTGAAGATTGGAGCTGGGAGTAAGTAAAATTATATTGGAGCAATTTCATACTGATTCGTAATACAAATTATTCATTAATATCATTCATATTTTTACAGAAATATTTTGTATTTTGTTATCAAGTGTTTAAGTTGAAAAAATACGAAATGAAACTGAATAAGAGTTATTAACTATACAATTACGTAAAGCTAATGTTTAGTAACGAATGGGTCAATTAAAGATAACTCAAGACCCTTGAGTGATTAAAGACGCTTTACGTATGTCTGTTGTACAATTTGTTTCATCAAGACAAGAAATCTTGTCTAATTTGTATATTTGGGTAGTATGTTTTCGAGGGATGAACGTATTGACCGGGAGATTGAAAGGCGGGTGTCTGCAGGGTACAAGGTATTGGGTGTTCTGGGTACATTTGCTCGAAATGTGAATGAATCTAGAGATGCTTGATTGAGTGTTTATAATGGTGTTTTGGTGCCTACATTGATATATGGTTCTGAATGTTGGGTATGGATGAAGAAGCATGAACGACGTATAACTGGTGTAGAAATAAAATATTTGAGAGGAGTGTGTGGGTATACTAGACGTGATCTTATCTGGAATTCATTGGTATATGGTGATTGTGAAATTGAGAAGAATGTTGTTAAGATAGAGGGAGTGAGTCAGTTGAGGTGGTTTAGACCTTTTGAGCGAATGTCGAATGAAAGGTTGGTGAAACTAATATATGTGGGTGAGATTGAAGGTGAACGATTGCGTGGGCGTCCGAGGAATAAGTGGTTGGGTATGATTGATTATTTGTTGCGTGAACGAATGATTCCAAGTGTGAAGAATAAACGAGCATGTATGAATTGCACTATCAATGTGGACGAGGCGAAAGTGTTGTGTCAGGATAGGAATGTTTGGAGGAAATTGATTGCTGGTTGACTGTGTTTCTGGGTTGGTGCTACCTCACTTTTCATTCATAATTTTATATTATAAATCTGAATTTTTTCGCGGCTTTAAAATGCGTGACGTAAACTTGCCTACTGCTGTTCATTTCAGACAGATTGAAGTGATAACAAATAACCACTAACATGAAACTCTAAGATTTTGATATCTGTGCAAATAACTTCAGGATTTCAAATGTCAAGTTTGCTGCCAGCTTGTAATCATTTACCATAGTAGAATCAATTACAGGTTAATTTGATGAATCTGCTTGTTTGAACCCAGACTCTATATTTAAAATCTTATCACACGCAATCCATGGATAAATATATACTAACAAACAACACATTGCAATATGAACAAATTTCTGGACAGTTTCGAACACGTGCGTCGCTACTCACTTCGCGTTAACATCAGTTTTCAAATGTCATAGGCAATATGACGTCACACGTTCCATATTTGATTATTAATCAATTTTTATAAATTTAATATCTCAATACTTCGAATTTTTCATTAAAATTTGGATTATTGTAGATCTAATAACATTTTCTTCTTCTTTCACCAGGCGTATGCTACATCACTCCCGATGAAACCATTACATTCCATGGTAAAGTCATCAACAACTACAACACTGAACTCGGATCTGATGCTGTTGCTTTCGTTGAATGTTTGAACGACACTCAGGTTGGTTTTACTATACAGAGACTTGGAGACAACTTTGTCGGCTTTAAATTATGGTCCGAAAACAATACTTTCGTCGCTAGCGTCCATAACGGCAAAGCTAAAGTCATCTACAATGGAGAAGAACGGAGTCAAACTGATATCAAGGATGATGATTTCAAGTGAGCCTTTATTATTTAATTTTAATTTTTCATTTGTTTAAAGCTACAAATAATCTCTATAAAGAAAAATATATTTATCCACAACTGTTAAATAATATACCCATAATTCAACCGTTGTTTATCAATTAAAGACTTTTAATTAATTTTTCCACATAAAACGTCAAAAGACACTAGTTTTCTCATTTTTCACAGTTTTATTTTCTTTTTAAGCTTAAATTGCAAGTAATAATTGGTTTTAAGATTATATGCTAAATTTCAAATCATTTTAAAATTTTGTTACAACAGTCGGAGCCTAGCGATGATTGCTACAATTTGTCTATGTTGATAAACAAACAGTTTTTCGTATTTGTCGAACCAAAAATTCTACTTATCTTATAATTTCAAATCAAATATTTGACGAAATGTTGTGGATAAAATATAGTATTCTACTCACATGTAATGACTATTACTCATTATCATGAGTAATAGCGAACAGTACATGCTCATTGAATAATATACCATTACTAATTTTTTTTTTGCTGTAATCTGTCATTAAATTTTCATTATCTCTTTTTTAATTAAGGTACTGACGATGGTTTTAATTTTTTCAGGATCTATTTCTTAGAACAAGATGTAATATACGTGACCAATGGTATACTAAATATTCAATATTCTACCGAATATATTTCAATCAAGATTCCATCCATTTATAACAACTACATATGTGGTCTTTGTTCCGGAGACAAACATTAAACTTTCAAACACAGTTTAATAAATGAAATAATAAATGCTACCAATTTGTGAATGAAAATACATACTAATATATTTATATAATAGTTACTGTAATATCGCACAAATATATGTACCTATATTACATGAATATATTTTAATTAAAAACTAAAATATCTGGTATATTATCATACGATTTTCCTATACATATGAATCTGTATTATAATTTATAATAATTATGCATATATCATATTTTATTTATTTTTCTTTTACAAATGAAGTAAAAGAGGAACAGCAAGAATTAGAAATTGAAAACTAAAACAAAGAAAAAAATCTGTTGTGGGCCGCACAATACTTCCCGCCATGGATTTCTTATCGAACAATACAGGAACACGAACCACCACTATCAAGAAACGCTCATCCCTTCAACAAATTATGACACATGTCAAAAAGAGACCGTTTTTTTTTTGCTTTTTCAAAAAACACAAGTTAGCAGATTTAAACAAAAATATCAAAATATAATTTTTCTTTAACGTGTTCTAAATCGTAAATGGTGACTGTAAGAGGAAAATGTTTCAAACAATAAATATAGGTAATAACATTTGCAACATTATTCTAATAACAAAGTTTACTGAGATATTTTAAAATAACTTGATAGGACTTCAAGTAAACTACCACTTCCGGTTATTGGGTTATCACCAAAAACTAATCAGCTCTTCCAAAGGGGATACAGTTGATATATACAAATTATCAAAAATTTTCAGTTTAGTAGTTTTTGAGAAACCGTAACTCCAGAGATCCACACAGATTGTCAGACAAATTGACAGACAGGCTGACAGACTGACAGACACACACCCAGACATCATCGCGAAATTATTAAAATCGTATTCTTGGGACCTTAAAAGTGCTCATCCCCTGAAAACTCACTACACAATTTTTAGCATTTTTCCTATACCTCCCCTACAGGATGTGGCGGAGGTATAAATTTATTATAATATAATTTATAATAGTTACCTTTGATTTGTTCAATTTTATTCATTTTTCATATTATTTGAGCACTTTCCCTCACGACGGAAGAGAAAGTGCACAAATCTCCCGTAGATATTAAATTAACTATTTCTGTCAAAGTTGGACATTTTTTGACATCAAGAACATTTTTTTATATGGGGGTGGGAGGGGATGGAATTGATTAGATATCATATTGACTAGCATCATTTTGAAGACAACATTTCAAAGTTTCTAAAACTGAAAGTATCATCCAATTTCTACTAAATGCAACCGAGTTATGGCACTTTGAAATTTAGCCATTTTTGGTGCATTTTCAAGTGCTGCGTTTTTTTTCCTCGAGTGTATTTTAATGTTATACGGTTTCAAATAAATTACTCTTAAAACAGGGCTCGTGATAATCATTGTTTATAGAGGTTTTAACTATAACTCCTGAAAAGAGTGTTTTAGTAACGTGTGCGTGGTACCATCCATTTTGTTAAAACCTGAAGCACATTTTAGTTTTTTCCTGTTTGATTATAAATTATCTGCTAATATTACGCCATTTTTGCAAAATGCGGTATAAATTACAGAAATAAGATAGGAACATCTTTGTATAATATATTACCGATAAAAATTCGTATGTTATCATATAACAATTTTAAAATATGTATTAAAAATTTGTTGTTAGAAAATGCATTCTACAGCATTGATGAATTTATGAATTTTCAATTTGAATAGTTTTGTTATTATGCTTGTTTATATTATATCATTTTTTGTATGACGTAGTTTATATACTTTTGTATTTTTTCAACTTAATAAAATATCTATCTATCTATCTATCTATCTAATATCTCACGTCAAGCACGGATGATTAACCTGTTGCATTCAACAAAACGCGCTTGCGTCACTTCTCTGTGACCCACCACGCATTGCTGTTGAACTGAACCTCGTCATTTTTTGAATTTCATTCAGTGTTACGCGGTTCGCCTCGAAGAACAAGTATTTGTGTAATTGGATCATATATATCGGGAAGTGTGAAGTGATAAAGTGTTTTAAACCGGAGAAGTTTTGGATGTTCTTGCTTGGACGATGCTTATGAATTAATATAAAAATGAGGTTTTATTTCAACTTCTGTCTGTATTTTACAAATTAATTTATTATTTATAACTAGAGAGTGGATTATATGCAAAGTGCATCAAATTTCTAGAAGAATTACATTGATTAGAGTAAATTAATGCTAATTACTAATTGTATATATAGCACATTTGAGGATTCTTATGCATATTTTTACAAAAGTTGCATATAACTGCATATTTCAATATTTTAAAACTTTGTCTAGCGGTAAACAATATGAAATTTCTGGTAATGCACAGTGATATTCCCCAAGTATTGAAGGAGACCGCAATAAATAGAAGATTACATCGGAAAAAGCAATAATCCCGAGGGAAATAGTAATTGTTTGTATAAAAAGTTATTTGTAAATAAATTATTTTATTACACATTCAGGATTTAATTTCATCCTTCAAGAACCCTACCCAACTCCACAGAGCTTCCGGAAACCTATTCCTCTTGTTCACAGTTTTACAGGGAGGAATCAGAGCGACGAGGTGCTTTCTCTACACAACAGCATCTCCGTCGTCACAGACTAGGGCTGTGCGTTTACATCGATATATCGATATTATATCGATATATCGATATATCGAATAACGATATTCAGTAGAAAAAATATCGATATATCAATATATCGATATATCGATACATCGATGTATCGATATATCAATATATCGATGTATCGATATATCGATATATCGATGTATCAATATATCGATGTATCAATATATCGATGTATCAATATATCGATGTATCAATATATCGATGTATTGATATATCGATGTATCGATGTATTGATGTATCGATGTATTTTGTGAAAAAGAACTAAAATTTAGCTATAATGCCATCTAATATAAGGGGTTGTGCTCGATTTATTGATAGCATTGCATAATGATATTTATTTTTACTTTCATTCTGGAGTCGGGATTAAAGGGAGAATTAATAATTGGGACGATGTATAGGTACAATTTCCAGCAGAAGTTCTCATAAAACTACCTTCCAGTCATGGCATAGTGCAATTTCAAATATTTTAAGTAGATTCCCGTTTGTTTTATAATGCTGGCGCCCAGCACCATAAAGCAAGTACACAAACACCCCAGATGTTAAAATTTTTCGCCTTTGAAACACCCGTTACTTCTCTCCACAATAGGATTGCCGACATTCTGAATCATTATAATCCTTCCATAAAATCTATCTGCATTAGATTGTTTACTATTTATATAGTACCTACAGATCGACATCCTGAATCATTGTTTAATTACCAATAAAATCTAACTATATTAGATCGATACATCATTACATCAATAATCAATATATCAATATATAGATACATCAATATATCGATATATCGATATATCAATATATCTATACATCAATATATCGCTATATCGATATATCGATATATCGATATATCAATATATCGATACATCGATACATCGATATATCGATATATCGATATATCGATACATCGATATATCGATATATCGATATATCAATATATCGATATATCGATATATCAATATATCGATACATCGATATATCGATATATCAATATATCGATACATCGATACATCGATATATCGATATATCAATATATCGATACATCGATACATCGATATATCGATATATCAATATATCGATACATCGATACATCGATATTATCGATATTTTTCTAATATCGAATATCGATATTTAAAACAAGATATCGAACAGCCCTATCACAGACTATTTACACTTTCTTTTTTTTTTTTGTAACGAAATATTTGAAAATAATATACTGTAAAGTTCGTGGGTTTCAAAACTTTTTATTTAAAAAAAGAAATATTATTAATAACAAATAATTATTATAATGAAAAGTAAAAGTAAATTAACACAATATTGAAATACTAAAATAACGAATACAAAAAACTTATGCACTAACACTTATCACTACTGTAAAAAACACAATTATTTATGTTAACTAGTCGAGCGATATTTATTTATGACGATATATTTATATTCAGGACGAACGATATTATTTATGACGATCTTTTTATGTTCATTTATTCTACAAAGTAGCTTCGGAGTCAACTACCTGGTTCCCGATGATTTTTGCTTTTGTGTATCGCTTACCTAGTTTCTAGAAGCTTCGGGTATCTTCTCTATTATGGCTTGAGTCGACCGGTTCAAACAGGTATGTGCTGCGTCTATTCAACTTATTTTTCTACTCGGCGGCGTAAGCCAACCAGTTTCAACGTTCGTTACAATACTATTAGTTTTATAATAAATAAAATGGATGCTTCGTTTATTTTTTTATTTTTCAATTTTTGTTTTGTTGCTGCTACTTCCACTTCTGCAATTATAACCAAAATCAACTCAACGTATTGTCTTGAAACTGTGATGATTCGCACTGGTTTCTCTAGTGTTTCAAGTGTTTAGTTTGTGTTTTGCGAACATCACAACGACTCTTGCTAGGTAGCCGAATTCGATCATTTTCTTGTATTTTTCCTGGACATGTATTTTTATTACATTGTTTATATTATTTTCATTTGTACTTGAAATAACAGAATATTAATATTTATACTCTGTTTGAATGAGTAACGTACTCGTAAATTAAATTAGTGTTGAGTTTGGTTATGTTTACGTTAAAAATATGTTTCACCATTTGTATTATTCCTTGTTCACGTTGTACCTGAAATATCAAATTGTGGATATTTGCACATTGTTGTAAGATATAACTTACCTGTAAGTTCAATTGTTGTAATCTACTTTGTTTCCTGTTCTGATATTCATATGTTTACACTTTGATAGCTTTCGCCTGGCACTGCCATCTGACGCCAGCGCCACCTAGATGTAGTTCGGTTAACTATTGAATTTCAAATTTAAACGTAACATTGTAATACACTTCAGATGTACTTTATTTCATGTATTTTTACTTGTAAAATCAACTGAACTCATTGTAAAATTTATTAGACTTTGTTAGACAAAAATGATCGAAATTTCTAGACATCTTGGTATTGTAAACAAATATCTAACATTTGACACTCAAATAAGTGATAACCTAGTGTCAGAATAAAGCCCTTATAACACGATACATAATTTGGCAGGAAATATGTAGTTATATACGAAAGATATGATAAGTGTGACATTTTATTTCATGAATGAGGAAAAATGCGGATCGTGGCAAAAGTCGTACTGTTGAAGTAATGAAAAAATTTAACGTAAGTAAATAATTTTCAACTATTCGTTCCATTACAAATAATGTAAGTTTTTATATCAGAAATAAATGAAAAACTATTTTAATTATCATGTTTCAAGAGGGCTTGGTATCAGTAATTTCTATTTTCTATTTGCACCTATCTAATCTATCACTTTTTAAGATTTCTTTTAAATTACTTTACGCTCATATTTACTGAAAATATTAAAATTACGGTGTGGTTATCACTCCACTTTCTTATACATATGTATCAAAATTTGTTTAATTAGTAATTATATTTATCTACGATAATGTGTAAAATTGATGTTTAACTATTAGTTTCAAGTTTGTAAAACGGTTGTTTAGTAACACGATCCCATTAGTCACGGGCAGTCACGGGTTGCTAAGCAACGAGTGATTAAAATTTGTAAACATCATGACAAACTTCTCATTTAATATTGTGATCCTACTTCGTAAATAAAAATTATTTTTTTATATTTTTTGGGGTTTTTCATTATATCGTAGATAAAATTTTGTACGATACACATACGTAAAGCGTCTTTAGTCTAGCTTTATGTACTTCTATCGTAAATAACTATTAACTCATATGGCATAGATGTTTTAGTTATTGTTAAGATTTAATAGCTTCTAAGATTAATCAAATATGTAAAAAGAGACACTCAGACGATTCAGGGGATCTTAAGAAATGTATGTTCATTGTACAAGTCTCAAAATTATATCATATATCGTCATCTGATGTAAGCAACAGTAACAAAGGTCATTAATTGATAAACAGCGGTTGAATTATGGATATATTATTTGACAGTTGTGGATAAATATTGTTTGAAGTATTTCACAATATACAGCAAAATAGAAAGAATAAATTCACAATTATGTTTTAAAAAATAACCAGACTTTAAAGAAAAAACGCAAAACAGAAAACAAATTTACAATATTTTATTTTTACTTTCGTGTTAATTACCTTGATATATACTTAAGACGAGAGACAAAATTCGTCGAATATTGCAAAATACATTTGGTTTTCAGAAGAGGAATAACAATCATTGCCTATACGTTTTCTTTCGTAGAATATGCTCGTATAAATGAAATTTTTGAATAAGTACAATAAAATCCGGTTTTAATCAGAATTTATTTATCATGTAATTATCACCCGAAAGAATAAAATAAACATCCGCATAAAATTTTTGTAAAACTATACGAATCCGCAAAAATTATCGTGTTATTTAGAACTTTGGACTATACTGATCCTGCTATCCGAACCGTATTACGCCAAATCCCTTGCGACCTACGAAAGTACGTCACAAGAATGAACCACGCGCGGGAGATAAAAATAAAATATATTTTGAACACCTACCTAAACTTACATCTTTAATTTTTCTTGATTACATCCATAATATAAAGTACTAAGAATTCAATCAAAATATACATTAGATGGGTACTTGAAGCGATTTCGAATGGCACTGGTTACTTGCGGTTACGTGTTTGGTTGGTTTCAAACAATGACCGAACGGTTACTGAAAACGCGCGGTAGATTTTGACATTAATCAATTTTGACAGAAAACATAAAAAATTGCCATAACAACGATTCAAAATTATGTCAAAAAAATCATTTGGCAATGGTCATGTCACGAGTTGTATTTTGCGTGAGAATTTAACAAGCAAATGATACTCAATAAAAATAGTATTTATTTATTACAACATACATAGCTACTACAAATTAAAGATTACCACAATTAAAATTTTGTACATTGAAAGCACATTGGAAGAACATAAATTGTCCCCAAACATATTTCTTCGCCTTTTTAGTATTTTTTGGGATATTTTCTTCAATTTTGTTAGTTATCTCTATTGTAGATACATTTCCCCATCTGCAATTTTCCATTTTACACGAGTTTACACACTTTTTCTTTCTGACGTTTAAAAAACAATTGTCAATATAGCTTTCATTTACATGACAACTAGGATTTTTATTTACAGTGAAGTATAATCGCTTATTAATTTTCACTAGTGATTACAATCGGTAAAGCTTGTCGTTCATTGGCTTAATTTGAAACAAATTCGTGATTTTATTGGTTGCCACGTATGTGCGTTAAATTCTCTACATCATATGTTTGGTTAAAAAATTAAATTTTGTACATGTCTTTTTTTGTGAAAATATGTTCTATCCAAAATTTTGTTATTCAGCCAATTATAATTAAAACACATTTAAATTGATCTTGCATTTTCTTTTCTTAATAATAATAATAATAATAATTTTTTGTGGTTATGAAGCTTCACATGCTTTATACCGAGCATTTAAAACATTTTCTTAATGAAAATATTGCAATTTTTTTTATGGCAGGTACAGAATTTTTTATAAAGCCAGGTTTACATGATACGACTATCAACTTTTATTTTTCAAATGGGAACCTAAAATTGTTTTACAAAAATAAAAACCGCCATTTCTTTCTCTTTCCAACGATGTATTACTTGTCATAAATTAATATGAAAAAATTCGAGATAAATAATAGAGAAATACAACAAAATAATGATAATAAAGCAGATGTTTATTTGTTCCCTGTTTTAGGTGCTTTGTAAAGTAATTTTTGAATTGTTTGATATGATCTGAAATATCTAAAAATATTTATCCACAACTGTCAAATAATATGCCAATAATTCAACCGTTGTTTATTAATTAAAGACATTTGTTACTGTTGCTAATGAAATAATATTGACAGTTTGATGAATTAATATTATTCATTCGTTATGTCAAGTTCAAATCTTACCTGTCAAAAGAGCAAAATCGAAATGACTATTTTTTCCACATTAAAATCCAAAGACACTAATTTTATCATTTTTTATACTTTTATTTTCTTTTTAAGCTTAAACTGTAGCTGAATAACTAGTTTTAAGATTTTCTGCTAAATGTCAAATAACTTGAAACTTTTGTTACAATTGTACGTAGCCTAGCGATGGTTGCTACAATTTGTCTATGTTGATAAACAAACAATTTTTTGTATTTGTCAAAGCAAAAATTTAACTTATCTTATAATTCCAAAACAAATATTTGACGAAATGTTGTGGGTGAAGTATAGTATTTTACTCGCATGTAATGGCTATTACTCATTCGAATAATTTACATCACTCGCATCGCTCGTGATGCATACTTCATCCCCATGAGTAATAGCATACATTACATGCTCGTTGATAATATACTATTTTTTACAGATAGCCTAAGATACATATATTGTGTAATAATTAATAAAATATTTTACAAAATATTGATCTTGTTATTTTTGAGTACACGTGTGTACACAAGTCGTAGCATTGTAAAAATATTTTAATTAAGTTTTTGAACAAACCACGGATGTTATGAGTCATAACAGGCCTAAGATGTCTACGAGCTCGGATTTCAAACTAACACCTGAGGTTGTTATGATACTCATACTAGGCATGTTAATAGCTATAACAATGTATTTCCTATAGCTAAAAAAAAAAGTAGACACCCGGTATAGGGCGTTTCAGACCTTGAAAGTTCTATTGAATAACACCAAATGTAAGTGCCCCCCCCCCCTAATCACCTGAAGTGAGGGAGGGGCGTTACTTCATAATCTTAAATGGTACACATCAGTTTGACTTAAATATTCGAGAAACGAGACAATCCAAATTCGTATTCGCGAAAGTCTCAAGGAACGAAATATGACAAATTTATATCAAAATCGTGTAACACTTACGGAATAACTAGTAGTAAAGTATTTTTTTTTTCTTTTACATATCTTGCAGTAAAGCGATATAACGAATTGAACATATTTTGACGTCACGGGTACTCGCATTGATTCTATTGGCCAGATATATGAAAAGTGCAAATCGCGCGTCTGAGATTGCGCCCAACACCTATTGGGGGCTAAAATAGAACTACGAAATGTCATTTCATTTGATTTGTTTGTTGGTATTTAAGATAATATTTGTTGGGCTTCTATTACTTGTTTCATAATTTCACTGTTTTATTGTGCTGTGTTGAAAAACTATTGAATAAAATTGTGTGTTGAGGTTAGGTTACATCACTACTAGCGCCACTGTTCTCAAACTTTCGTATGATGTTTACTCGAATATCAAGTAAAATACTCCAAAGTTGCCAAAGGAATTTTATCTTTATTTATATTGAGTTTAATTGTTGTAAATTAAAACTTATATGTAAATATTATTTTACACTAAAAAATATATAATACGAAAAATTGTTGTTTTAGTACCACTGTTTTATTTTAATTAGTTTATTTTATCTTAGATTAACATACACAAGTAATATTTACTGCATTTTCTTTTTTAGAACATTTCGAAATCGAAGAATTCAAAATTCATTTGTTCTTCTTGCCGCACAACACTCCAATCATTTCACAAATTGAAACAAACGTGTTTGAAGATTGCAAATACAGATAAATAATCTAGACTTGATGGTGGATCGAAATCAGGTCATGGACAGTGAACTACATGTTAAACAAGAGCTCGAAGATTCATTGGAGTCATTGTGGAATATGATCACAGAACTGTTGTAGATGATGACATCGACATCAAAGAAGAATTTATTGCGGACAACGAAGACCACGAATATTACCTGAAACAAGTGAAGAACGAATCGGCACCTGACAATGAAGAAGACAGTGCTTCAAAGAGTAGTATTGAAGATGAAAACCAACCGGATGTGGGTGGAGACAACTTCAGACCGGCCACTGATTATATGAATGTAACTTGTGATATAACAAATACAGATGATAGATGTACTATTTGTAAAAAGAAGTTTGATCAAAGGTCTAATTTAACCCGGCATTTGAAAATACAGACAGGAAATCGAGATCACAAATGTTCCATTTGTGATAAGAAGTTTATGCACAAGTGTTATTTAATCGGCCATTTGAAAATACACGCAGGAATTCGAGATTATAAATGTTCTGTTTGTGATAAGACGTTTATACAGAAGGCTCGTTTAACCCAACATATGAAAATACACTCAGGAATTCGAGATCATAAATGTTCTATTTGTGATAAGAAGTTTATAGCAAAAGCTCATTTAACCTACCATATGAAAATTCATGCAGGAATTCGTGAACACCAATGTTCCATTTGTGATAAGAAGTTTGTCCAGAAGTCTAATTTAACTCAACATATGAAAATACACGCGGAAATTCTAGATCATAATTATTCTATTTGTGATAAAGAAGTTTATAAAAAGCTGATTTAAGCTGCCATATGAAAGTAATAATAAAAAGTTTGTTTAATAAACGAAGCTAATATAACGAATCATGACAATACATGAAGAAACCAGATTATAAATATTCTCTTTTTGATACAGACTTATTCAAATTATGTGTTGGGAGCGTGAATCTATTAAACCTGTTTGTTATCATAGTTTTATAACCCAAGTTTTGTTAGTTCGGTTATGTATAAATAAAACACATATAAATTTAACTTGCATTTTTGTTTGTTATTTTGTTATATTAGGATATGCAGTGTGTGCAACGAAATGTGGATCATAGAAGTTTAACAAAGGATTTTAAAAATGTGCAGAAATTGGCTCTCCTGTACATTTTAGAGCAAAAGTACAAGAATTAAAAGTTGTTTATAATGAATTTTTACTTTTAAAAATTCCTCATTTAATGTAATAAAATATCTTTAGCACTAGATATTTAGAAAATTTAAATATAACATTTTCATCAAAATTCAACTAGTCACAGAAATAAAAAAATCTGATGTGCCCAGCACATAACCTCCCGCCCAATACTACTGTTAAACGGTACAAAATTGTATTTGATGATATAGAAACTTACTTTATTTGTTTATTTTCTATTTATATTTGATAATTTTAATTTTCTTTCGTATGTTTATTTAATTTTTTGACATATATTTCACTAAGAAAACAGCTTCACAATCACTATGACATGTGTCACATTTCGTAAAAAATTGAAAATTTTTAAATAAGTCCATGGTGTACAAGGACTGCAAGATTTGTAAAATCTAATTTCTTTATATTTTATTATCTCTAAATCTAATGAAAATTAATAAAATTAGTGTAATTAAAACACATGTAAAATTAAATATTCTTCAACTTTCAAAATAACATAAATTGCTGAAAAAAGAAATTTAACCGTGTTTTTCACGAAAAACTGTTAAGGGCTTCAAGTAAACTGCTACTTCCGGTTGACCAATTTTATCCAAAATCTAATCAGCTCTTCATTTAAAATATATTCATGCAAGACAATGATCGACTTCACGTAGCTAGAGATGTAAACGTTGTTAATATACCGGTTATGCAATGGCCACCAAGATACGCTGAAACGATCAGTGAGACGTCATACGCATGCACCTACGAACCTGAGGGAACTTGAAAATGCAGTTATTGCAGAATAGACACATATTCAACAGAATGTCATACCAAGTATGCCCAGCGACATGGAAGCAATCATTAAAATAAGTGGAGGCACCACACGTTAATGAATATCATTTTTTCATTTGTTTCGCTATTCCAAATTTAATTATTTTATTCGTAGTTTTCAATATAAATTGTTAATTTTTATAATTAAGCTTTAATACTTTCATTTTTCTTTCTAACTTACTCTCAAATTATCACATTATGTTGTAACAATATATTCAGCTAATTATTTTCCTTAATTAAAAAAATTAACCCGTAACGATTTTGGTTTCTCGGGGACATCTTCTGTTGAATTATTGTATTTTATTGAGTTAAATTGCAAAATAAAGTATGTTTTCTTACCTTTTGGAGCGTTTTTATACAAATTATCGCTGATTAGTTGAGTATCTAGAGCTTCTTGTATTTTTTTGAGGTTATCATCATCCGATGAATCCGAATCTGACATTTTAAATGTAAAAACTTACTTTATTTACTCCTAATTACATTATTATTACTAGAGGACCCCTGAATACTCGAATATACTTATTGTTATTTAGTTGTGAGCTAGATTTGAACACGAGAATATTAGGATTAAACGTCAAAATCACCTGAATGTTTTAGGTTATAAAACGTATATTACTTGAAATAATCTAGCAAATATATGTTTATTTACTATTTAATGTATGAGGAATTCAAAACTTTGATTAGAATTTAATTATCTACACTAGTTTGGAAGCTACGAGTTGTCAAACTTTGGAGTTTTTGATCAAAATTTGCAGTTATTTTTTTGGACGTCAAACTGTTAAAAAAAACCGCAAAATTTATTTATTTGCTTTTTGAACCTTGAGGAATATAATATTTTAATCCGTATTTAAATATCTCTACTAGTCCTCTACTTACGTGCCACTAAACTTTAGTTACATACAAACATTCACCATACATTCAATATTTATACATTTAAATAATCGACAACTGAAAAAATATTTATTTAAAAGTGAAAACATGATTTTTTGACAGGTTGGAATAAATAATTAAAACGATTGTTCCTTGGTGCTCTCGGCATCTGAGGAGAGGGCTTCGATTAGTTCTTCCACGCAGCCCCACCTCGCAGTCTCTCCATCGGCTACTTTTTTGTATATTTTCCCCAGCTCCGCGCGGAATGGAATACCATTGTTTGGGCGGTAACCTGAATATATTTGGTCTTTTTTGTTGTTTGTTGACTAACTTGTTGTGGTTGATGTTGTTGGTAGAATTGTTGAGTTCGGATGCAGTGTTCGTATATAACGCGGATTTCCGGGTTTTCTACTTTGTCGAAGCTGGCTGGTTTGATGCCCTTTAACATTAAACATTCTTTTAGGGTGGATGTATGTCTAACCCTAATTGCTGAAGGCCTGGCTGTCTTTAAACACTTCAAAGTAGTTGTTGGAGGTCTTCAGTTTTTATACATTATTTTAGGGTGAATAAATGACGTTCTTCCTCAGTTTTAAGGGAGCAATATACATTAAATGTTGTATGTCTTAAGCTATCCTCAGACTGTCTTCGAATATGACTGATAAAACTTGTCTGTCTTTAAACTAAATGCTGCAGACCTTACACAAGTCTCAGAAGAATTGATTGTCTTTTAAGATAACTCTAGGTTATATAAATGACATTTTAAACCGCTGAGACAGACAAATGTTTCACGGAATATCTTCAAAAGGAAGACGACTGTCTTAAGGGCTGAAGATAGCGCAACATGAACATGACTTTTTTCAAACAATATATCGTTATTATAATAAATGAAACATAATGTTTTATACCTACATTTGTAGATAAAAGTCCAAAGTTTTCTAATCAATTTTAATGAAAACTATTGAAAATAATAAGAAAATTGGAAGATGCATATTTTGCAAGGCTAAATATGTAGCAAACGCTACAAAAATAAGAACGCATATTTTAAAATGTAATTCTTTAACTTACAATAGTTATTTGTGTATCAAGTGCGGATAGAGCATTGTTTGTTGCACGCGGCGAGAAATTGTTGATCGAGGCGAAGCCGAGATCAACAACTCGACAAGTGCACCGAACAAGCTCTATCCGACGAGATACACACAATATTTTTTCTACAATCGTTTAACAATGTCAAGCTGTAGAAAAAAATTAATTTTAAAATTATCTTTGGTCACGCCTATAACAATTCAGTAAAATTGTAGTTACCCATGTCACCGTAATCATGGCAACGTTTATGAACAAAATAAACATTTTCAAAGAAATCATAATTTGACACATGGAGTCAAGGAAGATATTAGAGGAAGTTCCACTTGCGTCATGACCTTGGTTCGTGACTGCAGCGCCGCGTAGCGATCTGGATGGTGTAACTTATATCTCTGGACAATTTAAGAACACCAACCAAATTTCATAAATGTAGTACATACAAAGAGAGACCAATGTTACTATGATGCATGCAATTATAAATTATTTTCATTCCTATTTAAATATCTATTGGGATCTGACATGGGGGCGTGGCCTATCCAAGATGGCGTCAATTAGGGTGAAGATTCGAATGTGACATTAGTACTGTTCGTATAAAAAATGAGTCTCACGATTATTAATATTTGCGAATGTGCTACAACAGATCCTGCAAACTAAATTTTAAAGAAGCTGAACGCATTTTATATACTTGACAATTGATTAAATGTGGGAAAAATTTAAATGAAAGTGACAGTGGCTGTAGGTGTAGTGGCTTTCTGTATCTCAACGTCGAATTTACGAGGTGATCCCCATCAAATTAATAGGAAAATTGAAGGAGATGAACAAGTGATGAGTGTTGTTTGTTCCTGCATAGCTGGTTTTGGGTGAAAAATGCAAAAACTGCATCGCTACGTTGTTGTACTGTTATAGGTTAGTTGTACGTTTCTTGATCTAAATCAAATCAATAAACAAATAACTAAAAATGAACAAATATAAAGGAACATTACCTTTCAATACAGATTTAATTTAATTTGTGAACTTAATTAAATATAAAGTGAAAAGATTTCGGAGCAAATTCGTATTATAACCTAAAATTTTACTTACTTAGATGTACATAACTGTCTGGTACAAAATATTCAGAGCATATTATATATTGTAAAAGCATTCATGTTGTTTACTTTTGTTAGTTTTTTCCAAGGTTTTTTCGTACTCCAAATTGGTTTACTTAATAAATAAAACGTTTGTCCAGCTTCGGAAAATAATGGAATGTAACGTCCAGATTTTTACTGGAATTTTGTTACACGCTTTTGCTACACAGTACACTTTATTTTTCGATTTTTCGCGGATTTTAACTACAATTTCGGTCCATTTTTATCTCAAAAATCGTTATTCCCATTTGACGTAATGTATTTCTAATGGAATCTTCACCCTACTTTGTGTTCGAAAATAATCCGCTAGATGGTATATCGCTACATGTCAGATCCCAATAGCATACATAATAAAGTAAATATATGTGTAAATGCATTAGTTGACCCCAATTAATTAATTGAACATTAATAAAATTATAAAATGTTATATTTTGAAGTTATACTTGTGGTTTTGAGTGTACACAGTTAGCTGTTTTTGAAAAATAATAATGGTGAGCTATGTAAAAAAAAAAAACAGTATTTAATAAAAAGTTGTCAAAAAATATAATTTTCAAGTTTTAATTTTTGTAAAAAGAATCTGCTGAGGTGATTTGTATACGGGTAGTGTTCTAATTTGCCTCCATTCCAGAAACATTTGGGGAACGTGGCAGGAGTGTTTTGCGTTGTGCGGAGGTGAATGGATTTTTTGATGGTGAAAAAGGCTGTTCGCGTGGCTAGTGTATTTCGGCGGAATAAATTTGACATTTTGAATTTTTCGATTATGGATACGTAAAAAAGGCGTCGTACAACTCTTCGTAAAGCGTTCAACAAGATAAATCAGTTGGATACTCTATTAATTGCGAAAAATAAAAATTTGAAAGGAATAGAAACAATATTTGAATTGTCACAACAGAAGAGATTTTCGAAAAATTACTTAAATCTACAACATATGTACCTGTACATGTATTTTAAGTATTACTTTATACAATATATTTTGTTATTTACAATTCCGTGTTTTATTTTCTAATCACTTTAAAGAATATAAAAACATTTAAAAATTCAAAGTACGCGCGCTTGCCGCGCATTAGCATCAGCGCCGCGTAGCGACCTGGATGGCGTTAATCTGACGGTTCGGTCTCTCTCACGTATAAGTGAAGCTTCCTCTAGTATCTTCCTTGCATGGAGTACATTTGACATAAAGTCTACAGAGTGAATACGTTTATGGTGATTAAGTTGAAGTGTATGTACGTATATGCCAGCTGTATTTGCAATAGCAAGGTTATTACCAGACAAATCCAATGCATCATTTACTTCTTTTACCTAATTTACTGAAGACTTGTCTGTCTTTTAAACACGATTTTCCGTTTTTGTCAAGTCCGTTTCCTGACATTTTAAACCGCTGAGAGGCGGATTAACATTTCATCAAATATCTTGTAAGTTTGAAGAGTTACCAAAAAAAGTTTTAAATAATAGTTGTTTCTCGTTAAATTGTCTACAATTTCATGTAAATAAAGTTAGAAACCAAGGTCTTTAAAAGCCCAAACCATCGTTGTAACTGGACAAGAATTTTTACAGTTTTCGAATAGAACATAATTTAATTATTTAAGGCCCGGTTGCACCAACGATACTTAAAATATTAATGCCGAATTAAATTAATGAAAAATTAAAAGTGACATAATTTTGTTGCACCAATCCACATTAACGTTAATGTCACATTAAACGAACCATTAAATTAAGTACCTGTTTTTCTGTACTTAAATTTTTAATGTACCATTAATATTTGACACATGTCAATATTTGACATGTTCTGTTTTGTGAATATGTTTTTGTCCACATATTTAACGATGAAATGCAAATAAACATAAAATTATGGCTATTTATGAGGTGATATTTTTGAAATATAATATTTTAAAAAGAAATGTCATCATCGTCCTCAACATCTGAAGATGAAATTTATGGTCTAGAAATATTACCAGCACCAAGAATTTTCCGAAATAGAAATAATCCCTTCGAAATGTATGATAAACTGAACTTTAAAATGCACTATAGACTGTCAAAAAACAGAGTGGTGATTTATATTAGAGTCACTGCATCATATTACCAACAAAAACATTCCTGTTAGTTCGATGGACCAACTGTCCATCACGTTAAGGTATTACACCACTGGAGATTTGCAAACTGTATTAGGTGGTCATCATATATTTAAATCTACTGTTTATCGTATTATATCACGTGTAATACCACAAATAGTTTCTATTTAGAACAAACTCATTTTTCGTAGAATTACTAGATTCCCTTGTGTTGGATTCAGTTAATTGCAGGCATATAAAAATCCAATCGGCAGGAAGGAATAATCATGAGCGTTTTAGAAACTGTAAAGGTTGGTGTTCTATTAACGATCAGGGTTCAGGTAGTGTGCAAAGTGCAAATTTACGGACATAATGGCGAGTTGAACGATATCTGTCCATGACAGGACAGTGCCATCTTTAATGATTCGCTTTTAAAAGCAAATTTAGAAATGGAATGTATCATAACTGTTAATTTTGGGCGATAAAATAAAAAGAACGCTCGGAATACGGAAACGAAGATTTTCTTGCCTCGCAGTACGATTGAGATTTCAAATGAATAAAATATTAAATTAAATGTTGCCACTACAGTACTTTACAGCATATTACTTGAAAGTAAACAGCAATATACGTATCGTTACGAAATTCTGACGTTTGTAGTCCTGTCAAAATGATAGTGAAGCTAGGTACGTCAATAGAAAACAATACCAACCTATTCTTAATTCTCCATCCGCTAATGACACGTTAAAAATTAAAATTATTTTTGGTGCAACGCTCATTAGTTTAACATTTCGTTAAATTTTAAGTATCCATTAGTTAATAAAAATTAAAGCATGTGTTGGTGCAACCGGGCCTAAATTAAATAAAAATTGTGTGAAACTTACAGCAACGACCTTCTTGTAGATCTCGTACTCGCTGGTGGCCATCTCCAGTATGCGCATACCCAAGGTGTAGACGTCCACGCTCTCATCGTTATGTTCCTCGTTCATTTCGGGAGTCTTGGACTCCGGGGTTTCTAAACAATACAAAATAACTTCTTATCAATTGAGGGCTGTGATTGTTTATCGGACTTCATAATTAATGGGTTTAAGTGAAATTGTGGGGACTTCAACCCTAGATTCACCAAAGCTTTCAAAACAATTATGTATTTACACAGGCCTTAAGATTTGAACGTAGTTTATTTAGCTTGCAGTAAGAGAGTAAAAGTGTTAAAACAACCAACCTTTATATGACATCGACTTCGCCATCCACAAACACGCGCACAGAAGCACTAAAAAAATAAGCGTTATTTTTGTCGGTTTACGTGAATTATTTTGTATCGTACCAAATAAAATAACATAGAAATGCCGTCTGCGTGGCAAATCCAGCGTCGGTACAACTTCCGGGGTCGTGGCCAAATTCGGCGTCGGGGCCAAATTTGGCCACGCTGCCTGATCAGGCGTCGGTTCTACATCTGGCATCGGTGCTAAACAGAAGAAGAAAACATTTACACTTTACTAAAATTAAATTGATTTCAAATTAAATGAAAACACAAAACAATTTTTCACTACAACTATCAGCTGTAAACATTTTTGTAATAACTAATGAAAACATGTTCAGTTTTACTTACGCGATTCGCCGGAACGCGCATTATATCTTCTTCTACACATATTTTCAGACTTGTTTGAAAAATTTAATTTGTTTTTATTCATTAACGTTATAGTTACGTTATATCTTTGTTTTTGTTCGATTGAACTTGGATCTGCAGCTAACGTCATATTTGGCCGTAAACTACGGTTTAGCCGATTGACATTTGAGGTTTGACAGATTTTGATGGAGATGAAATTATAATCTAGAGGAAGAATTAGATGGTTGGGCCCCTTTTTTCTTAAGAGGATCGTCATGGGACGACCCTGAAGCACTGGAACGCAGCTTTTCCGGGTCGGGGGACGAAGCCCTGGCGCTGGTTGATGACACAAACTAAAATTTGGATAAATGTCAAAATTTGACGGTTTTGCCAACTGAATAACTGGGATGCGCGCGAAAAGTATTAAGGGTTAAGGGACCATTCCTACATGTGAACTTTTCTGCATTTTATTTTCAATTTTTCGATTTATTATTTAAATATATTAATAATTTTGATAATAATTTACCATAGTAAAATGTAATGAATATTAATATTAAAATTGAGATTAGAGATGACCATTTCAACATTAGATACTGTTATTGCGTATGTAATAGATATTTTTTCAGTTCAACATTAAAAGATTGTACTTTCATGATTTTGAGGTTATCCGGTATTTTGTTATAAACAGTGGTACAATTATAACGGAATGATCGTTGAAACAAGGAAGTGCGATGTCCAGGGGTATGTAAGTCAAGCTTATTTCGTAGTGTTCTATTATGCATATTGGATCGGAATAATATCTTTTTAGAAATATATGGTGGAATTTTTGATGAGATGACACGATGCGCGAAGCAAGCAAGGTGGTGAATCCTACGGTTGTCCATATTTAGCCAGTCTAGATTCTTTATTAGCGCAGAAGTTCTCTCCAACCTAGACACGGAATATATGAATCGAGCACAACTGTTCTGTACTTTCTGTATTCTTTGTTTGTCACGAACTGTTAAACAAAATTTATTCCAAGTCAGTTATTTACTGAGATATACCCAAAAAACCTGATATGTCTTCATGTAACCTACCACAAATCAGCTTGTAACTTCAACATCCGAATTCTAAATATGTAATTTTAATTTCAAAATGGAATCGTTAGTAGATTTTCAGTTATCGTAATTCAAATAGTAAAATTGTAATCTAGGGAACCTAAACCCCGCGTATTTGTTGAAAACTCTTACATATATGTTCGGGAGGTTAAAATATTTTCTTAATTCTAAAGAGGTTTTATCTTTTCAAATTTGCGGGTTGACTTTTGCTGATACAGACTTAAAATGAATATAAATTGATTGCATGAATTGTTTGTGTCATTCCGCCAAGAATCGTAACGTGACGTCATTAAATGCCTCCTATCTCAAGTATGATAGATGGCGCTACTAACTTGAACGTTTATCGAAAAGAAGAAGAAACATGCTTATCTGTCAAATCAGCCGTTTTCGGATCTATTCTTTGAAGAAGTTGCTACTGCAACAATTTGCTAGTTGTGACAAAAATGAATCGTTTTTTGAAAGCTAATGAAATATTCTCCATTCAACATAAAGTTTCTATGCGATTTTGTCACCATTAGCAAATTGCTGTGATAACAATTTCGTTTGACAGATATCTCAACATTATTTAAAGTTAAAAAGTTGTTAATTCTAGAGTAACATTCCACTGGCTCTAGAAGCATTCCAAGCAGCAGCGAATAACTCTACACAACGTGAAATAAAACTGCTAGCATTGCATGAAGTAGGATGGTGCTATTTGATACAACTAGACTACGTAGAAGCTCACAAAGTGTTGATCAAATTTAAAATCGGTAGTAGATGATCGAAAACATTCTATAGTTATCTGTCAATCATCTGTTCTGGGTCATGTTCAGTGAAGTTGAACTACACAACTGGACTTATTTATCTTTCCGGCCTCAAAAGAACAGTTATTTATGGAATGCTATACCGAGTTGTACCTATGTTTGCCTCGACAATATTATCCAAGGTATGAAGTCTGAAATATTTTTAATTTTGTGTAATGGTTAATTGAATTGTTTAGATTGCAACGAAACACAACATGAACCAATGCCAGGTCTAGCTAAGTTTATTCAAGGAGAATGTTTGAACATAATTGGAGCCGGGCAAAAATAACCCCAAAAGATGATCTGTATATTTCTGCCTACGGGGAATACAACTTAGGTGTTCTGCTTGTTAAAAAACCTGAGGTTAGTAACTTAACATTTTTATAAATCAAAATGATCCCTTCGTTAGTGTAATTAGTGTTGTGGGGTATATCATACTTTGCAAAATACACAGGAGTAGTGAGTAGAAAAATGCTAAATTCTGCTTACAATTCTGTGCAAGAACTATTAACATTTTACCGGCGACAGCGCTAGTAGTTCAAGACGTGAGAAAAACATACGCGTCGAATAATAAATCCTTTATTTGTTTAAAAAACAGCAAGTTCTGTATTCCTCATTTATTTTTATGTTGACTTGTACATTGCAATGTCAGATGAAGTATATTTCACCGGCTGGCTTCCTTCACTCCCACGAATTCTGTTTTGCAAATTCAAATTTGAATCAATTATTTCTTACAATTATTCTTATCGAAAAACTAAACAATTACCACAGCGAGGTCTTTGAACATTCTAGTATTTATATATGTGGATGAAAACGATAACTGTAACATTCAACTATAAAAAAATATTCGTTGAAATCTAGTTGGTCAAAAATTCAGAACTTTGATACTGTGTCTCTCATTCCCATGAACGACTACACTAATGCAAATTATTCGTCTATTTATAAATATGCTCATCTATAACATACTAAGTTTATTTTCAATTTGAATTTACAGTTTTTGAGTTACAAATAAAAACACACTTTTTGGTATATTTTTATTTGTTTCTCCAAAACTGTACATTCAAATGAAAAATAATCTTAGTATGTTATAGACGATCATATTTATAAATATACAAATAATTTGCATGCCTGTAGTCGTTCATGGGAATGTGTGACACATATTTTACTACTTTGAAAATTATGTTCATGTATAATTTTTAAACAAAATTAGCTTTTTAAAATTGATTAGAAAACTTTGGACTTTTATCTACAAATGTAGGTATAAAACATTATATGTTTCATTTATTATAATAATGATCTATTGTTTGAAAAAAGTCATGTTCATGTTGCGCTATCTTCAGCTCGAATGGTTGACCTTAAAAACAGCCAAGTCTTCAGCGAAGATCCCTCTTTCAAAATAAAAAACAAATCTTTTTTAATCCACCCTAAAATTATTAAAGACAGTCGCTTCCTTTGAAACTGGAAAACACAAAAAAACACACTTTTTTGGTATATTTTTATTTGTTTCTCAAAAACTGTAAGATCCCGAATGGTTGAAGTTGTTTGACACCATCCAAGTATTCAAGAGTTCATTTAAACTCATTGATTTCTTGTACTTTGGATTTCTGGAGGGTAGAAGTAAACTAGACAAACCAATGGACTACATAAATTATTTATCTGTAAATAAACAATACACCTGTATGGAGTCTTTAAGAATAGCTTTAACTAACAACACTTTCAGTTGGGTCCATGAATTCGGTACTGCGGGATTAAAGCTGCTGTTCTCAACCCTGGAGAAGTGCTGTAAGGGGTGAGTGATGATTTTTTCTGTCAATTTTTTCTTCGCTTTACAAATACATAATGCTATTTATTTATGTTTGTAATTAATAATCAAATGGTTTACACTTTACTGCCTTGATATACAAATAACCATTTTTCACGACATGGTAGGAAACCCCACCGTTCTTCTCCCGAAATAGTGAGGAAAATGTGTTGTTTCTCTCTAGAGAGGAAAATATACAAGTGTTACCAATACTTTAAATGATCTTACAATTATGTCTTATACTTTTCTTTTTCTTATTAAATCACAATTGGACAACTTATTTTAGATTGGTTCATTGGCAACACTGCTACACCGCCTTGTGTCTGATAACCTAACTTTTAACATGTCAGTTGTGTTCTCAAAGTGTATTTTAGGGCCGAGCAAATCGTTTTTAGAAACATGTCGTGAAATAATGTTGTGTCTAACACGAGAGGAAAACTCTTCTTCCACTCTCGTTCGAACTCGAGGGGGAAAAAGAAGCGCTTTCCTCTCTAGTTTGACAAATAACTATTTGTGTTTTTTCCAGAGACGATAAATACGAAAAACTCCAGTATGAAAGTCTGCGATGCTTCAAAGCTTTCATGAACCACTATTACTCTAAAGTTTGGTACTCTATACTCATACTTGATTTTCCATATCCAATCCCTCAGGTTAAAAAAATAGCCACAAATAAAATTAAAAATGAAATTTTTAACAAAAAATGTAACCGATTAAAAAATAAACTAAAAAGCGAAAAATACAATAAAACTTTTTAGTTTTGTTCCAAAATTAATGTAACTAATTTTAAATCGGCGTTTGTTGATAATTTGTTGCTGACTCAAAATTAGTTACTAATATTAGTTTAGGAGCTTATTTATTATTTTATTTTGTATTTAAAGACAGTCGCTTCCTCAGAGGCTAGCTTAAGACCTCCAGCATCTAGAGCCACTTCTTCAGAGGCTATCTTAAGACCTTCATAAACCATCATCCATTTTATTCCACTTTTGCATTCTTATAATTTATTTTACAGATTATGGCAGCGCTGTGTTTGATCGAAGACGACAAGGGGCGAAGCGTTGGCCACGAAAAAATATTAAATGCAATCACAATCGTGGGAGAAAAACGAAGCCAAGAAAGATTCCAACCAGTGATTGAAGGGCTGAAGACTTTACAGAACCCGAACTTATGGGTAAGTGGACTTTTAATAACTAAAATACTTTGTTGTTTGATTAATTTAAACTGGAGGGAATGTCAAGAAGATGAAGAGGATGGTTGCGAAAATGAATAGATGTGTGTGTGGATGTCTGTCTGTCTGTCTGTCTGTCTGGAGTTACGGTTTCTTCAAAACTACTAAACTGAAAGTGTTCATATTTTCTATATATCAATTGTATCCTCTTTGGAAGAGCTGATTAGTTTTTGGTGATAATCCAATAACCGGAAGTGCTAGTTTACAGTCAAGTTATTTTGAAATATCTCAGTAAATTATGATTTAATGACAATGTTTGTTTGTTTAATGGTTTCGCAATGATGTCTGTCTGCCTGTCTTTCTGTTTGTTTGTCTGTTAATCTGTGTGTTAGTCTCTGTCAGTTTGTATGTCAGTCTGTCTGTCAGTCTATCTATTAGTCTGTCTGTCTGTCCATCTTTCTGTCTGTCAGTTTATCTGTCAGTCTGCCAGTTTATCTTTCTGTTTTTTTGTTTGTTTGTCTGTCCTGTTTGTTTGTCTGTCTGTTAGTCTCTGTCAGTTTTTTTGTCTGTCTGTCTTTCTGTTTGTTTGTCTGTTAATCTGTGTGTTAGTCTTTGTCTGTTTGTATGTCAGTCCGTCTGTCAGTCTATCTATTAGTCTGTCTGTTCATCTTTCTGTCTGTCAGTTTATCTATTAGTCTGTCTGTCTGTCAGTCTGCCATGTTATCTGTCTGTTTGTCTATCTGTTTGTCTGTCTGTCTATCTGTTAATCTGTGTGTTAGTCTCTGTCAGTTTGTATGTCAGTCTGTCTGTCAGTTTATCTATTAGTCTGTCTGTCTGTCCATCTTTCTGTCTGTCAGTTTATCAGTCTGTCTGTCTGTCAGTCTGCCAGTTTATCTGTCTATTTGTCTATCTGTTTGTCTGTCTGTATATCTGTTAATCTGTCTATTAGTCTTTGTCTTTGTATGTCAGTCTGTCTGTCAGTTTATCTATTAGTTTGTCTGTCTGTCAGTCTGTTTATCAGTCTGTCCGTGTTTTTCTTTTTGTATGTCAGTCTGTGTGTGTGTCTGTCTGTCAGTCTGTGAAGATCTCTGGAGTTACGGTTTCTCATAAACTACTAAACTGAAAATTTTTATATTTTGTATATATCAATTGTATCCCCTTTGGAAGAACTGATTAGTTTTTGGTGATAATTTAATAACCGGAAGTGGTAGTTTACTTGAAACCCTATCAAGCTATATAAAAATATTTCAGTAAATTATAGTTTAATAACAATTTTTATTATTAATGTTTTAAATATTATTATCTACATTTATTGTTTGAAACATGTTCCTCTTACTGTCACCATTTACGAATTACAGCACGTTAATGAAAAATTATATTTTGATATTTTTGTTTAAATCTGTTAACTTGTGCTTTTTTGTAAAAACAAATCAACGATTGAAAATTAGCGTTAACTCCATTTTTTCAAACATCTGTAACTTTGTGTCTAAACTAATTATATTATCAAAATGTGTCAAATTTGATGCTAACCAATATTGATTACAATTATAGTTAAAATAATTAAGTTCCGTGAATGGGAAATGAAGTTACGAGTAATAATAAAATGGAGTTTGCGCGAATCCTTTTTATGAATGTGCTTTGAAATGTTTTGAAGGGATGAACGTTTCTTGATAGTAGTTGTCCGTGTTTACTGCATTGTTTGATAAGAGTTGTGCTGTGATAGCCAGAGCTGATGATTTCGATTACCGGATACATTTACGAAATGAAATAGTGAGAACTGGACTCCTCGATCAGCTGGGTAACTTTATTCCAAACTCATATTTTATTCATGTTGTTTAAAGACAGCCAACATTTATCCACTCTAAAATTCTGTTTAAAGACAGTCACTTCCTCTGCAGTTACCTTAAAACATTTTGCAACTCATTCAAGTTATTTTAAGACAGTCAAGGCTTCAGCGAAACTTTCTCCCTTAGTACTAAAGGTTTGACAACATTTATACACCCTAAAATCACACTTAAAAACATTCGCTATCTCTGAGGCTAACTGAAGACCTCCAGCAACTAGTTTGAAGTGTTTAAAGACAGCCATTCACTCTACAACCATTCTGAGCAATTCTGTCAAGTCTGTAAGATCTGTAAATGCTTACAGGACAAATGGCAATTCTGATGGCATCTGTTCCTTACAGAAAATCGTAAATATGTTACAGATATCTATAAAAGTTACGGTGAAGTTTGAGTCACTGTAGAATGCGAAAATTCATCATTAATTTATGAATAATATTATCACTACTATTATTTATTCCCTCTAGAGACTTCTAAGTATTAAATCAGTTAAAAATTAATAATCAAAGTAATATTATTTATTGGATTACTCAGCGAAGTTTAACAACAATTATCCAACAACGCGTATTTATTTTTAGGTATTTGATACAGACATTTTTCCTTTCCAATTTATATAAAATATCAATTTTGTTTTCGTAACTTTATATTTAGTGTGTGGTAGTTCTTTTGAAAATCCAGTTGGTTCAAACTGTTGGATATGTTTAAGTCAGTCGTCTGTGAGTAAAGTATTAACAAATATTAGTAGTATTTTAGCTCCTCCAGAACTGACAATGATCATCCGTTTTCGTTTTTTAATGTTTTCAGTACCGAATTTGTAATTCCATATATTCAAACAATAAATAATTTAATTTCGACTTGAGTTAATATATTATTTAAGTATTTTCAGTACCTACTACATTTTAAATGGATGTACAAGTAGAAGTAATTAAATATTTTATTTTATCTGTCACATGTCGCTTACAGATAACCTAAATATTATTGTAAAGTTAGACGAATGTCGTAAAATAATCGTTTCGTGAGCGTAAAGTTGATCTGTAAGTTGTCTTCTTACAGCTACCGGTCGAGAATTGCCAAAACTGTAAATCTGTAAAGTTGTTAGTTACGGGCGCATCGTACGTAACAGATTTACGATTTTACGGTCTTACATTTATTTCAGACCCGCTGCGGGCTTCCAAAGTCGAGCAAGTGGAAGTACAGATCCAAGTGTTCGACAACAATCGCGAAGATGACTCTGAGGAACTCATTCAACGCTTCGACAACGTGCGCATGGAGATGGACGACCTGAACGACTGCTTCGAGGTGTTGAAGAACACCACGCTGGACACTCACGCCGAACCGTATTTCTTGAGCATTGTGCAACACTTGCTCTTCATCCGCGACGGCCACCAGGTGAGAGATTTTAACATTTAACATTTTGTGTACAATTTGTTTCATTTTTAAACGATTTATTATGTTACAATTTGGTCTTTTTAAAGTTATTTTCAGTTAGTTTTTGTGGTTTTAGGTCAAACCAGCTTATTATAAGTTGATAGAAGAATGTGTGACTCAAATGGTTTGGATCCGGATTTCCGGGCGAATAGAAGATTTCAGATTGATGTGCAGCCATTGATCGATGGATTGAAAGGTTAGTTGAACATTTCTTTTATGTTTTCAAGTTATTTTTGGTAGTTTTAAATAAATAAATTGTTCTGTCATCGAGACATGTTTGAGTGGAATATTTTTCCAAAGATTTTAATTTAAACTATAACTTAACTAAATGCAATTAACAAACAGTAATTCATGTTTAAAGACAGTTGAGGCTAGTTTGAAGTATTTATCTTAAAATATCGAGTATTTAATTTGAAAGGTTCGTTTAAAATCATGTGAAAAGACACGCTTCTTTTGAAGTTAAATAAAGAACTCTATTATCTAGTTTGAAGTGATCAAAAACAATCTAGTCTTCAGCAAGGCTTCCTCCTCAAATATCTAAAAGTAGAATACCAGATGTTTAAAAACTGCCAGAGCTTTAGCAATGCTTTATTCCACAAAACTAGGGGAAGGATTACGTTTGTTCATTCTTAAATCATGTTTAAAGACAGTCGCTTCCTCTGACCTCCAGCATCTAGTTTGAAGTGTTTAAAGACAGCCGAGTTGTAGAACATCATGTATCTACTCTAAAGTCATGTTTTAATCTAGTTTCAAGTTCTTAAGGACCTTTGTCTTTTAGAAATAGGAGTAGAACAACTTTTATCCGCTTTAAAATCATTCTAAAGCTTGCTCTAAACATCCAGCATTTAGTTTTAGTCGAAAATACAAATCAAGACAATACATTTCTCGATTATACAAAAATTGGACATTTACACTTTTGTAACATTCAATATTTGTTATATTCGAGAAATGTATTTTCGAGGTTTGTAACATTCGACATTTGTAAAATTTTCAACATTCGACTTTTGTTTAAATTCCTGTCCACTAATAGGGGTAGGACGTGATGTATTCACCCTAAAACAATGTTTAAAGACTATCATTATATTTGCAGAGGCTTCCCGCGCTGAAGATGAAAAGAAAATCGAGGACCTCACGCAGCGTCTCGACGAAGTCCTCGTCCAGAAACAAGAAGCCCTGGCGAAGATCACAGTCTTGGAAGCTAGAATCGCTCAAGGCGGAGGCACGGGAGTCGCAGAAGGGGCGCTGAGCCCCCAGAACAAAGCCAACATCGCCAAGGTCCTAGCAGGTCCTGCTCCGCCTCCGATGCCTGGCATGGGCCCGCCACCCCCTCCAATGCCTGGAATGGGTCCACCACCTCCCCCATTCCCCGGTGGAGGTCCGCCGCCTCCACCACCGTTCGGGATGGCGCCGCCGCCTCCTCCGGGCATGATGGCTCCCGTACAAAGAGTCGACGTTCTTCCGCATGGCTTGAAACCCAAGAAGAAGTGGGACGTTTCCGGGCCCCTGAAGAAGGCCAACTGGAAAACGGTGAGAAAAACATTGAAGAATATTATTCAACTATCTGATAACCTTCCGTCAAAACGGTGCCATCTTTTTTTACATAACTCTATTATTTACTGAGATACACTCGAAAAACTTCTTCGTGCTGACTTTCAGTCCAATATCTTTCAGTTTTAATACAATATTGGGGTCATAAACCTTTTTTCATTTTATTTTATTTATTTTTTTTTTTTTTTTCTGTAAGTTTGAATAAAATTATAAATATAGAAACTATTTTTAATATTAAAAGACATTTAATTATTAAGATACGATTATTTGAAATTGGCATCGCATTTCAAATATTTCGCTTGTTGACGTCATCTTGTAATTGTAGGAAACACGCTCTAGCGGAGAGCGAGGAACTACACCAACTGTCAAATTGACTGTTATCTGTCATTGTTATTTACTGAGGGGTTTTTACAAATATATTAGCTGCGCAAAATAATATAACAAATATAATAAACATAAGTTTCATTTGAAAATCGTTGTTAACTGCAACATATGACTTGAGATGACAGGTGTGATAATGAGACTACCGACATTACCGACAAGATATAGTACAACAAAGCATTTTGTTTTAACACGTCCTAAACTCTTTGACTAAAAATGTTATAATTAACGAATATCTAATTTAATTTATCCGAGTGTTCATTTTAATAATAATCAGTAATTATTACAAACCTGAAAAGCAAGTTATTATTTGTTATCAACACCTCTTTTGCTTTGCCATGCTGTACATTCTATTACAAGATGACGTCACGATTTTGCAACCGCGAAACTTCACAAAGGAAATTATTAGGGCTGTTCGATATCTTGTTTTGAATATCGATATTCGATATTAGAAAAATATCGATAATATCGATGTATCGATGTATCGATATATTGATATATCGATATATCGATATATCGATGTATCGATATATTGATATATCGATATATCGATATATCGATATATTGATATATCGATATATCGATGTATCGATATATCGATATATCGATATATTGATATATCGATATATCGATATATCGATGGATCGATATATCGATATATCGATATAATGATGTATCGATATATTGATGTATCGATATATTGATATATTGATATATCGAGATATTGATGTAACGATGTATCGATCTGATATAGTTAGATTTTATTGGTAATTAAACAATGATTCAGGGTGTCGATCTGTATTATATAAATAGTAAACAATCTAATGCAGATAGATTTTATGGAAAGATTACAGAAAGATTCAGAATGTCGGCAATTCTATTGTGAAGAGAAGTAACGGGTGTTTCAAAGGCAAAAAATTTTAACATCTGGGGTGTTTGTGTACTTGCTTTATGGTGCTGGGCGCCGGCATTATAAAACAAACGGGAATCTACTTAAAATAATTGAAATTGTACTATGCCATGACTGGAAGGTAGTTTTATGAGAACTTCTGCTGGAAATTGTACCTATACGTCGTCCCAATTATTAGTTCTCCCCTTAATCCCGACTCCAGAATGAAAGTAAAAATAAATATCAGTAGGTATGCAATGCTATCATTAAATTTTAGTTCTTTTTCACAAAATACATCGATACATCAATACATCGATACATCGATATATCAATACATCGATATATCAATACATCGATATATTGATACATCGATATATTGATATATCGATATATCGATATATCAATATATTGATATATCGATATATCGATATATTGATATATCAAAATATCGATGTATCGATATATTGATATATCGATATATCGATATATCGATATATCGATGTATCGATATATTGATATATCGATATATCGAAATATCGATGTATCGATATATCGATATTTTTTCTACTGAATATCGTTATTCGATATATCGATATATCGATATAATATCGATATATCGATGTAAACGCACAGCCCTAGAAATTATAAATGGAAAGTTAAAAAACTATAAGAAATATTGAATAATATGTGACTGAGATGATCTAAATGTTTATAATTTGTAAAAAAACAACTTTTTTTTAAGTGTATGACGTCATTGTATCATCGATGATATAAATAGTGTTTTGTCTCAGATAATACCACAAAGAATGACCGAGAAATCGTTCTGGGTGAAGTGTCAAGAGGATCGAATGGCGTCTCCGGATATTCTCAACGGTTAGGCAGAACGGTTCAGCTCAAAACCACCCACGAAAAAGATCGATGATGTTGACAATAAGTAAGTTTGAGGGAAAATGTAAGGAAAAAATGCAAACGCAATATTCCAGTCTTGATTCACACTGTTCGGAACATTTATTCAATCAAATGCGACCGCTTTCGGCCATGTAATGGCCATTATCAAGCATACAAAAACAGGAATAAGTACAAGTAACAAGCATAAATACAACAACAAAAAAATATATAACTACTTACACTAAAAAACTACAAGGAAACTGTCAAACCACCATCAGACAAACGAGAAGAAACAATAACCGCAAACCGGAACAGAAGGAAAGTCGCGGAAAAAATCAGGTGAAAACCCGCAACAATCAAAGTAAAATGTCGACGAGAGGATTATTTTTTAGGTTTGTTTTGAATTATTAAAAGTCTCAGACCATTACCATTTACAACTGCCATTCACACCTAAATTGGAAAATTTACTGGAATTTGAATCGTTATTAAAGGTCAGCTGTAAAATTGAGCCTACTCAAATATCATATTTTATTTCTACACCCATTAACTTTGAAAAGAATTTTGAGCTTTATTATCTATATCCAATCCCAACAAAGTATAATTCAGAATTTGTGACAATTATTCCAAATTCAAAATATTATTTAAAATCCGATAACGAAATAATTCCCATAAATGACATGTGTGTTCAAACAAAAGTATACCAGTGTTCAACCAGATACTACGGTCACTTCCACTCAACTTGTGAGAAAGAAATTCTTCAAGAACATACTTCAAAACAATGTCATTACACGAAAATAAACATGAAAGAAAATCATGTAGAAGTCATCCCGGAAATCAACAAGTACCTAGCAATCTTTCCGATAGAAGAAAAAATTATAATTAAATGTTTAAAGGAAACCAACATTAAGCCATTAGTTGGAATCCACTTAATAAAGAACGAAGAAGATTGCGAAATTAGATTCAAGGAACAAAAATTAATATTCCTAGACACTGAGCAAGGAAAACCATTACTCCTACCCAAATTAAACTATAATATCCCATCACATAAGATCTCTAATTATTCCATAAATTTAAATCCTGTAAAACTTAATGATATATCCTTCAATCCAATCGTACCAATAAATGAAGATTATACCCAAATGTACATCCCAAGCCTTTGGACAATACTGTTGTATTCCCTCATCGTCCTAACCATGGGATACTTCGTAATAAGAAGTTACATGCAGAGATCAAGAGGACAATCGAACGAAGATACATCGAATACCCGAACTACCCCTCGGACTACCCCAATCGAGCTTCCAGGAGGAGCGCCATTCTGATAGGGGAGGAGTTACAGAACACTCAACCACCATAAAGTGCTGAGTCGGACACTTCTTAGTGCTTTTCCATGATACAGTAAACTGTAATAGTATACGAGGGGCACTGCCAAAGTTCGCGGAAAATGTAAAACAAAACACAAATTACGTTATGTAAATCGCTTTATTGCTTCTCAAAATATTCTCCTTTAAAATCTATACACTTTTGCATCCGACGAAACCAATCTTCAAAACAATTTTGCCACTCTGAGCGAGGTACCTTCAAAATAAGTGATTTAAATGCTTCAACGGCCTCTTCAGACGATGAAAAACGCTCGCCACGCATTTTATTTTTGATATGTCGAAATAGGAAGAAGTCATTGGGCGATAAATCAGGCGAATATGGGCAATGAGTCATTAATTGGATGTTGTTACTGGTCAAAAACTCTGCAGTTCGCCGTGCTGTGTGAGCGCTTGCATTGTCATGATGAACAATGATTCGCCGGTTTATGTTGTTCCTTCTGATTTCAGCGATAACTTCCGGCAAACAAATTGAAGTATACCAGTCAGCATTAACTGTCCTTCGATCCTCTAATGCAACAGTTGCAACATGACCGGTTTTTCCGAAGAAACAAGCAATCATTTAGGTTCATTTTGGAACACCCATACAGTCGATTGCTGTTTAGTTTCAGGCTCATATGAATAAATTCAAGATTCGTCGCCTGTTACGATGTAATATACCGAATTTGAACGACCCCCTACGAATTTCTTTAGCATTTCCTTGCACCACTTGACACGTGCCTGTTTTTGTTCTTCTTTCAAATTGTGTGGGATCCAACGACTGCAAAGCTTCCTGACATGCAAATGATCGTACAAAATCGTATGTATTTGTTTCGCTGCAATGCCTAAGGATGCCTCTATCTCACTATAGGTCACATGCCGATCTGACAAAATCATTTCACGCACAGCATCAATATTTTTCGCGACAACAGAGGTGCATGGACGACCTTCGCGAAGATCGTCATCAAACGTTGGTCCTCCACGCTTGAATTCTGCGAACCATTTGTAAACCATAGTTTTGGATGGTGCTTCATCCCCAAATAACGAATTAAGTTTTTCCACACATTGCTGCGGTGTTAAACCGTATCGAAAATCATAAAAAATCATCACTCGGAAGTCACGATTCGAAATTTCCATATTTCACACAATTATTACTCCCGTTAAATTTTTTTTAAACGAAACCGAGCAGTTTGAAATCGAACTGTCAACTGAATTATAGGTTAAAAACGTCAAATTTTACGAATATGATAATCGCAGAACGCTGGAAATGCAGAGAGTACTTGATTCCGCGAACTTTAGCAGTGCCCCACGTACTTAGTTTGTAGATGAAGTATGATAAATGTATTGTAAGTTAGTTTAGATTAGATTCAGAACTTATTGTATTCACACGTACTCTTTTATGTACAATAAATAATTTTTAAAAACCCAATCGAAAAGTCTTGAAACTTAAGTTATATATATATATATATATATATATATATATATATATATATATATATATATATATATATATATATATATATATATACAGCTTTCTAACTTAAAAGTGACATATTTACTTGTTAAATGAAACACCGTCTTTTGTAGCCCGTTTTTTACAATTATATGTACAACAGGATTTTACCATATTTAATATATTTAAATATGACATAAAAAATTGACAAAATTATAAATTCGGGACAATAGCTCGCACAAAAGGCTATCAAAACAGTATTCTACTCACACGTCAAACGTCAAACCAAGTTCTTGTCATCTTGAGATGAAAGTCACGTGACGGGTGGACTTTTATTTCTCTATCTCTATCACGCTGTGCTGGTTACAGACTATCTTTGTATATACGCCTTCCATACATTTTAGTAGTTCTATGATTCTAATTAATTCCATTTATTGTACTGAAGAATTTTTCGTTATACAACATTTATCAAAATGAAATTAATCTACTAAATGCAACCGAGTTATGGCACTCTGAAATTTAGCCAGTTTTCGTGCATTTTCAAGTGCTGCGTTTTTTTTTCCTCGAGTGTATTTTAATGTCATACGGTTTTAACTAAATTGCTCTTAAAACAGGTCTCGTGGTTATCATTGTTTATAGATGTTTTAACTATAACTCCCGAAAAGTGTGTTTAATTAACGTGTTTGTGGTACTTGCCATTTTGTTGAAACCTGAAGCACATAAACTCTAATGCATTATAGTTTTGTTCCTGTATGATTATAAAATAGCTGCTAATATTACGCCAATTTTCCAAAAATCAGTATAAATTACAAAAATATGTGGACCACTAGTGTCAAATATATCACGTCAAGCACGGATGATTAACCTGTTGCATTCAACAAAACGCGCTTGCGTCATTTCTCTGTGACCCGCCACGCATTGCTGTTGAACTGAACCTCGTCACTTTTTGAACTTCATTCAGTGTTACGCGGTTCGCTGCGAAGAACAGTATTTGTGTAATGGAGGTTTATGATTTTGACGTCACAGACAAGAAAGAGGAAGATGAAGTAAAAGTTGAGATGGAAGTTCATAATACGTACAAACATCCATGTTTTGGCGTTTGAGATGGTGTTTTAACAAGGTTATGTTTTTATTTTTCAAGTTTATTATTTAGGAAACTTAATAAATGAAACACTGACCATATATTCTTTATAATAATAACGGGAGTCACTATTACACAAACCATACACACACACTTTATTTTTTATATTTAGCATCATTTCCAGAACTGTCATTTTGACAGCGTTTTGTTTGTATTTCGTCCACGTGAATTTCATCGTAGTTCAATGAAAATATCAATAGATGGCAGCATGAAAATTTGCTTCTGTATAACCCTCCATTGGATCGGGAAGTGTGAAGTGATAAAGTGTTTCAAAACGGAGCAGTTTTGGATGTTCTCGCTTGGACAATGCTTATGAATTAATATAAAAATGAGGTTTTATTTCAACTTCTGTCTGTATTTTACAAATTATTTTATTATTTATAACTAGAGAGTGGATTATATGCAAAGTGCATCAATTTTCTAGAAGAATTACATTGATTAGAGTAAATTAATGCTAATTACTAATTGTATATATAGCACATTTGAGAATTCTTATGCATATTTTTACAAAAGTTGCATATAACTGCATATTTCAATATTTTAAAACTTTGTCTAGTGGTAAACAATATGAAATTTCTGGTAATGCACAGTGATATTCCCCAAATATTGAAGGAGACCGCAATAAATAGAAGATTACATCGGAAAAACCAATAATCCCGAGGGAAATAGTAATTGTTTGTATAAAAAGTTATTTGTAAATAAATTATTTTATTACACATTCAGGATTTAATTTCATCCTTCAAGAACCCTACCCAACTCCACAGAGCTTCCGGAAACCTATTCCTCTTGTTCACAGTTTTACAGGGAGGAATCAGAGCGACGAGGTGCTTTCTCTACACAACAGCATCTCCGTCGTCACAGACTATTTACACTTTCTTTTTTTTTGTAACGAAATATTTGAAAATAATATACTGTAAAGTTCGTGGGTTTCAAAACTTTTTATTTAAAAAAAGAAATATTATTAATAACAAATAATTATTATAATGAAGAGTAAAAGTTAATTAACACAATATTGAAATACTAAAATAACGAATACAAAAAACTTATGCACTGACACTTATCACTACTGTAAATAAACACAATTATTTATGTTAACTAGTCGAGCGATATTTATTTATGACGATATATTTATATTCAGGACGAACGATATTATTTATGACGATCTTTTTATGTTCATTTATTCTACATAGTAGCTTCGGAGTCAACTTACTGGTTCCCGATGATTCATGCTTTTGTGTATCGCTTACCTAGTTTCTAGAAGCTTCGGGTATCTTCTCTATTATGGCTTGAGTCGACCGGTTCAAACAGGTATGTGCTGCGTCTATTCAACTTATTTTTCTACTCGGCGGCGTAAGCCAACCAGTTTCAACGTTCGTTACAATACTATTAGTTTTATAATAAATAAAATGGATGCTACGTTTATTTTTTTATTTTTCAATTTTTGTTTTGTTGCTGCTACTTGCAGTTCTGCAATTATAACCAAGATAAACTCAACGTATTGTCTTGAAACTGTGATGATTCGCACTGGTTTCTCTAGTGTTTCAAGTGTTTAGTTTGTGTTTTGCGAACATCACAACGACTCTTGCTAGGTAGCCGAATTCGATCATTTTCTTGTATTTTTCCTGGACATGTATTTTTATTACATTGTTTATATTATTTTCATTTGTACTTAAAATAACAGAATATTAATATTTATACTCTGTTTGAATGGGTAACGTACTCGTAAATTAAATTAGTGTTCAGTTTGGTTATGTTTACGTTAAAAATATATTTCACCATTTGTATTATTCCTTGTTCACGTTGTACCTGAAATATCAAATTGTGGATATTTGCACATTGTTGTAAGATATAACTTACCTGTAAGTTCAATTGTTGTAATCTACTTTGTTTCCTGTTCTGACATTCATATGTTTACACTTTGATAGCTTTCGCCTGGCACTGCCATCTGACGCCAGCGCCACCTAGATGTAGTTCGGTTAACTATTGAATTTCAAATTTAAACGTAACATTGTAATACACTTCAGATGTACTTTATTTCATGTATTTTTACTTGTAAAATCAACTGAACTCATTGTAAAATTTATTAGACTTTGTTAGACAAAAATGATCGAAATTTCTAGACATCTTGGTATTGTAAACAAATATCTAACATTTGACACTCAAATAAGTGATAACCTAGTGTCAGAATAAAGCCCTTATAACACGATACATAATTTGGCAGGAAATATGTAGTTATATACGAAAGATATGATAAGTGTGACATTTTATTTCATGAATGAGGAAAAATGCGGATCGTGGCAAAAGTCGTACTGTTGAAGTAATGAAAAAATTTAACGTAAGTAAATAATTTTCAACTATTCGTTCCATTACAAATAATGTAAGTATTTATATCAGAAATAAATGAAAAACTATTTTAATTATCATGTTTCAAGAGGGCTTGGTATCAGTAATTTCTATTTTCTATTTGCACCTATCTAATCTATCACTTTTTAAGATTTCTTTTAAATTACTTTACGCTCATATTTACTGAAAATATTAAAATTACGGTGTGGTTATCACTCCACTTTCTTATACATATGTATCAAAATTTGTTTAATTAGTAATTATATTTATCTACGATAATGTGTAAAATTGATGTTTAACTATTAGTTTCAAGTTTGTAAAACGGTTGTTTAGTAACACGATCCCATTAGTCACGGGCAGTCACGGGTTGCTAAGCAACGAGTGATTAAAATTTGTAAACATCATGACAAACTTCTCATTTAATATTGTGATCCTACTTCGTAAATAAAAATTATTTTTTTATATTTTTTGGGGTTTTTCATTATATCGTAGATAAAATTTTGTACGATACACATACGTAAAGCGTCTTTAGTCTAGCTTTATGTACTTCTATCGTAAATAACTATTAACTCATATGGCATAGATGTTTTAGTTATTGTTAAGATTTAATAGCTTCTAAGATTAATCAAATATGTAAAAAGAGACACTCAGACGATTCAGGGGATCTTAAGAAATGTATGTTCATTGTACAAGTCTCAAAATTATATCATATATCGTCATCTGATGTAAGCAACAGTAACAAAGGTCATTAATTGATAAACAGCGGTTGAATTATGGATATATTATTTGACAGTTGTGGATAAATATTGTTTGAAGTATTTCACAATATACAGCAAAATAGAAAGAATAAATTCACAATTATGTTTTAAAAAATAACCAGACTTTAAAGAAAGAACGCAAAACAGAAAACAAATTTACAATATTTTATTTTTACTTTCGTGTTAATAACCTTGATATATACTTAAGACGAGAGACAAAATTCGTCGAATATTGCAAAATACATTTGGTTTTCAGAAGAGGAATAACAATCATTGCCTATACGTTTTCTTTCGTAGAATATGCTCGTATAAATGAAATTTTTCAATAAGTACAATAAAATCCGGTTTTAATCAGAATTTATTTATCATGTAATTATCATCCGAAAGAATAAAATAAACATCCGCATAAAATTTTTGTAAAACTATACGAATCCGCAAAAATTATCGTGTTATTTAGAACTTTGGACTATACTGATCCTGCTATCCGAACCGTATTACGCCAAATCCCTTGCGACCTACGAAAGTACGTCACAAGAATGAACCACGCGCGGGAGGTAAAAATAAAATATATTTTGAACACCTACCTAAACTTACATCTTTAATTTTTCTTGATTACATCCATAATATAAAGTACTAAGAATTCAATCAAAATATACATTAGATGGGTACTTGAAGCGATTTCGAATGGCACTGGTTACTTGCGGTTACGTGTTTGGTTGGTTTCAAACAATGACCGAACGGTTACTGAAAACGCGCGGTAGATTTTGACATTAATCAATTTTGACAGAAAACATAAAAAATTGCCATAACAACGATTCAAAATTATGTCAAAAAAATAATTTGGCAATGGTCATGTCACGAGTTGTATTTTGCGTGAGAATTTAACAAGCAAATGATACTCAATAAAAATAGTATTTATTTATTACAACATACATAGCTACTACAAATTACAAATTAAAGATTACCACAATTAAAATTTTGTACATTGGAAGAACATAAATTGTCCCCAAACATATTTCTTCGCCTTTTTAGTATTTTTTGGGATATTTTCTTCAATTTTGTTAGTTATCTCTATTGTAGATACATTTCCCCATCTGCAATTTTCCATTTTACACGAGTTTACACACTTTTTCTTTCTGACGTTTAAAAAACAATTGTCAATATAGCTTTCATTTACATGACAACTAGGATTTTTATTTACAGTGAAGTATAATCGCTTATTAATTTTCACTAGTGATTACAATCGGTAAAGCTTGTCGTTCATTGGCTTAATTTGAAACAAATTCGTGATTTTATTGGTTGCCACGTATGTGCGTTAAATTCTCTACATCATATGTTTGGTTAAAAAATTAAATTTTGTACATGTCTTTTTTTGTGAAAATATGTTCTATCCAAAATTTTGTTATTCAGCCAATTATAATTAAAACACATTTAAATTGATCTTGCATTTTCTTTTCTTAATAATAATAATAATAATAATTTTTTGTGGTTATGAAGCTTCACATGTTTTATACCGAGCATTTAAAACATTTTCTTAATAAAAATATTGCAATTTTTTTATGGCAGGTACAGAATTTTTTATAAAGCCAGGTTTACATGATACGACTATCAACTTTTATTTTTCAAATGGGAACCTAAAATTGTTTTACAAAAATAAAAACCGCCATTTCTTTCTCTTTCCAACGATGTATTACTTGTCATAAATTAATATGAAAAAATTCGAGATAAATAATAGAGAAATACAACAAAATAATGATAATAAAGCAGATGTTTATTTGTTCCCTGTTTTAGGTGCTTTGTAAAGTAATTTTTGAATTGTTTGATATGATCTGAAATATCTAAAAATATTTATCCACAACTGTCAAATAATATGCCAATAATTCAACCGTTGTTTATTAATTAAAGACATTTGTTACTGTTGCTAATGAAATAATATTAACAGTTCGATGAATTAATATTATTCATTCGTTATGTCAAGTTCAAATCTTACCTGTCAAAAGAGTAAAATCGAAATGACTATTTTTTTCCACATTAAAATTCAAAGACACTAATTTTATCATTTTTTATACTTTTATTTTCTTTTTAAGCTTAAACTGTAGCTGAATAACTAGTTTTAAGATTTTCTGCTAAATGTCAAATAACTTGAAACTTTTGTTACAATTGTACGTAGCCTAGCGATGGTTGCTACAATTTGTCTATGTTGATGAACAAACAATTTTTTGTATTTGTCAAAGCAAAAATTTAACTTATCTTATAATTCCAAAACAAATATTTGACGAAATGTTGTGGGTGAAGTATAGTATTTTACTCGCATGTAATGGCTATTACTCATTCGAATAATTTACATCACTCGAATCGCTCGTGATGCATACTTCATCCCCATGAGTAATAGCATACATTACATGCTCGTTGATAATATACTATTTTTTACAGATAGCCTAAGATACATATATTGTGTAATAATTAATAAAATATTTTACAAAATATTGATCTTGTTATTTTTGAGTACACGTGTGTACACAAGTTGTAGCATTGTAAAATATTTTAATTAAGTTTTTGAACAAACCACGGATGTTATGAGTCATAACAGGCCTAAGATGTCTACGAGCTCGGATTTCAAACTAACACCTGAGGTTGTTATGATACTCATACTAGGCATGTTAATAGCTATAACAATGTATTTCCTATAGCTAAAAAAAAAGTAGACACCCGGTATAGGGCGTTTCAGACCTTGAAAGTTCTATTGAATAACACCAAATGTAAGTGCCCCCCCCCCCCCCTAATCACCTGAAGTGAGGGAGGGGCGTTACTTCATAATCTTAAATGGTACACATCAGTTTGACTTAAATATTCGAGAAACGAGACAATATAATTCGTATTCGCGAAAGTCTCAAGGAACGAAATATGACAAATTTATATCAAAATCGTGTAACACTTACGGAATAACTAGTAGTAAAGTATTTTTTTTTCTTTTACATATCTTGCAGTAAAGCGATATAACGAATTGAACATATTTTGACGTCACGGGTACTCGCATTGATTCTATTGGCCAGATATATGAAAAGTGCAAATCGCGCGTCTGAGGTTGCGCCCAACACCTATTGGGGGCTAAAATAGAACTACGAAATGTCATTTCATTTGATTTGTTTGTTGGTATTTAAGATAATATTTGTTGGGCTTCTATTACTTGTTTCATAATTTCACTGTTTTATTGTGCTGTGTTGAAAAACTATTGAATAAAATTGTGTGTTGAGGTTAGGTTACATCACTACTAGCGCCACTGTTCTCAAACTTTCGTATGATGTTTACTCGAATATCAAGTAAAATACTCCAAAGTTGCCAAAGGAATTTTATCTTTATTTATATTGAGTTTAATTGTTGTAAATTAAAACTTATATGTAAATATTATTTTACACTAAAAAATATATAATAGGAAAAATTGTTGTTTTAGTACCACTGTTTTATTTTAATTAGTTTATTTTATCTTAGATTAACATACACAAGTAATATTTACTGCATTTTCTTTTTTAGAACATTTCGAAATCGAAGAATTCAAAATTCATTTGTTCTTCTTGCCGCACAACACTCCAATCATTTCACAAATTGAAACAAACGTGTTTGAAGATTGCAAATACAGATAAATATTCTAGACTTGATGGTGGATCGAAATCAGGTCATGGACAGTGAACTACATGTTAAACAAGAGCTCGAAGATTCATTGGAGTCATTGTGGAATATGATCACAGAACTGTTGTAGATGATGACATCGACATCAAAGAAGAATTTATTGCGGACAACGAAGACCACGAATATTACCTGAAACAAGTGAAGAACGAATCGGCACCTGACAATGAAGAAGACAGTGCTTCAAAGAGTAGTATTGAAGATGAAAACCAACCGGATGTGGGTGGAGACAACTTCAGACCGGCCACTGATTATATGAATGTAACTTGTGATATAACAAATACAGATGATAGATGTACTATTTGTAAAAAGAAGTTTGATCAAAGGTCTAATTTAACCCGGCATTTGAAAATACAGACAGGAAATCGAGATCACAAATGTTCCATTTGTGATAAGAAGTTTATGCACAAGTGTTATTTAATCGGCCATTTGAAAATACACGCAGGAATTCGAGATTATAAATGTTCTGTTTGTGATAAGACGTTTATACAGAAGGCTCGTTTAACCCAACATATGAAAATACACTCAGGAATTCGAGATCATAAATGTTCTATTTGTGATAAGAAGTTTATAGCAAAAGCTCATTTAACCTACCATATGAAAATTCATGCAGGAATTCGTGAACACCAATGTTCCATTTGTGATAAGAAGTTTGTCCAGAAGTCTAATTTAACTCAACATATGAAAATACACGCGGAAATTCTAGATCATCCTTTATACTAATCTGTTAGAGTATAATTCTATATATAGATTCATCTGCTTAGTAACCAAATATGTGCGCAGCTCTAGAGCCTAGACGGTTTAACGGATTTTAGTGAAACCTTTAAAGGCCTGTAGAGATTGTTTTAGAATACGTGCTTTTTATGAATTCACATTTTTAGTACACATGATGTGCGAGATATTAAATAAATAAGGTGGAAATGCGTTTACGGATCAAAGTGTGTGTGTTGCTATGAAAGTGGAGTTTGTTGATTGTAGTTGTAACTTTTCAAAAATTTGTGTTCAATTTGTCATTTTTGACAGATCTGTTTCAAACTTTAAATATACATTACATTTATTCTAGACAACTTGAAAATGTTTTGTAAATTTATCTGTGTTTAGAATTAATGAACAAACAAGTGTACTATTTTGTAAATATTTTATCAAATCGATTAAAAAAAATTATTTTGTAGCTGACACTTTTCACAAATTTTTGTGCAATTAATTATTTTTGACATTACAGTATGAATTTTAAATAAAAATTACTTTAATTGTAGTCCAGTTAGACAAGTTTTGTAATTTATTTGTGTTTAGAATAAATGTAAAATTTTATATGTAATTTTTTTTCTAGTTCTTTTCAAATTCAATATAATTCATCAAAAATATAACAGATGTCATTGTACATCACCCTCGATGCTTTTAAGAATTTTAGGCGGTAAAATTTAAATGTGTTAATTACTTATCTAATACAAAAAGGTTGAAAATAATTTTCAAGAACATTTTAAATATTTATAATCAATTTCAGAATTTTCTTTTTAATCTAAATTCGTACAATTGTCAAAAAGTAATTTTAAGCGATCGTCAATTGTTTTTTATAAATGTTATTTAAATCCTACCGTGTTTGGTATTAAATTAAAGATCTCGCCCATGAGATTTTAATCTCTAGTATCAAAAAGTTATTTTGGACGATTGTCAATTGTTTTTATAAATGTTATCTAAATCCTACCGTGTTTGGAATCAAATTAAAGGTCTCGCAGAGGAGGTTTGAACTCAAGTGTCAAAAAGTTGTTTTTGGTGATTGTCAATTGCTTTGTATAATAGGTATTTAAATCCTACCGTGTTTGGTATCAAATTAAAAGTCTCATGGAGCGGATTTAATCTCAAGTATCAAATAGATATTTTGGACGATCGTCAATTGTTTTTTATAAATGTTATTTAAATCCTACCATGTTTGGAATCAAATTAAAGGTGCCGTAGAGGAGGTTTCAACTCAAATTTGTTTTTGACGATTGTCAATTGTTTTGTATAAATGTTATTTAAATCCTACCGTGTTTGGTATCAAATTAAAAGTCTCATGGAGCGGATTTAACACACATATCAAAAAGTTATTTTACACGATCGTCAATTGTTTTTTTATATATGTTATTTAAATCCTACCGTGTTTGGAATCAAATTAAAGGTCTCGAGGAGCAAATTTAAACTCAAGTATCAAACAGTTATTTTGGACGTTCATTAATTGTTTTTTTTTATGTATGATATTTAAATCCTACCGTGTTTGTTATAAAATTAAAGGTCTCACGAAGGAGATTTCGCTTGCTTCGCCGATGTACTGACATGGATGCGAGGAACGAAGTGACGAGCATGCTTTGTCAATGTACTGACTTGGAATCGAGGAACGAAGAAACTACTCAATTTATTTCTCTATATTTTTAGTTGTAATCTTCTTCAGGGTCGCGGAGCCTAGGGGTCAGACCTGCGAAGCAGGTCGGACCGCTAGTCCTTTATACTAATCGGTTAGAGTATAATTCTATATATAGATTCATCTGCTTAGTAACCAAATATGTGCGCAGCTCTAGAGCCTAGACGGTTTAACGGATTTCAGTGAAACCTTTAAAAGCCTATAGAGATTGTTTTAGAATACGTGCTTTTTATGAATTCACATTTTTAGTACACATGATGTGCGAGATATTAAATAAATAAGGTGGAAATGCGTTTACGGATCAAAGTGTGTGTGTTGCTATGAAAGTGGAGTTTGTTGATTGTAGTTGTAACTTTTCAAAAATTTTTGTTCAATTTGTCATTTTTGACAGATCTGTTTCAAACTTTAAATATACATTACATTTATTCTAGACAACTTGAAAATGTTTTGTAAATTTATCTGTGTTTAGAATTAATGAACAAACAAGTGTACTATTTTGTAAATATTTTATCAAATCGATTAAAAAAAAATTATTTTGTAGCTGACACTTTTCACAAATTTTTGTGCAATTAATTATTTTTGTCATTACAGTATGAATTTTAAATAAAAATTACTTTAATTGTAGTCCAGTTAGACAAGTTTTGTAATTTATTTGTGTTTAGAATAAATGTAAAATTTTAAATGTGATTTTTTTTCTAGTTCTTTTCAAATTCAATATAATTCATCAAAAATATAACAGATGTCATTGTACATCACCCTCGATGCTTTTAAGAATTTTAGGCGGTAAAATTTAAATGTGTTAATTACTTATCTAATACAAAAAGGTTGAAAATAATGTTCAAGAACATTTTAAATATTTATAATCAATTTCAGAATTTTCTTTTTAATCTAAATTCGTACAATTATCAAAAAGTAATTTTAAGCGATCGTCAATTGTTTTTTATAAATGTTATTTAAATCCTACCGTGTTTGGTATTAAATTAAAGATCTCGCCCATGAGATTTTAATCTCTAGTGTCAAAAAGTTATTTTGGACGATTGTCAATTGTTTTTATGAATGTTATCTGAATCCTACCGTGTTTGGAATCAAATTAAAAGTCTCATGGAGCGGATTTAACTCAAATATCAAAAAGTTATTTTACACGATCGTCAATTGTTTTTTATATATGTTATTTAAATCCTACCGTGTTTGGAATCAAATTAAAGGTCTCGAGGAGCAAATTTAAACTCAAGTATCAAACAGTTATTTTGGACGTTCATCAATTGTTTTTTTATGAATGATATTTAAATCCTACCGTGTTTGTTATGAAATTAAAGGTCTCACGAAGGAGATTTCGCTTGCTTCGCCGATGTACTGACATGGATGCGAGGAACGAAGTGACGAGCATGCTTTGTCAATGTACTGACTTGGAATCGAGGAACGAAGAAACTACTCAATTTATTTCTCTATATTTTTAGTTGTAATCTTCTTCAGGGTCGCGGAGCCTAGGGGTCAGACCTGCGAAGCAGGTCGGACCGCTAGTCCAATATACTATTCAGTTAAAATTTTTGGCTACCTAGAAACCATTTGTGCGCAGCTCTAGAGCCTACACGGTTTGATATATTCGAGTGAAACCTTTACTGGCATCTACAGTTTGATTGGGAATACGTGCTTTTTATGAATTCACATTTTTATTACACATGATGTGCGAGATATTAAGTAAATAAACTAATTTTTTGTTTCGTGTAGCTTTTGTTAAATAACACGCGTTGCTACTCCAGTTAAAAATTCAAAGATAAAGGGTATTGACAGTTCACTTTCAAAAACATTTTTTTATTTTTAAATTGATGTTTTAAAATTTTACAAAGTATTAAGCATGTACGCCCATTTATTCTAAACAGAAATAAATTTACCATACTTGTCTAACTTGTCTAGAATTAAAGTAATTTATTTTTAAAATTTCAAAGTGAACTGTCAATACACTTTATCTTTAATTTTTTGAAAAAAAGAATGACAACTTGTCATTTTTGACAGTTCAGTTCGAAATTTTAATTATACATTACTTTAATTGTAGACAAGTTAGATAAATTCGGCAAATTTATTTGTGTCTAGAATAAATGTACGTACATTGCTTACTATTTTTTAATTTATTTAAATATGAATTTTTTTTCATATTTTTTCTAATGGAGGGTTATGATTTTGACGTCACAGGCAAGAAAGAGAAAGATGAGGTAAAAGTTGAGATGGAAGTTCATAACCAGGGGGAGGCAACTTGGATGACAAAAGTCAGCACAATGATATGATTAGTGGCACACCACGCCACGAAGTTGGGAGGCGCCACTTTATATAGCACATATAATAAAACATGTTATTGGAATCGAGTTACTTTGGAAAAAGAAGAAGAAATCAGAGTGAATTTACTTGTCAAAATTTATGTGTCTTGACAATTCGTTCTCCTTGCTATTGTTGTTAATTATTATTGTGCAATAGGTACTTTACAACGGGTAAGTGTAAAATTTAATATTCTGTTTATCCATTATGTATAATCCAATTCCTTTATTTCTATCATTTTCTCTCCTTCCTATCTTAGAACATTACAATTATTGTTGTATAAAGAGATGCCTAACGGTAGGAAATGCAACAATTTTGGATGGATATACTTGGGTTAGACGTAAAGTTGGATAAAATACCTAAGTGCTCTGAACACATCCGTCTGTCCTGATTCATGCACCTTTTCCTGGTCCCAATGCTTCAAGCTCTTCGACCTGACGCGATACCATCACCACCAACCGGACAATATATAACAAACCGACCAGCAGAAAAATATGATTCAACCCAACGATGAACAAATGGGCATGACCATTTACAAACTAACATTAAAAGACCTTTTAAGAAAAAACGTGAGACATCCGAGCATGGCATAGTAATAAATTCGTTTTTTTTTAATAAACATTATTAATAATTTAAACTACTGTAGGTATTTTGAAAAAAATGCGATTACCAGTGCTTCAGTTGAGTGGTCGGGAATGTACATTCTACGACGAAACCGTAAAGAACCGACTGAAGATTGTGACCGGGAACAGTACCATTCGAGAACTTAGGACTAGGCTTAGCAGTATTACAAGAAGAGACCGAGTGCACAGACTGAACTATATAACTAATTGTTTAACAAAGGATTTTCTTTTTACACCAATACAATTGGCTCAAAAAAAAAATTAGACGTTTTTCGACCCAAGACAATATGTAATACTGAAATCAAATATAAGAATATATAAATGTAAATAATTGAAGGGGAGAGATTACGAAGAACGAAAAATAAAGAAAATTTTATAATGAATTCATAAATTTATGGACTCCAATGTTAACCAATTTGTGAAGACGAATATCGATGATGCGAATCTACGGTATACTAATTCTAGAAGTAATAAATTTCATTTTTATGAAATAGGTATATTTGTTTCAGGATGAACAACAATATTTGGATATCTCCATCACGTTGAGAAGTATTTATATAACACAAGTATTTGGATGCATCACAGGCGTCGGTTAATCATAAAGGAATAATGATTAGTGCTGGTTATTAAATGGAATTTGACAAGATAATTTTTGCGAGAATGATTACTGTTTTAAGTACAGTTTGATTCTTATTAAGAATAATTCCTGGTTTCTCCTATAAATTCACTTTTACAATTTAAATATGTTTATAGTGACACTTAGTTAATAACAAATTTATTCATATAATCACAGATAACAATAATAATCATCACCAATCAATCGTTCGGCTCTAACTACAAATACTTTGAAATTCGCTGTTAATTGCAAGCACAAATGCAGATATTTGTTAAATGTGAAAAGTTGGGTTAGAGTAAAAATATTGTTAACATAATTTGTTAAAATTCGTTCTTAAACTTGAACACCCTATTAAAAGTGGTAATAAACTCTTATCTTATAGTAAAGTTAAAAGGTTTCTAATGATTATACACTGCTGGACAAAATTGTCGCATCACTTTGAATTCTTGTTTTATTTAATTAAAATAACTAATTCTGCGTATGGTTTCTAAATTGTTATTATTAGTCTGTTATAAGAAATTAAAAGAAACATAGAAAATAACAAAAAACTTATTTTTTAATGGTAAAACTACAATATTTTTAAAAATGAAGAGAAACAGATTTTTTAAAATAAAACAAAATGTTAAAATTTCTCTTCAGAAATGATTTTGTACTTGGTGTTCCCACCCTTTTGCATTAATCACAGCTTGTGTTCTGCGTCTCATGGTTCTTATAAAATTTTGAATAGCAACTTGGGGTATGTTTGCCCACTCTTCCAATGCAACATGTTCCAGCTCATCTAGAGTCCCTGGGGTGGGTATGTGACGCCTTACTTGTTTTTTCAACATATCCCACACATGCTCAATTGGATTTAAGTCTGGACTCCTGGGTGGCCAATCCATGCGATTAATTTTTACCAAATCTAAATAAGCATTCACGTCCCTAGCTCTGTGCGGTGTTGCATTATCATGCATAAACATAAAATTTTCATCAATAAACGGCGCGAAAGGTACAACATGGTCTTGTACGATCTTTTCCAAGTACCTCTGTGCAGTCATGGATCTTCCACGAAGCGCGACCAATTCTGTGCGCCCTTCGAAGCAAATGCTTCCCTAGAACATAATGGAACCACCACGAAAAGGTTCTCGTGGAACAAGGTTACACTGAGCAAATCGTTTTCCGGGTCTTTTCTAGGTTCTATCCCTTCCCTCTGTTGATTTTAAACTATCCGGGTTTCATCAGAAAACCAAACGTGATTCCAATCGTCCTGATTCCAGGGAAGATGTTTTCTCGCAAATTGTAATCGAGTTACTCGATGAGTTCTGGAAAGACACGGGCCTGTAACTGAGCATCTACTGGCCAATCCTGCTTCTTTTAATCTTCTTCTTATCGTACGACTAGAAATCGATACACCACGGACTTCAAGAATGTTATTTTTTAATTGTTAATTTGTAATTTGTTGATTTCTGAGCATTACCATTTGTAAAAATCTGACATCTCGTTCCGTTATACATCTCGAACAACCTTGACCATGTCTCGTAAAGGTGTAATCAGTCTCTTCGAATCTTCTTTAAAGTTCTTTGTATCGAACTCTGGTTTACTCCAAGCTCCCTGGCCACTTGACGTTGACTAGCCTTCTCTCGAAAAGATTACTGTCCAAGTGGCGTCAAATTCGGTCAAATATCAGCCACTATTCATTGTTGTAATCAACAAGACTTTATTTTCATAGAAAAATGAAAGAAACATAAAAGTAAATAAAGATAAGAAGTAAATAAATTTGAAACTGATCCACACTTTTTTGCTTATTGTGGCTATCAAGACAGGTAAACAATTAAATATATGTATTAACAAGATTTGATTTTTTTTTATTATTATTTTTATATCTCTAGTACCCTTTACTGTTAATTATAATCATCGAAAAATTCATATATCATTTAGTTTTAAAATAAAACGCCAAAATATAAGTGATGCAACAATTTTGTCCAGCAGTGTATTAAATTCTCATTTCTACAATTTTAAAAGAAGCTTTTCATAGTAAATTTATAAACTTTCTTTTTTAAATATTAAATTAAATTTTATTAGGAATCTTTAATATTATATTTTTTGTCTACACGTTTAAATGTATGTAAACAGTATTTAATTGAATAAATTTATTCCATACATTTATTGTTATAATTTCGAAATAATAAAAATACATATAAATATAAAATAAAAAATATCAAGGAGGCTAAAAAGCAATCTACTATCCTTCTTTTGTCATCCTTGTCTAATTTTAGTGGCACACCACTCCCACGCGGGTGCAGCACTTATGCTCAAGACTCGTAACCATAGAGAGGGCGATCTGATTATGTTTCTAATTTGTGTTCATAACACAAACATCCATGTTTTGACGTTTGATATGGTGTTTTAACAAGGTTATGTTTTTATTTTTGAAGTTTATTATTTAAGTAACTTAATAAATTTAACACTTGCCATATACCTTTATAGTAATAAAGGGAGTTACTATGCACAAACCATACACAAACTTTATTTTTTATATTTAGCATCATTTTAAGAACTGTCATTTTGACAGCGTTTTGTTTGTGTTTGGCCCAGGTGAATTTCATAGTAGTTCAATGAAAACATCAATAGATGGCAGCACGAAAATTTGCTTCTGTATAACCCTCCATTCAAAATAATTATGACAGATGTCTTTGTTCGTCAACCTCGATTCTTTTAAGGAATTTAGGCGGTAAAATTCAAATGAGTTAATTTCTTATTTAACACAAAAAAAGTTGAAAATTATTTTGCACTTCATATATGGTTTCTTTTCTTTCTCAAAAAATACACAGATGTCTCCGCTCGACAACCTTGATCCTTATAAGTATTTTAGGCGGTAAAATTTAAATAAGTTAATTACATATCTAATATAGAAAGATCGTTTTAAATATTTATAATCAATTTCAGAATTTTTTTTTTTCATGAGTTGTTTTTTATTTCTAATCCTGCCGTGTTTGGTACTAAATTAAAAGTTTCACATTAGAGATTTAAAATAAAGTGTCATAAAGTTATTTTCGACGAGTGTCAATTGTTTTTTATAAATATCATTTAAATCCTACCGTGTTTGGTATTTAATTAAAGGTCTCGCGGAGGAGATTTGAACTCAAGTGTCAAAAAGTTGTTTTGGACGATCGTTAATTGTTTTGTATAAATGTTATTTAATTCCCACCGTGTTTGGTATCAAATTAAAGGCCTGGCGGCGGAGATTTGAACTCAAGTGTCAAGAAGTTGTTTTGGGCGATTGTCAATTGTTTTTTTATAAATATTATTTAAATCCTACCGTGTTTGGTATCAAATTAAAGGCCTCGCGAAGGAGATTTGAACTCAAGTGACAAAAAGTTATTTTGGACGATTGTCAATTGTTTTTTATAAATATTATTTAAATTATGCAGTGTTTGGTATCAAATTAAAAGGCCCAAGGAGGAGATTTGAACTCAAGTGTCAAAAAGTTGTTTTGGATGATCGTTAATTGTTTTGTATAAATGATATTTAATTCCTACCGTGTTTGGTATCAAATTAAAGTCCTTGCGGAGGAGATTTAAACTCAAGTGTCAAAAAGTTGTTTTACACGATTGTCAAATGTTTTTTATAAATATTATTTAAATCCTACCGTGTTTGGTATTGAATTAAAGGTCTCTAAGAGGAGATTTGAACTCAAGTGTCAAAAAGTTGTTTTGGACGATTGTCAATTATTTTTTATAAATATTATTTCAATCCTACCGAGTTTGGTATCAAATTAAAGATCTCAAGGAGGAGATTTGAACTCAAGTGTCAAAAAATTGTTTTGGATGATCGTTAATTGTTTTGTATAAATGATATTTAATTTTTACCGTGTTTGGTAGTAAATTAAAGACCTTGCGGAGGAGATTTAAACTCAAGTGTCAAAAAGTTGATTTGGAGCATTGTCAATTGTTTTTTATAAATATTATTTAAATCCTACCGTGTTTGGTATCAAATTAAAAGTCTCATGAAGGATATTTTTACTCAAGTGTCAAAAAACGTGTTTGGTATTGAATTAAATATCTCACGGAAGAGATTTAAACTAAAGTGCCAAATATTAGTAACATGAAAGCGAGAAACGAAGTGACGAGCTTGCTTCGCCTATGCAGTGACTTGAAAGCGAGGAACGAAGTGACGAGCTCTCTTCGTCTAGTACTGACATGGAAGCGAGGAACGTAGTGACGAGCTTCCTTCGCCGATGTACTAACATGGAAACGAAGAACGAAGTAACGAGCTTTCTTCGTCAATGTACTGGCATGGAAGCGAGGAACGTAGTGACGAGCTTGCTTCGCCAATTGTTTGGTATAAATTTGAAGTTATTTAAGTCTACTCAATTTATTTTTCTACATTTTCAGTTGTAATCTTCTTCAGTGACGCGGAGCCTAGGGGACAGACCTGCGAAGCAGGTCGGGCCGCTAGTAATTATTCTATTTGTGATAAAGAAGTTTATAGAAAAAGCTGATTTAAGCTGCCATATGAAAGTAATAATAAAAAGTTTGTTTAATAAACGAAGCTAATATAACGAATCATGACAATACATGAAGAAACCAGATTATAAATATTCTCTTTTTGATACAGACTTATTCAAATTATGTGTTGGGAGCGTGAATCTATTAAACCTGTTTGTTATCATAGTTTTATAACCCAAGTTTTGTTAGTTCGGTTATGTATAAATAAAACACATATAAATTTAACTTGCATTTTTGTTTGTTATTTTGTTATATTAGGATATGCAGTGTGTGCAACGAAATGTGGATCATAGAAGTTTAACAAAGGATTTTAAAAATGTGCAGAAATTGGCTCTCCTGTACATTTTAGAGCAAAAGTACAAGAATTAAAAGTTGTTTATAATGAATTTTTACTTTTAAAAATTCCTCATTTAATGTAATAAAATATCTTTAGCACTAGATATTTAGAAAATTTAAATATAACATTTTCATCAAAATTCAACTAGTCACAGAAATAAAAAAATCTGATGTGCCCAGCACATAACCTCCCGCCCAATACTACTGTTAAACGGTACAAAATTGTATGTGATGATATAGAAACTTACTTTATTTGTTTATTTTCTATTTATATTTGATAATTTTAATTTTCTTTCGTATGTTTATTTAATTTTTTGACATATATTTCACTAAGAAAACAGCTTCACAATCACTATGACATGTGTCACATTTCGTAAAAAATTGAAAATTTTTAAATAAGTCCATGGTGTACAAGGACTGCAAGATTTGTGAAATCTAATTTCTTTATATTTTATTATCTCTAAATCTAATGAAAATTAATTAAATTAGTGTAATTAAAACACATGTAAAATTAAATATTCTTCAACTTTCAAAATAACATAAATTGCTGAAAAAAGAAATTTAACCGTGTTTTTCACGAAAAACTGTTAAGGGCTTCAAGTAAACTGCTACTTCCGGTTGACCAATTTTATCCAAAATCTAATCAGCTCTTCATTTAAAATATATTCATGCAAGACAATGATCGACTTCACGTAGCTAGAGATGTAAACGTTGTTAATATACCGGTTATGCAATGGCCACCAAGATACGCTGAAACGATCAGTGAGACGTCATACGCATGCACCTACGAACCTGAGGGAACTTGAAAATGCAGTTATTGCAGAATAGACACATATTCAACAGAATGTCATACCAAGTATGCCCAGCGACATGGAAGCAGTCATTAAAATAAGTGGAGGCACCACACGTTAATGAATATCATTTTTTCATTTGTTTCGCTATTCCAAATTTAATTATTTTATTCGTAGTTTTCAATATAAATTGTTATTTTTATAATTAAGCTTTAATACTTTCATTTTTCTTTCTAACTTACTCTCAAATTATCACATTATGTTGTAACAATATATTCAGCTAATTATTTTCCTTAATTAAAAAAATTAACCCGTAACGATTTTGGTTTCTCAGGGACATCTTCTGTTGAATTTTTGTATTTTATTGAGTTAAATTGCAAAATAAAGTATGTTTTCTTACCTTTTGGAGCGTTTTTATACAAATTATCGCTGATTAGTTGAGTATCTAGAGCTTCTTGTATTTTTTTGAGGTTATCATCATCCGATGAATCCGAATTTGACATTTTAAATGTAAAAACTTACTTTATTTACTCCTAATTACATTATTATTACTAGAGGACCCCTGAATACTCGAATATACTTATTGTTATTTAGTTGTGAGATAGATTTGAACACGAGAATATTAGGATTAAACGTCAAAATCACCAGAATGTTTTAGGTTATAAAACGTATATTACTTGAAATAATCTAGCAAATATATGTTTATTTACTATTTAATGTATGAGGAATTCAAAACTTTGATTAGAATTTAATGGGCCCATAAACCAATTTTTTTTTAAATTTTTTTATGAAACGTTATTAGAATATATGACGATCAGTGAAAACCCGATGTGAAAATTTTTTGTATTACCCGAGATATGATTTTTCAAAGTTTCTGTGACGTTGTCTGACGTCACAGGTATTACACCAGTGGCACTAAAACTACGATTTTCCATGATAGTAGATATTATATATTTTTTAATATAAAAATAATATTTTTATATTAAAAGTCTTAATTTACAACAATTAAACTTAATATAAACTAAGGCAAAATTCCTTTGACAACTTTAAGAGTATTTTACTTGATATTCGAGTAAATAACAACAAAAGTTTGAGGACAGTGGCGCTAGTAGTGATGTAACCTAACCTCAACACACAATTTTAATCAATAGATTTTCAACACAGCACAATAAAACAGTGAAATTATAAAGCAAGTAATAGAAGCCCAACAAATATAATCTTAAATACCAACAAACAAAAATATGAAATGACATTTCGTAGTTCTATTTTAGCCCACAACAGGCGTTGGGCGCAGCGGCAGACGCGCGATTTGCAATTTTCATATTTCTGGCCAATACAAGTACCTGTGACGTCAAAGTATGTTCAATTCGTTATATCGCTTTACTGCAAAATATTAAAAAGAAAAAAAATAATTTATTACTAATTATTCCATAAGTGTTACACGATTTTGATATAAATTGGTCATATTTCGTTTATGGTTTATGAGCCCATTATCTACACTAGTTTGGAAGCTACGAGTTGTCAAACTTTGGAGTTTTTGATCAAAATTTGCAGTTATTTTTTTGGATGTCAAACTGTTAAAAAAAACGCTCAAAATTTATTTATTTGCTTTTTGAACCTTGAGGAATATAATATTTTAATCCGTATTTAAATATCTCTACTTACGTGCCACTAAACTTTACTTACATACAAACATTCACCATACATTCAATATTTATACATTTAAATAATCGACAACTGAAAAAATATTTATTTAAAAGAGAAAACATGATTTTTTGACAGGTTGGAATAAATAATTAAAACGATTGTTCCTTGGTGCTCTCGGCATCTGAGGAGAGGGCTTCGATTAGTTCTTCCACGCAGCCCCACCTCGCAGTCTCTCCATCGGCTACTTTTTTGTATATTTTCCCCAGCTCCGCGCGGAATGGAATACCATTGTTTGGGCGGTAACCTGAATATATTTGGTCTTTTTTGTTGTTTGTTGACTAACTTGTTGTGGTTGATGTTGTTGGTAGAATTGTTGAGTTCGGATGCAGTGTTCGTATATAACGCGGATTTCCGGGTTTTCTACTTTGTCGAAGCTGGCTGGTTTGATGCCCTTTAACATTAAACATTCTTTTAGGGTGGATGTATGTCTAACCCTAATTGCTGAAGGCCTGGCTGTCTTTAAACACTTCAAAGTAGTTGTTGGAGGTCTTCAGTTTTTATACATTATTTTAGGGTGAATAAATGACGTTCTTCCTCAGTTTTAAGGGAGCAATATACATTAAATGTTGTATGTCTTAAGCTATCCTCAGACTGTCTTCGAATATGACTGATAAAACTTGTCTGTCTTTAAACATTTCAAACTAAATGCTGCAGACCTTAAGCTTGAATTACATTATACTTTTTTCGTCTAGATTCATACTAGATTTTTGGTTCGATTTTCATTCGAGTTTCCTTCGATTTACATACTTTATTTTAAAACTATTCGTTCGAAATCGAGTAATTTCGACGTCTTCCGAAGGAGACCAAGTTGACAAACTTTACAACTGAAACTGAATTACAACATTTTGACATATTGTTATTAAAATTATTTAAACAATGGATAACTCAGAAAAACATTCTTTAAAAAAAGGACAACTATCAAACTCCAAATTAAAAACTAACGACTTTATGACAAAACGTCCACAGTTTATGCGCCTCAAAATAAACAGGTTGGTGTACCTGATTTCTGACAGTAGTGCGCAAGCGTAGCCGAATCTAGTATGAAACTCGAATAGAAAAATACGGCCGAGCGTATATTTCTATACTAGAATCTAGTATGAAAATCAAACGGAAGTTTCCGATTTATATTATACTAGAAATGGCTAGGAATTTCTCGAATGAAACTCGAACGGAAATCTAGACGAAAAAAGTATAATGTAATTCAAGCTTTACACAAGTCTCAAAAGAATTGATTGTCTTTTAAGATAACTCTAGGTTATATAAATGACATTTTAAACCGCTGAGACAGACAAATGTTTCACGGAATATCTTCAAAAGGAAGACGACTGTCTTAAGGGCTGAAGATAGCGCAACATGAACATGACTTTTTTCAAACAATATATCGTTATTATATTAAATGAAACATAATGTTTTATACCTACATTTGTAGATAAAAGTCCAAAGTTTTGTAATCAATTTTAATGAAAACTATTGAAAATAATAAGAAAATTGGAAGATGCATATTTTGCAAGGCTAAATATGTAGCAAACGCTACAAAAATAAGAACGCATATTTTAAAATGTAATTCTTTAACTTACAATAGTTATTTGTGTATCAAGTGCGGATAGAGCACCGAACAAGCTCTACCCGACGAGATACACACAATATTTTTTCTACAATCGTTGAACAATGTCAAGCTGTAGAAAAAAATTAATTTTAAAATTATCTTTGGTCACGCCTACAACAATTCAGTAAAATTGTAGTTACCCATGTCACCGTAATCATGGCAACGTTTATGAACAAAATAAACATTTTCAAAGAAATCATAATTTGACACATGGAGTCAAGGAAGATATTAGAGGAAGTTCCACTTGCGTCATGACCTTGGTTCGTGACTGCAGCACCACGTAGCGATCTGGATGGTGTAACTTATATCTCTGGACAATTTAAGAACACCAACCAAATTTCATAAATGTAGTACATACAAAGAAAGACCAATGTTACTATGATGCATGCAATTATAAATTATTTTCATTCCTATTTAAATATCTATTAGGATCTGACATGGGGGCGTGGCATATCCAAGATGGCGTCAATTAGGGTGAAGATTTGAATGTGACATTAGTACTGTTCGTATAAAAAATGAGTCTCACGATTATTAATATTTGCGAATGTGCTACAACAGATCCTGCAAACTAAATTTTAAAGAAGCTGAACGCATTTTATATACTTGACAATTGATTAAATGTGGGAAAAATTTAAATGAAAGTGACAGTGGCTGTGGGTGTAGTGGCTTTCTGTATCTCAACGTCGAATTTACGAGGTGATCCCCATCAAATTAATAGGAAAATTGAAGGAGATGAACAAGTGATGAGTGTTGTTTGTTCCTGCATAGCTGGTTTTGGGTAAAAAATGCAAAAACTGCATTGCTACGTTGTTGTACTGTTATAGGTTAGTTGTACGTTTCTTGATCTAAATCAAATCAATAAACAAATAACTAAAAATGAACAAATATAAAGGAACATTACCTTTCAATACAGATTTAATTTAATTTGTGAACTTAATTAAATATAAAGTGAAAAGATTTCGGAGCAAATTCGTATTATAACCTAAAATTTTACTTACTTAGATGTACATAACTGTCTGGTACAAAATATTCAGAGCATATTATATATTGTAAAAGCATTCATGTTGTTTACTTTTGTTAGTTTTTTCCAAGGTTTTTTCGTACTCCAAATTGGTTTACTTAATAAATAAAACGTTTGTCCAGCTTCGGAAAATAATGGAATGTAACGTCCAGATTTTTACTGGAATTTTGTTACACGCTTTTGCTACACAGTACACTTTATTTTTCGATTTTTCGCGGATTTTAACTACAATTTCGGTCCATTTTTATCTCAAAAATCGTTATTCCCATTTGACGTAATGTATTTCTAATGGAATCTTCACCCTACTTTGTGTTCGAAAATAATCCGCTAGATGGTATATCGCTACATGTCAGATCCCAATAGCATACATAATAAAGTAAATATATGTGTAAATGCATTAGTTGACCCCAATTAATTAATTGAACATTAATAAAATTATAAAATGTTATATTTTGAAGTTATACTTGTGGTTTTGAGTGTACACAGTTAGCTGTTTTTGAAAAATAATAATGGTGAGCTATGTAAAAAAAAAACAGTATTTAATAAAAAGTTGTCAAAAAATATAATTTTCAAGTTTTAATTTTTGTAAAAAGAATCTGCTGAGGTGATTTGTATACGGGTAGTGTTCTAATTTGCCTCCATTCCAGAAACATTTGGGGAACGTGGCAGGAGTGTTTTGCGTTGTGCGGAGGTGAATGGATTTTTTGATGGTGAAAAAGGCTGTTCGCGTGGCTAGTGTATTTCGGCGGAATAAATTTGACATTTTGAATTTTTCGATTATGGATACGTAAAAAAGGCGTCGTACAACTCTTCGTAAAGCGTTCAACAAGATAAATCAGTTGGATACTCTATTAATTGCGAAAAATAAAAATTTGAAAGGAATAGAAACAATATTTGAATTGTCACAACAGAAGAGATTTTCGAAAAATTACTTAAATCTACAACATATGTACCTGTACATGTATTTTAAGTATTACTTTATACAATATATTTTGTTATTTACAATTCCGTGTTTTATTTTCTAATCACTTTAAAGAATATAAAAACATTTAAAAATTCAAAGTACGCGCGCTTGCCGCGCATTAGCATCAGCGCCGCGTAGCGACCTGGATGGCGTTAATCTGACGGTTCGGTCTCTCTCACGTATAAGTGAAGCTTCCTCTAGTATCTTCCTTGCATGGAGTACATTTGACATAAAGTCTACAGAGTGAATACGTTTATGGTGATTAAGTTGAAGTGTATGTACGTATATGCCAGCTGTATTTGCAATAGCAAGGTTATTACCAGACAAATCCAATGCATCATTTACTTCTTTTACCTAATTTACTGAAGACTTGTCTGTCTTTTAAACACGATTTTCCGTTTTTGTCAAGTCCGTTTCCTGACATTTTAAACCGCTGAGAGGCGGATTAACATTTCATCAAATATCTTGTAAGTTTGAAGAGTTACCAAAAAAAGTTTTAAATAATAGTTGTTTCTCGTTAAATTGTCTACAATTTCATGTAAATAAAGTTAGAAACCAAGGTCTTTAAAAGCCCAAACCATCGTTGTAACTGGACAAGAATTTTTACAGTTTTCGAATAGAACATAATTTAATTATTTAAGGCCCGGTTGCACCAACGATACTTAAAATATTAATGCCGAATTAAATTAATGAAAAATTAAAAGTGACATAATTTTGTTGCACCAATCCACATTAACGTTAATGTCACATTAAACGAACCATTAAATTAAGTACCTGTTTTTCTGTACTTAAATTTTTAATGTACCATTAATATTTGACACATGTCAATATTTGACATGTTCTGTTTTGTGAATATGTTTTTGTCCACATATTTAACGATGAAATGCAAATAAACATAAAATTATGGCTATTTATGAGGTGATATTTTTAAAATATAATATTTTAAAAAGAAATGTCATCATCGTCCTCAACATCTGAAGATGAAATTTATGGTCTAGAAATATTACCAGCACCAAGAATTTTCCGAAATAGAAATAATCCCTTCGAAATGTATGATAAACTGAACTTTAAAATGCACTATAGACTGTCAACAGACACAGTTGTGATTTATACTAAAGTCACTGCATCATATTACTAACAAAAACATTCCTGTTAGTTCGATGGACCAACTGTCCATCACGTTAAGGTATTACACCACTGGAGATTTGCAAACTGTATTAGGTGGTCATCTTATATATTCAAATCTACTGTTTATCGTATTATATCACGTGTAATACCACAAATAGTTTCTATTTAGAACAAACTCATTTTTCGTACAATTACTAGATTCCCTTGTGTTGGATTCAGTTAATTGCAGGCATATAAAAATCCAATCGGCAGGAAGGAATAATCATGAGCGTTTTAGAAACTGTAAAGGTTGGTGTTCTATTAACGATCAGGGTTCAGGTAGTGTGCAAAGTGCAAATTTACGGACATAATGGCGAGTTGAACGATATCTGTCCATGACAGGACAGTGCCATCTTTAATGATTCGCTTTTAAAAGCAAATTTAGAAATGGAATGTATCATAACTGTTAATTTTGGGCGATAAAATAAACAGAACGCTCGGAATACGGAAACGAAGATTTTCTTGCCTCGCAGTACGATTGAGATTTCAAATGAATAAAATATTAAATTAAATGTTGCCACTACAGTACTTTACAGCATATTACTTGAAAGTAAACAGCAATATACGTATCGTTACGAAATTCTGACGTTTGTAGTCCTGTCAAAATGATAGTGAAGCTAGGTACGTCAATAGAAAACAATACCAACCTATTCTTAATTCTCCATCCGCTAATGACACGTTAAAAATTAAAATTATTTTTGGTGCAACGCTCATTAGTTTAACATTTCGTTAAATTTTAAGTATCCATTAGTTAATAAAAATTAAAGCATGTGTTGGTGCAACCGGGCCTAAATTAAATAAAAATTGTGTGAAACTTACAGCAACGACCTTCTTGTAGATCTCGTACTCGCTGGTGGCCATCTCCAGTATGCGCATACCCAAGGTGTAGACGTCCACGCTCTCATCGTTATGTTCCTCGTTCATTTCGGGAGTCTTGGACTCCGGGGTTTCTAAACAATACAAAATAACTTCTTATCAATTGAGGGCTGTGATTGTTTATCGGACTTCATAATTAATGGGTTTAAGTGAAATTGTGGGGACTTCAACCCTAGATTCACCAAAGCTTTCAAAACAATTATGTATTTACACAGGCCTTAAGATTTGAACGTAGTTTATTTAGCTTGCAGTAAGAGAGTAAAAGTGTTAAAACAACCAACCTTTATATGACATCGACTTCGCCATCCACAAACACGCGCACAGAAGCACTAAAAAAATAAGCGTTATTTTTGTCGGTTTACGTGAATTATTTTGTATCGTACCAAATAAAATAACATATAAATGCCGTCTGCGTGGCAAATCCAGCGTCGGTACAACTTCCGGGATCGGGGCCAAATTTGGCCACGCTGCCTGATCAGGCGTCGGTTCTACATCTGGCATCGGTGCTAAACAGAAGAAGAAAACATTTACACTTTACTAAAATTAAATTGATTTCAAGTTAAATGAAAACACAAAACAATTTTTCACTACAACTATCAGCTGTAAACATTTTTGTAATAACTAATGAAAACATGTTCAGTTTTACTTACGCGATTCGCCGGAACGCGCATTATATCTTCTTCTACACATATTTTTACACTTGTTTGCAAAATTTAATTTGTTTTTATTCATTAACGTTATAGTTACGTTATATTTTTGTTTTTGTTCGATTGAACTTGGATCTGCAGCTAACGTCATATTTGGCCGTAAACTACGGTTTAGCCGATTGACATTTGAGGTTTGACAGATTTTGATGGAGATGAAATTATAAACTAGAGGAAGAATTAGATGGTTGGGCCCCTTTTTTCTTAAGAGGATCGTCATAGGACGACCCTGAAGCATTGGAACGCAGCTTTTCCGGGTCGGGGGACGAAGCCCTGGCGCTGGTTGATGACACAAACTAAAATTTGGATAAATGTCAAAATTTGACGGTTTTGCCAACTGAATAACTGGGATGCGCGCGAAAAGTATTAAGGGTTAAGGGACCATTCCTACATGTGAACTTTTCTGCATTTTATTTTCAATTTTTCGATTTATTATTTAAATATTCGCGAAAAAATCCAAATATAGATGGCACTCTTGTCGCATAGTAGCTGTCACCCAAATAGGGAAAACACTTGTCCGAACGCCATTACGGTATATGAATTCCACTTGTTTTTGATGTGTTATTTTCGTGTTTAGTGTAAACTTTTGGATATTTATTCATTTTCAATGTGGGAATAATCATTGTCAGATATTCTTTTATATTTGGATGAAAAAATACGGCCGATTACTGACGGAGAAGCTGTGACTTGTACCATGGAAGAATGCTCCATAGGTTCTACCGTGGTTGTTACATTCTCTTTCATACTATTTATTAGCTTTATTCTGCAAATATAATAATACTCGTATTAAGCATTGAACAATTTCCTAACTCTATATTTGTTTATGCTTGTTAATATTCCGTTTTATCGTTCTATCATCTCGGCCGAATAACCTTTCTTTTAAATATTGAAAGAAGCTTTCAGAACTCATAATATTATAAATAAACAATAACTGGGTAAAAGTTCAGTGAAATATTTATTAAAATAACGACGTTTCAACAGCAAAGTGCTGTCTTCTTCAGGTAAAAAATAAAACAGTTATTGTTTACTTAACCTTTTTTTATTTAGGAAAACTACCAACTGGTAATTTTTTGGTTGAAACAGCACCAGGTTTTAATTTTTATCTCCCCTTCTTTGCAAGATATTCTATTAAGTATGTATATGATAAAAATAAAGAAGATGATAGACATGCTAAATAAATCTGTAGGTTTGAAATGCTCAGAACACTTTCACGTATTTTTCTATTTTTAATGCAAGAACCCATGCATGTCGGACTTTTATGTCTTTGGGAAAATAATGTAGAGATATATTTTCACTAATAGAACTATTGCACTGTGCAACTGAGCAATATCTCTTAAATTTACTCAGGTTTCTCATGAATTTCCTATGACTGTCAATGTAAACCTTGACTTGTTTTCCCGATTTGGGACCTTTTAAATTTCGCCACCAGATGTCAGCTACTTTGTTTTTTTTCGCCAATATTAATAATAATAATACTGTATTGTAACCCACTGTTTTGGTGCCACTGGATGTACGGTCTAGTTTTTTACAGACGACTGCTTCGCAGCCTATCGGCAAAAATCTAAAACACTTCAGGGCGTATAGTAAACTTTTACCGATGATCGAAAACATTCTATATTTATCTGTCAATCATCTGTTCTGGGTCATGTTCAGTGAAGTTGAAGATATACGAATAGAACTACACACATAGAAAAAAGAAGTACACAACTGGACTTATTTATCCAAAGACGAATTAAAATCTTTCCGGCCTCAAAAGAACAGTTATTTATGGAATGCTATACCGAGTTGTACCTATGTTTGCCTCGACAATATTATCCAAGGTATGAAGTCTGAAATATTTTTAATTTTGTGTAATGGTTAATTGAATTGTTTAGATTGCAACGAAACACAACATGAACCAATGCCAGGTCTAGCTAAGTTTATTCAAGGAGAATGTTTTAACATAATTGGAGCCGGGCAAAAATAACCCCAAAAGATGATCTGTATATTTCTGCCTACGGGGAATACAACTTAGGTGTTCTGCTTGTTAAAAAACCTGAGGTTAGTAACTTAACATTCTTATAAATCAAAATGATCCCTTCGTTAGTGTGATGGAGAAAACTCATACTTTGCAAAATACACAGGAGTAGTGAGTAGAAAAATGCTAAATTCTGCTTACAATTCTGTGCAAGAACTATTAACATTTTACCGCCGACAGCGCTAGTAGTTCAAGACGTGAGAAAAACATACGCGTCGAATAATAAATCCTTTATTTTTTTTTAAAAAACAGCAAGTTCTGTATTCCTCATTTATTTTTATGTTGACTTGTACATTGCAATGTCAGATGAAGTACATTTCACCGGCTGGCTTCCTTCACTCCCACGAATTCTGTTTTGCAAATTCAAATTTGAATCAATTATTTCTTACAATTATTCTTATCGAAAAACTAAACAATTACCACAGCGAGGTCTTTGAACATTCTAGTATTTATATATGTGGATGAAAACGATAACTGTAACATTCAACTATAAAAAAATATTCGTTGAAATCTAGTTGGTCAAAAATTCAGAACTTTGATACTGTGTCTCTCATTCCCATGAACGACTACACTAATGCAAATTATTCGTCTATTTATAAATATGCTCATCTATAACATACTAAGTTTATTTTCAATTTGAATTTACAGTTTTTGAGTTACAAATAAAAACACACTTTTTGGTATATTTTTATTTGTTTCTCCAAAACTGTACATTCAAATGAAAAATAATCTTAGTATGTTATAGACGATCATATTTATAAATATACAAATAATTTGCATTACTGTAGTCGTTCATGGGAATGTGTGACACATATTTTACTACTTTGAAAATTATGTTCATGTATAATTTTTAAACAAAATTAGCTTTTTAAAATTGATTAGAAAACTTTGGACTTTTATCTACAAATGTAGGTATAAAACATTATATGTTTCATTTATGATAATAATGTTTCAAAAAAGTCATGTTCATGTTGCGCTATCTTCAGCTCGAATGGTTGACCTTAAAAACAGCCAAGTCTTCAGCGAAGATTCCTCTTTCAAAATAAAAAACAAATCTTTTTTAATCCACCCTAAAATTATTAAAGACAGTCGCTTCCTTTGAAACTGGAAAACACAAAAAAACACACTTTTTTGGTATATTTTTATTTGTTTCTCAAAAACTGTAAGATCCCGAATGGTTGAAGTTGTTTGACACCATCCAAGTATTCAAGAGTTCATTTAAACTCATTGATTTCTTGTACTTTTGATTTCAGGAGGGTAGAAGTAAACTAGACAAACCAATGGACTACATAAATTATTTATCTCAACCAGATATATCTGTAAATAAACAATACACCTGTATGGAGTCTTTAAGAATAGCTTTAACTAACAACACTTTCAGTTGGGTCCATGAATTCGGTACTGCGGGATTAAAGCTGCTGTTCTCAACCCTGGAGAAGTGCTGTAAGGGGTGAGTGATGATTTTTTCTGTCAATTTTTTCTTCGCTTTACAAATACATAATGCTATTTATTTATGTTTGTAATTAATAATCAAATGGTTTACACTTTACTGCCTTGATATACAAATAACTATTTTTCACGACATGGTAGGAAACCCCACCGTTCTTCTCCCGAAATAGTGAGGAAAATGTGTTGTTTCTCTCTAGAGAGGAAAATATACAAGTGTTACCAATACTTTAAATGATCTTACAATTATGTCTTATACTTTTCTTTTTCTTATTAAATCACAATTTGACAAGTTATTTTAGATTGGTTCATTGGCAACACTGCTACACCGCCTTGTGTCTGATAACCTAACTTTGAACATGTCAGTTGTGTTCTCAAAGTGTATTTTAGGGCCGAGCAAATCGTTTTTAGAAACATGTCGTGAAATAATGTTGTGTCTAACACGAGAGGAAAACTCTTCTTCCACTCTCGTTCGAACTCGAGGGGGAAAAAGAAGCGCTTTCCTCTCTAGTTTGACAAATAACTATTTGTGTTTTTTCCAGAGACGGTAAATACGAAAAACTCCAGTATGAAAGTCTGCGATGCTTCAAAGCTTTCATGAACCACTATTACTCTAAAGTTTGGTACTCTATACTCATACTTGATTTTCCATATCCAATCCCTCAGGTTAAAAAAATAGCCACAAATAAAATTAAAAATGAAATTTTTAACAAAAAATGTAACCGATTAAAAAATAAACTAAAAAGCGAAAAATACAATAAAACTTTTTAGTTTTGTTCCAAAATTAATGTAACTAATTTTAAATCGGCGTTTGTTGATAATTTGTTGCTGACTCAAAATTAGTTACTAATATTAGTTTAGGAGCTTATTTATTATTTTATTTTGTATTTAAAGACAGTCGCTTCCTCAGAGGCTAGCTTAAGACCTCCAGCATCTAGAGCCACTTCTTCAGAGGCTATCTTAAGACCTTCATAAACCATCATCCATTTTATTCCACTTTTGCATTCTTATAATTTATTTTACAGATTATGGCAGCGCTGTGTTTGATCGAAGACGACAAGGGGCGAAGCGTTGGCCACGAAAAAATATTAAATGCAATCACAATCGTGGGAGAAAAACGAAGCCAAGAAAGATTCCAACCAGTGATTGAAGGGCTGAAGACTTTACAGAACCCGAACTTATGGGTAAGTGGACTTTTAATAACTAAAATACTTTGTTGTTTGATTAATTTAAACTGGAGGGAATGTCAAGAAGATGAAGAGGATGGTTGCGAAAATGAATAGATGTGTGTGTGGATGTCTGTCTGTCTGTCTGGAGTTACGGTTTCTTCAAAACTACTAAACTGAAAGTGTTCATATTTTCTATATATCAATCAGGGTTGGCAAATATCATGATATTTATATAAATATCAAAATATCATAATATCGGATATATATCGGATATATATCCGATATATATCAGGAATTTCGTTCTTAGGCTATATGCAAAAAAAACATAAAACGTAAAATACCTTTATTTTGGTAAACAACAAAAATAAAACTTTAGTTTAAAATAACAAAAAACAAGACAAAAATTATTATTATTTAAGTAACAAGAAATAACATTTTTCCTAAATATATTATATAAATAGTAAATACCTAAATGAGTAAATACTATTGTAGTTTGACATATGATATAAAATATTCATATTTTTATTTAAGTAACAAAAAATAATATTTTCCTAAATATTTATATTACATAAATATCAAAATAACTTGTCGTTTGACATGTTTTTAAGTTTCGCACAACCGGGCCAAAGGAATATCATCATCATCATCATTATCTTCACGTAACACGACTTCATCACTTTTTGAGAAGACCCAGTCCAAGCTTTTGGCTTTTTTATCGGTATTTTGATTTAAAATATCAAGAATTTTTCACTCTGGGTATTTATTTTGTAAAAAATTAATAAGTGATATATATTATGATATATATCAATCAATAAATATCGGATATATATCAAGATATATATCATGATATATATCACTTGATATATATCTGCCAACCCTGATATCAATTGTATCCTCTTTGGAAGAGCTGATTAGTTTTTGGTGATAATCCAATAACCGGAAGTGCTAGTTTACAGTCAAGTTATTTTGAAATATCTCAGTAAATTATGATTTAATGGCAATGTTTCTTTGTTTAATGGTTTCGCAATGATGTCTGTCTGCCTGTCTTTCTGTTTGTTTGTCTGTTAATCTGTGTGTTAGTCTCTGTCAGTTTGTATGTCAGTCTATCTATTAGTCTGTCTGTCTGTCCATCTTTCTGTCTGTCAGTTTATCTATCAGTCTGTCAGTCTGCCAGTTTATCTTTCTGTTTTTTTGTTTGTTTGTCTGTCCTGTTTGTTTGTCTGTCTGTCTGTTAGTCTCTGTCAGTTTTTTTGTCTGTCTGTCTTTCTGTTTGTTTGTCTGTTAATCTGTGTGTTAGTCTTTGTCTGTTTGTATGTCAGTCCGTCTGTCAGTCTATCTATTAGTCTGTCTGTTCATCTTTCTGTCTGTCAGTTTATCTATTAGTCTGTCTGTCTGTCAGTCTGCCAGTTTATCTGTCTGTTTGTCTATCTGTTTGTCTGTTTGTTTTTCTGTTTGTCTGTCTGTCTATCTGTTAATCTGTGTGTTAGTCTCTGTCAGTTTGTATGTCAGTCTGTCTGTCAGTTTATCTATTAGTCTGTCTGTCTGTCCATCTTTCTGTCTGTCAGTTTATCAGTCTGTCTGTCTGTCAGTCTGCCAGTTTATCTGTCTATTTGTCTATCTGTTTGTCTGTCTGTATATCTGTTAATCTGTCTATTAGTCTTTGTCTTTGTATGTCAGTCTGTCTGTCAGTTTATCTATTAGTCTGTCTGTCTGTCAGTCTGTTTATCAGTCTGTCCGTGTTTTTCTTTTTGTATGTCAGTCTGTGTGTGTGTCTGTCTGTCAGTCTGTGAAGATCTCTGGAGTTACGGTTTCTCATAAACTACTAAACTGAAAATTTTTATATTTTGTATATATCAATTGTATCCCCTTTGGAAGAACTGATTAGTTTTTGGTGATAATTTAATAACCGGAAGTGGTAGTTTACTTGAAGTCCTATCAAGCTATATAAAAATATTTCAGTAAATTATAGTTTAATAACAATTTTTATTATTAATGTTTCAAATATTATTATCTACATTTATTGTTTGAAACATGTTCCTCTTACTGTCACCATTTACGAATTACAGCACGTTAATGAAAAATTATATTTTGATATTTTTGTTTAAATCTGTTAACTTGTGCTTTTTTGTAAAAACAAATCAACGATTGAAAAATCTCATTTTTTATTTCATAATTGCAAACTATCTGGTAGATTCATAAAAGGGATTAGCGTTAACTCCATTTTTTCAAACATCTGTAACTTTGTGTCTAAACTAATTATATTATCAAAATGTGTCAAATTTGATGCTAACCAATATTGATTACAATTATAGTTAAAATAATTAAGTTCCGTGAATGGGAAATGAAGTTACGAGTAATAATAAAATGGAGTTTGCGCTAATCCTTTTTATGAATGTGCTTTGAAATGTTTTGAAGGGATGGACGTTTCTTGATAGTAGTTGTCCGTGTTTACTGCATTGTTTGATAAGAGTTGTGCTGTGATAGCCAGAGCTGATGATTTCGATTACCGGATACATTTACGAAATGAAATAGTGAGAACTGGACTCCTCGATCAGCTGGGTAACTTTATTCCAAACTCATATTTTATTCATGTTGTTTAAAGACAGCCAACATTTATCCACTCTAAAATTCTGTTTAAAGACAGTCACTTCCTCTGCAGTTATCTTAAAACATTTTGCAACTCATTCAAGTTATTTTAAGACAGTCAAGGCTTCAGCAAAACTTTCTCCCTTAGTACTAAAGGTTTGACAACATTTATACACCCTAAAATCACACTTAAAAACATTCGCTATCTCTGAGGCTAACTGAAGACCTCCAGCAACTAGTTTGAAGTGTTTAAAGACAGTGTGTTTAAGTGTTTAAAGACAACCATTCTGAGCAATTCTGTCAAGTCTGTAAGATCTGTAAATGCTTACAGGACAAATGGCAATTCTGATGGCATCTGTTCCTTACAGAAAATCGTAAATATGTTACAGATATCTGTAAAAGTTACGGTGAAGTTTGAGTCACTGTAGAATGCGAAAATTCATCATTAATTGTCACAAGTTAGACGAATGTCGTAAAATAATCGTTTCGTGAGCGTAAAGTTGATCTGTAAGTTGTCTTCTTACTGTAAATCTGTAAAGTTGTTAGTTACGGGCGCATCGTACGTAACAGATTTACGATTTTACGGTCTTACATTTATTTCAGACTCGCTGTGTTCGACAACAATCGCGAAGATGACTCCGAGGAACTCATTCAACGCTTCGACAACGTGCGCATGGAGATGGACGCCCTGAACGACTGCTTCGAGGTGTTGAAGAACACCACGCTGGACACTCACGCCGAACCGTATTTCTTGAGCATTTTGCAACACTTGCTCTTCATCCGCGACGACCACCAGGTGAGAGATTTTAACATTTAACATTTTGTGTACAATTTGTTTCATTTTTAAACGATTTATTATGTTACAATTTGGTCTTTTTAAAGTTCTTTTTCAGTTAGTTTTTGTGGTTTTAGGTCAAACCAGCTTATTATAAGTTGATAGAAGAATGTGTGACTCAAATAGTTTTACACAAAAATGGTTTGGATCCGGATTTCCGGGCGAATAGAAGATTTCAGATTGATGTGCAGCCATTGATCGATGGATTGAAAGGTTAGTTGAACATTTCTTTTATGTTTTCAAGTTATTTTTGGTAGTTTTAAATAAATAAATTGTTCTGTCATCGAGACATGTTTGAGTGGAATATTTTCCCAAAGTTTTTAATTTAAACTATAACTTAACTAAATGGAATTAACAAACAGTAATTCATGTTTAAAGACAGTTGAGGCTAGTTTGAAGTATTTATCTTAAAATATCGAGTATTTAATTTGAAAGGTTCGTTTAAAATCATGTGAAAAGACACGCTTCTTTTGAAGTTAAATAAAGAACTCTATTATCTAGTTTGAAGTGATCAAAAACAATCTAGTCTTCAGCAAGGCTTCCTCCTCAAATATCTAAAAGTAGAATACCATTTATCAAAGACTGGCTTAAGACATCTCGAGTCTAATTTGAAATGTTTAAAAACTGCCAGAGCTTTAGCAATGCTTTATTCCACAAAACTAGGGGAAGGATTACGTTTGTTCATTCTTAAATCATGTTTAAAGACAGTCGCTTCCTCTGACCTCCAGCATCTAGTTTGAAGTGTTTAAAGACAGCCAAGTCTTCAGCAAAGCTTCCTCTCTCAGAACGAGGACCTCACGCAGCGTCTCGACGAAGTCCTCGTCCAGAAACAAGAAGCCCTGGCGAAGATCACAGTCTTGGAAGCTAGAATCGCTCAAGGCGGAGGCACGGGAGTCCTATGCCCGGTGGGCCGCCACCGCCGCCTATGCCAGGGATGGGGCCGCCGCCCATGCCAGGGATGGGGCCGCCGCCCCCTCCAGTGCCTGGAATGGGTCCACCTCCGCCTCCGATGCCTGGCATGGGCCCGCCACCCCCTCCAATGCCGCCGCCTCCTCCGGGTATGATGGCTCCCGTACAAAGAGTCGACGTTCTTCCGCATGGCTTGAAACCCAAGAAGAAGTGGGACGTTTCCGGGCCCCTGAAGAAGGCCAACTGGAAAACGGTGAGAAAAACATTGAAGAATATTATGCAACTATCTGATAACCTTCCGTCAAAACGGTGCCATCTTTTTTTACATAACTCTATTATTTACTGAGATACACTCGAAAAACTTGTTCGTGTTGACTTTCAGTCCAATATCTTTCAGTTTTAATACAATATTGGGGTCATAAACCTTTTTTCATTTTATTTTATTTATTTTTTTTTCTGTAAGTTTGAATAAAATTATAAATATAGAAACTATTTTTAATATTAAAAGACATTTAATTATTAAGATACGATTATTTGAAATTGGCATCGCATTTCAAATATTTCGCTTGTTGACGTCATCTTGTAATTGTAGGAAACACGCTCTAGCGGAGAGCGAGGAACTACACCAACTGTCAAATTGACTGTTATCTGTCATTGTTATTTACTGAGGGGTTTTTACAAATATATTAGCTGCGCAAAATAATATAACAAATATAATAAACATAAGTTTCATTTGAAAATCGTTGTTAACTGCAACATATGACTTGAGATGACAGGTGTGATAATGAGACTACCGACATTACCGACAAGATATAGTACAACAAAGCATTTTGTTTTAACACGTCCTAAACTCTTTGACTAAAAATGTTATAATTCACGAATATCTAATTTAATTTATCCGAGTGTTCATTTTAATAATAATAAGTAATTATTACAAACCTGAAAAGCAAATTAGTATTTGTTATCAACACCTCTTTTGCTTTGCCATGCTGTACATTGTATTACAAGATGACGTCACGATTTTGAAACCGCGAAACAGGAATAAGTACAAGTAACAAGCATAAATACAACAACAAAAAAATATATATATAACTACTGTGATGTTTCGCCCAGGTCTCTGTAGTTTTCATGCACGGGTTTACTTCGTGCTTTGCGAACATCACATCAACTCTTACTAAGCTAACCAAGTTCTTGATTTCTTGTATATTTTGCATTTTTCTAGACATGTATTTTGTATTTTTTTCTTGACACATGTTTTGTTATATTGTTCATGTTATTTCATTTGTACCTGAAACAACAAAATGTTAATAATTGTAATCTGTGAGACTGAATACGTACCTGTGAATATTTGATTCATTTTTGTTGGTTATCTTTACGTTGGAAATGTATTTCATTCAATTGTATTGTTCCTGGTTTACTTTGTACCTGAAATATTGAATTATGAGTATTTGTACATTGTTGTAAGCTGTAACTTACCTGTAAGTTCAATTGTTATGATTTTCTTTGCTTTTCTGTAATGACATTCACGTGTTTGTTTACACTTTGACAGCTACCGCCTGACATTGCCGGCTGACGCTAGCGCCGCCTGGATATAGTTTAGTTCACGATCTAATTTCAAATTTATATGTAACACGGCGATACACTGTAAATGCAGTTTATATCATGTATTTTTGCTTGTAAAGTCAGCAGAACTTGTTGTAAAATTTATTAGAAATTGTTAGACAAAAATGGTCAAAGTTTTGATTGTCTCTGTCTGACAACTTACCGATTAGAGCTGTTTAATTAAGAATTAAGAGTATAAAAGCCGACGTTACACGGCTCAGTTGATCAGTTAGCCGAGATTCGAGTTGGTGTCCACTCGAGTCAACCGTCTTCCACAGCAGTGTTCCTGGTGAGTTATTTTGCGATTTATTCTCTTGTTTTGTATTTCTGCTCTAAACTGTTGGTGTCCACAGCTAGAGACTTCGAATATTTCTTGAGTTCTCGAACTGTTGGTCGTCCACGGACAGAGACTTAGAATATTCACTGTCATTCTTTTCTTGTGCTTTCCGCCTGAGCTGTTGGTGGCCACGGCCAGGTACTTAGAGTATTTCTTGTGTCTCAGACTGTCGGGGCTCCACGGTCAGAGGTGCAGAGTACTCGCTCTCGTTTTTTTCTACTCTTGTATCTTCCCCCAAGCTGTTGGTGCTCCACGGCAGGGACTTCGAATATTTCTTGGATCTGAGCTGTTGGTGGTCCACGGCTAGAAGCTGAGAATATTCACTCTCTCTTCTTTCATTTTTTTCTCCCGAGCTGTTGGTGTTCCGCGGCCAGGGAACTGCATCTATTTCTTCAGTTCTTTGCTTTACTTTGTTTCTCCACAATATTGGTCCAGGCGTTGGGGTCCACGCTTCAATTTATTATTCATTTTTGTGTATTTGCAATAAGTAATAAAGAGTGTTGTGAACTCTTGAATTTTATTCAACGAACCTACCCTCCTCCATTGAGCTCCCGGCTCCCTTCATTTGTTTACAGGGAATCCCGGTGGCATCGTGCTACTAGGAAGCTACAAGGAAACTGTCCACAGGTAACAAAATAAACATAATAAAATCAAACAAATTTTTTGATAAAATTATACAATAATTTTTTGGTGGAAGAAATACTCAACCACCATCAGACAAACGAGAAGAAACAATAACCGCAAACCGGAACAGAAGGAAAGTCGCGGAAAAAATCAGGTGAAAACCCGCAACAATCAAAGTAAAATGTCGACGAGAGGATTATTTTTTAGGTTTCAGACAAAGTTCCGCATTATCCTTAAGTGACTTTTTGATTTCCAGGCTGAAAATGTAATATTTCATAATCTTTATCGAAGGCAAAGCTATGTTTGGTTTCCAATAGATGTTCAGCGAAGCTTGAATGAATATTATTATATTTCAAACAACGCGCGTGTTCTTTAAATCTGGTTATGAATTTCCTTCCTGTTTTGCCTATATAGTTGGCGCCACAATCATTGCATTTGAGTTTGTAGACACCTGACCGTTCAGGTACAGCTAGTTTGTCTACTTTCCTACAGAGTTCTCTCTTCAGGTTTGTAGTGGGTTTGAAAACGAGATCAACTTTAAATGAGGTTAAATTCTTGAGTTTGTAACAGACCGGGCCTAAGTATTGGATACAGTGTTGCCAATGTCATTACGTTCGTACTAAATTTATTACTTTTTGCATGAATTTATTACGACATTACGCCGAAGCTGTATTTATTACGTTTTTAAATTTAATATTATATAATTAAATTGAAATCATAATTTTTCATTTGTTAATACCGCGATTAAATTATAATTTTTAATCGTGGCGCTAGTCGCTAGTGCGAGCGCTATTGTCTGTCTGAGACTACAGTTAGGTGCTCTCTATACTCTATTGGTGTTCTGTGGGTGCGGTGCAACTGCGCAAGTACAAGGTCATCTTCTCTGTGTTGTGTTGTGGTCAGGCAGGCTCACCGCTCACAGTCTCACAGACCAAAACCAAAATACCACGTACCACCATAGATTTAGGCTGCGGCTGCATGTTGCTGGTGCTGGTTATTCGTTATATTGTTTTATATCGTTAATTCGTTATTTTATTATTATTAATCTTCTACTGTTTTGTTGTGAAAATGGAGAGGTACGTAACAATACGATTTCATAATTTTATGCAATATAAACTTATTATTTTATAATATGACAGGTTTGTGAATAAAACTAAAACAATAAATACAAATAAAGAAGAAACACTTGTACCTGCACGAAAAAAATACTCGCAGAAGTATAGAGCAGAATGGACAAGTAAATTTGGAAATTGGTTAAATGTCACAAATAATAATCAAGCACATTGCAAGTCTTGTGATAAAAATATAATTGGGGGCATTACGCATATAATGAGACATGAAAATACAAAACTACATCAGAACAATATTAAAAAATGTTCGAGTACACCAAAATTGCAGCAATACATACCTGCTAATAAGTTTCAAAAACTTGATAATCAGATTAAAAGCACAGAACTAAAACTAGTTATGTTTTTGCATGAGCATAATCTACCTTTCTTGCTTATGGATCATTTGGTTAAATTGTTACCATCGGCTTGTCCTGATTCAGAAATCGCAAAGAAAATTAAATGTTCTAGAAGTAAAAGTATTGCCATCACAAAAAGTTCTTTAGCCGAGGAAGCAATTAGAGTCATCAAACATAAAATTGGAGACAATGTCTATTCATTGATAATCGATGAAACAACAGATGTTAGCACTAAAAAATCTTTGGCAATAGTGATTCGCTTTTATTATGGAGATGATGTAAAAGATGTATTTTTAAGCTTACTTCAAGTTGCATCAGCTGATGCAAAATCAATTTTTAATTCAATTTGTCAAAAATTGAATGAACTAAACATACCACTGGATAATATGATTGGGCTAGCTGCAGATAATGCAGCAGTAATGATGGGGGATATAAACGGTGTAAAAGCTAAATTTAAAGAGATAAATCCTAATATTTTTGTACTTGGGTGTGTTTGCCACTCTTTTCACCTGTGCGCTTCTGCTGCTGCAAATAAATTACCGAAATCAGTGGAAGATTTTGCTAGAAGTATTTTTAATTATTTCTCAAACAGTAGTAAAAGAAAGGAAGCATTGGAGGAGTTCCAAAAATTTTTGAATATAAAACCACACAAATTATTAAGACCAAGTCAAACTCGCTGGCTCTCTCTTCAGGTATGTTTATATGTTATTTTTTATTTTTTTATTAATTACATTTAAATATACGTATATTGTAGGCTTGCGTGGACAGAATATTGGAATCCTGGGATGCTTTAAAATTATTTTTTATAGATGCTGTAACCACAGACAATCTGCATAGTACACAAATTATTTTAAGTAATTTAAATTCGCCAATATATAAAATATATTTCTCATTTCTTTCTTATGTATTGGATATCATCAACAAACTAAATTTGGAATTTCAAAGTGAGAGCCCTAAACTACATTTATTACTTTCAAGAGTTTCTGACCTTTATAAAACTATTCTAAGAAACTACATAAACAGAAAGTATATAGAGTCTCATGATATACAAAATATGGCACCATCTGATCCTAGAAATTTTCTGCCAATTGAAAATATGTATTATGGAGCTAAATCGCAAATTTTAATTGATTCAGGAAATGTAGATGCCTTGGAAATTAAAAATTTTAAACTTCGGGCTTTAGAATTTTACATAGAATTATGTAAACAGATCAAAAATCGATTTGATTTCAATAATCCAATATTATCGTTCATTTCTACATTTAATCCTAAAATTGCATTATCTGGCGATGTACCGAGTATTGTGACAAACAGCTTAAAATTCTTTCCACAATTAGTAGATGATGTAGAACAGTTAAACACAGAATGGCGGTTAATCGCTGATACTACTGCATTAAAAATACATAGCGATGAAGATTTCTTGATATTTTGGAATATAGTTTTCAATTTGAAAAATGAAATGGATAATCTAATGTTTCCAAATTTGACTAAATTAGTTAAAGGAATGTTGTGTCTTCCACATTCATCAGCAGCAGCTGAAAGAATTTTTTCGAAATTAAATTTACTGAAAACTAAAGCTCGAAATAGACTTGAAGTGTCTACTTGCGATGCAATTTTACTTTCTAAACAATTAATTGAATGTAATCAAAATACTTGTTACAATTTCGAACCAAGTAAAGAGTTATTAAATAAAAATATAATTTATAGCGAAGAAAGCAGTAAGAAATAAATAAGACTGAGTTCCTTTTGTAGTTATAGGAATATGCATGAATATGTTTTGTATTTAATATATTTATTTTACGTATTGTATGTAAATATACCTACCTATTAAATCAATATTTGCGTATTATTTTCAATTACAACGTACCTATGCATAGTATTTTTAATATCATTGCATAATCAATACGAATTTGTTAAATTTATTACGAAATTGTGCTGCCATTTAGTACGAACTAAAATTTCAATTTGGCAACACTGATTGGATACCCATACGTATTTTGTTATCGTTTTCGACTTCTAGGATGGAATAAGTCTGTGCAAGTTGTAAATTATGTTTCTTTTATAAATATTATTTAAATCCTACTGTGTTTGGTATCAAATTAAAGGCCTCGCGGAGGAGATTTGAACTCAAGTGTCAAAAAGTTATTTTGGTAAATCGTCAATTGTGTGAACGAAGTGACGAGCCTTCTTCGTCAATGTACTGACATGGAAGCGAGAAACGTAGTGACAAGCTTGCTTCGCCGTTGCACTGACTTGAAAGCGAGGAACGAAGTTACGAGCTATCTTCGTCATGGAAACGAGGAACGTAGTGACGAACTTGCTTCGCCAATTATTTGGTATTGAAAGTTATTTAAGGTTACTCAATTTATTTCTCTACATTTTCAGTTGTAATCTTCATCAGTGACGCGGAGCCTAGGGGAAAGACCTGCGAAGCAGGTCGGACCGCTAGTCCAATATACTAAAAGGTTAATTCACTTTCTATATATCTATATATACTTTCATCTGCCTAGTAACCAAATTTGTGCGCAGCTCTAGAGCCTAGACGGTTTGACGGATTTCAGTGAAACCTTTACCGGAAGTTAGAGATTTTTTCAGAATAGCGCCTTTTTATGATTTCACATTTTTAGTACACATGATGTGCGAGATTTTAAATAAAAAAGGTTTATGGATCAAAGTGTGCGGTTGCTATGAAAGTGGAGTTTGTTGATTCTGGTTGTAACTTTACAAAAATTTATGTTCAATTTGTCATTTCTGACAGATCTGTTTCAAAATTTAAGTATAAATTACATATATTCTAGATAACTTGAATATGTTTTGTAAATTTATCTGTGTTTAGAATTAATAAAAAAACATGTGTACTACTTTGTAAGTATTTTAAAAGTCAACTAAAAAAATAAAAAATGTAGCTGTCACTTTTCACAAATTTTTGTGCAACTAGTTATTTTGACATTTCAGTCTGAAATTTTAAATATAAATTACTTTAATTGTAGTTCAGTTAGACAAGTTTGGTGATTTATTTGCGTTTAGAATAAATATGCAAACATTATTATTATTTTGTAATTATTTTAAATTTGAATTTTTTTTCATATTTTTTTTTTTTAATTTAAAATAAATATGACAGATGTCATTGTTCGTCAACCTCGATTCTTTTAAGGATTTTAGGCGGTAAAATTCAAATGAGTTAACTTCTTATCTAACATAAATAAGTTGAGAATTATTTTTCGCTTCATAGATGGTTTCTTTTTCTTCTCAAAAAATACAACAGATGTCTCTGATCGACAACATCGATACTTCCAAGTATTTTAGGCGGAAAATTTGAACAAGTTAATTACTTATCTAATATAAAAAGTTCGTTTTAAATACTTGTAATCAATTTCAGATTTTTTTTTATCTAAATTCGTAGAATTATCAAAAATTTATTTTAAACAATCATCAGTTGTTTTTTATTTCTAATCAAGTGCCACAAAATTATTTACACGATCGTTAATTGTTTTTTCTAAATGTTATTTAAATCTTGCCGTGTTTGGCATTAAATTGAAGGTCTCACTCATCAGATTTAAACTCAAGTGTCAAAAAATTATGTTGAACGATCGTCATTTGTTTTTTACAAATGTTATTTAAATCCTATCGTGTTTGGAATCAAATTACAGGTCTCGCAGAGAAGGTTTGAACTCAAGTGTCAAAAAGTTGTTTCCGGCGATTGTCTATTGTTTTGTATAAATGATATTTAATTCCTACCGTGTTTGGTATCAAATTAAAGGCCTTGCGGAGGAGATTTAAACTCAAGTGTCAAAAAGTTGTTTTGGATGACTGTCAAATGTTTTTTATAAATATTATTTAAATCCTACCGTGTTTGGTATTGAATTAAAGGATTCGCAGAGGAGATTTGAACTCAAGTGTCAAAAAGTTGTTTTGGACGATTGTCAATTATTTTTTATAAATATTATTTCAATCCTATCGAGTTTGGTATCAAATTAAAGGTCTCAAGGAGGAGATTTGAACTTAAGTGTCAAAAAATTGTTTTGGGTGATCGTTAATTGTTTTGTATAAATGATATTTAATTTTTACCGTGTTTGGTATTAAATTAAAGGCCTTGCGGAGGAGATTTAAACTCAAGTGTCAAAAAGTTGATTTGGAGCATTGTCAATTGTTTTTTATAAATATTATTTAAATCCTACCGTGATTGGTATCAAATTAAAAGTCTCATGAAGGAAATTTTTACTCAAGTGTCAAAAAACGTATTTGGTATTGAATTAAAATAGAGATTTAAACTAAAGTGCCAAATATTAGTAACATGGAAGCGAGAAACGAAGTGACGAGCTTGCTTTGCCTATGCACTGACTTGAAAGCGAGGAACGAAGTGACGAGCTTTTTTCGTTAATTTACGGACATGGAAATAAGAAACAAAGTGATGAGCTTGCTTCGCCGATGCACTGACTTGAAAGCGAGGAACGAAGTGACGAGCTTTCTTCGTCTAGTACTGACATGGAAGCGAGGAACGTAGTGACGAGCTTCCTTCGCCGATGCACTAACATGGAAACGAAGAACGAAGTAACCAGCTTTCTTCGTCAATGTACTGACATGGAAGCGAGGAACGTAGTGACGAGCTTGCTTCGCCAATTGTTTGGTATAAATTTGAAGTTATTTAAGTCTACTCAATTTATTTTTCTACATTTTCAGTTGTAATCTTCTTCAGTGTCGCGGAGCCTAGGGGACAGACCTGCGAAGCAGGTCGGGCCGCTAGTCCAATATACTAAAAGGTTAATTCACTTTCTATATATCTATATATATACTTTCATCTGCCTAGTAACCAAATTTGTGCGCAGCTCTAGAGCCTAGACGGTTTGACGGATTTCAGTGAAACCTTTACCGGAAGTTAGAGATTTTTTCAGAATAGCGCCTTTTTATGATTTCACATTTTTAGTACACATGATGTGCGAGATTTTAAATAAAAAAGGTTTATGGATCAAAGTGTGCGGTTGCTATGAAAGTGGAGTTTGTTGATTCTGGTTGTAACTTTACAAAAATTTATGTTCAATTTGTCATTTCTGACAGATCTGTTTCAAAATTTAAGTATAAATTACATATATTCTAGATAACTTGAATATGTTTTGTAAATTTATCTGTGTTTAGAATTAATGAACAAACATGTATACTACTTTGTAAGTATTTTAAAAGTCAATTAAAAAAATAAAAAATGTAGCTGTCACTTTTCACAAATTTTTGTGCAACTAGTTATTTTGACATTTCAGTCTGAAATTTTAAATATAAATTACTTTAAATGTAGTTCAGTTAGACAAGTTTGGCGATTTATTTGTGTTTAGAATAAATATGCAAACATTATTATTATTATTTTGTAATTATTTTAAATTTGAATTTTTTTTTTCATATTTTTTTTTTAAATTTAAAATAATTATGACAGATGTCGTTGTTCGTCAACCTCGATTCTTTTAAGGAATTTAGGCGGTAAAATTCAAATGAGTTAACTTCTTATCTAACATAAAAAAGTTGAGAATTATTTTTTCCTACAACTGTCAAAAAAACTTGACATTTTTTCATTGTTTTCAATACGCAAAATATGCTATTTCTTGGTTATATATAAACAACACTTGTGTTTCCCAGGCAACGTGAAAAAAAGTATTTTGCGCACATGGGCTACAAACTCTTTTCCGCATTGTAAGAAGATTGAATAAAAATACGTATATTTGAAATGTATCCAATAATTTTGTTGTAAATTAAACATGCGCAAACGCACAGCTCTTGCATCTTTGCAACTGACTGAACGCGCACTACGTGCTAAATGAATCAGTTACTTGTAAATTTTAGAATTTTTTTTAATTTATTGAACACAAACTTGCAACTAATTAAGAACAGAAACGACATAATAGAATTTAAAGGATGATTGACAAATTCGATAAATAAAAGATTGAATTAAATTAATAATTTATGACATTAACCTTTAAGCTAACCTAAGAAAAATTATACAATTGGTAATAAAAAAACTTATTTAAGGTAACGTTAAGTATAATTATTTATTAATATTTAAGGTAATGCTGCAGTTTTTACACGAGTAATGGTTAATATTTATTAATGCCCGATAATTTATTGGCTGAAGCCCAGAATTTGGTTTTCTATGTTGATGTTGACAGGTACGTGTTGAGTGTTTTTGTTGCTTAGTAACATCAAAATGTATCAATAAATTAGTATGAAAAATATAATAATTTTACGTATTTATTTAATTCATTACTTTTATTTGAATATTAAGAAAGTTGTAGGAAAAATATTGTGTGTATTACGGGTGCAAAATGGCATTGCTGCTCTCGCATAATTGAAGCTCTCAGCTGCGCTTCGAGCTTCAAACTTTATGCTCGTGCTACAATGCAGCATTTTGCACCCTTAATACACAAATAACTATTCGCTTCATAGATGGTTTCTTTTTCTTCTCAAAAAATACAACAGATGTCTCTGATCGACAACATCGATACTTCTAAGTATTGTAGGCGGTTAAATTTAAACAAGTTAATTAGTTATCTAATATAAAAAGATCGTTTTAAATATTTATAATCAATTTCAGAATTATTTTTTTTATCATCAGTTGTTTTTTATTTCTAATCCTGACGTGTTTGGTACTAAATTAAAAGTTTGACGTTAGAGATTTAAAATAATATATCATAAAGGTGTTTTGGACGATTGTCAATTGTTTTTTATAAATATTATTTAAATCCTACCGTGTTTGGTATTGAATTAAAGGTCTCGCGGAGCAGATTTGAACTCAAATGTCAAAAAGTTTATTTGGACGATCGTTAATTGTTTTGTATAAATGTTATTTAATTCCTACCGAGTTTGGTATCAAATTAAAGGCCTCGCGGAGGAGATTTGGACTTAAGTGTCAAAAAGTTGTTTTGGACGATTGTCAATTGTTTTTTAAAAATATTATTTAAATCCTACCGTGATTGGTATCAAATTCAAGGCCTCGCGGAGGAGATTCTAACTCAAGTGTCAAAAAGTTGTTTTGGACGATTGTCAATTGTTTTTTATTAATATTATTTAAATCCTACCGTGTTTGGTACCAAATTAAAGGCCTCGCGGAGCAGATTTGAACTCAAGTGTCAAAAAGTTATTTGGAACGATTGTCAATTGTTTTGTATAAATGTTATTTAATTCCTACCGTGTTTGGTATCAAATTAAAGGCCTCGCGGAGGACATTTAAACTCAAGTGTCAAAACGATGTTTTGGACGATTGTCAATTGTTTTTTATAAATATTATTTAAATCCTACCGTGTTTGGTATCAAATTAAAAGTCTCATGAAGGATATTTCAACTCAAGTGTGAAAAAGTTATTTTGGTAAATCGTCAATTGTTTTTTAATAAATGTTGTTTAAATCCTAACGTGTTTGGTATTGAATTAAATATCTCACGGAAGAGATTTAAACTTAAGTGCCAAATATTAGTAACATGGAAGCGAAAAACGAAGTGACGAGCTTGCTTTGCCTATGCACTGACTTGAAAGCGAGGAACGAAGTGACGAGCTTTCTTCGTCAATGTACTGACATGGAAATGAGGAACGTAGTGACGAGCTTGCTTCGCCGATGCACTGACTTGAAAGCGAGGAACGAACTGACGATCTTTCTTCGTCTAGTACTGACATGGTAGCGAGGAACGTAGTGACGAGCTTGCTCCGCCAATTGTTTGGTATAAATTTGAAGTTATTTAAGTCTACTGAATTTATTTTTCTACATTTTCAGTTGTAATCTTCTTCAGTGACGCGGAGCCTAGGGGACAGACCTGCGAAGCAGGTCGGGCCGCTAGTCTTATATACTAATCAGTCAAGGGTCGGATCAATAGAATAATCACTCGCAATTGCGCATTTTTACAGCCTAGTCGGAGTAACCGATTTAATTGAAATTTTCACTGTTAGATAGTATATTTTTTCGTTTAGTGCCTTTTCGGAACAGAATTTTTATTTTACCTCATTTTGTCCTTTAAAAAGTTCAAAAAATTCGAATTTTGTTAAAGATCCAAGCGACATGTGACGTTTTAATTTTTTACGATCACGTATTTTCAATAATTGAATGATTTTTGACAGTTCAGTTTTAAATTTTAAATATTAATTACACTAATTGCAGACAAACTGGGCAATTTTTGTAAATTTATTTGTGTTTAGAATAAATGTGCAAATATGCCTATATTTTGTAAATTTTTATATAAGCAAATTAAAGAAAATGAAAATAATTTCAAATAAAATTTTTCGTTTTGATTGTACATGCCGTTTGAATGTAGTAGCAAATGAATAACTACTTGTCATTTTTGACAGTTCAGTTTCAAATTTTAAATATTAATTACATTAATTGTAGACATGCTGGAATTTTTTTTGTAAATTTATTTGTGTTTACAATAAATGCGAAAATATGTTTACTGTTTTAAAATATTTTAAAAATCGTTTGAAAAAAAAACATGTTTCTACAAAAGTTGAAAAATTTCAAATGCCTAGAATTCACCTCCAATTCAAAGATTTAATAATGTTCAACAATTTCATTACATGTGGCAATAGTCAAAGATATACGTTTGAGATTGCAATAATTCTTTGTTGTAATCAGTAAACACAGTAATCAGTGCATTGTTGTATTCTTTGATCTTTGATACAAGTTTTAAACGGAAAATTATCTGCGCAGGGTACTGACAAGTACAATTAGAAATAAGTAAGAAATGAAGAAAATAAAGTGAAACCAATCATATTTTGAGAGAGGGCGGGTCCAGTTTTGATTGAAATGTGTAATATGTGCTCCATGCTATGTTGTATACGGCAAGTGTTATGAATTTAAATATTTAGATAATAACTTGTTACAAAAAGGTAAGTTCTTCAACCATCATATTCCACAGATAGAAAATTGGTATTTTAAAGTGTGTTAATTATACAAACATTTTTTATTGTGAAATACGTTAGCGAAAACATGTGTAGAAGAAATTTCAAGAAGTGAATATAGTTGATAAGGTTTTGATATTTTGACGTGACCAATTGGAGCAAATTTATTTTTAACGATAGTTTTGTGCAATTTATTTGTAAATGAAAATTGACAGTACAATAATCTCATTGTTAAACTTGATGAATATAATGTTCCATCATTGCAATACGTTTTAATTCTATTCAAATTATCAAATTTAATCTACAACGTTCAGGTGCTTGGATTTTATTTGTTAATAGTATTCATTTTGAAATATTTGTTGTAGGTGCTATAAAATTACGAGGCATGAAAATCAAATTATGTAGATTATGTAAATTTTTCTAATGCGACCAATAGTAACAAATTTATACCAGTGGCCTTTGTGTGTTTCCAGTAAGCGGCAGGTTAATCTTCTTCAAACGCTTGATTACAACAATGAAATATATTTCTTCTTTGTATCTATCTTACCACGGACTTGTCTTTATTTATATATTATAAAATTATTTTCATGGAGTATGTAGTAAGTTATAATTAAATAACATTCTCAAAACTATTAAAAAAAATTAAGATAATAGCAATCAAAAGTTTTATTAACGGCCGGTTCCAACGATTGATTTAAATTTAGTCCCTGTTCCTCGCGCTAGCATCGCATAGTTCGAAACTGTTCGATACAACTCTGAACACAATAGTTATTCTAAAGAAATAATCTACGAATTTAATGAAACTTGTATTTTGAACTAATCAGTAATCACCTTTCTCCTATTATATTGTTATAACTACATAAGTTTTATTAGATTTCCTTAGATGGCGGAGCCCTAGCTGAGACACCCGCCGTAGGCGGGGGTCGACGCTAGTCCAATATACTAAAAGGCTTAATTCACTTTCTATACTTTCATCTGCCTAGTAACCAAATTTGTGCGCAGCTCTAGAGCCTAGACGATTTGACGGATTTCAGTGAAACCTTTTGTGGAAGTTAGAGAATTTTTGGGAATAGCGCCTTTTTATGAATTCACATTTTTAGTACACATGATGTGCGAGATATTAAATAAAAAAGGTTTATGGATCAAAGTGTGCGGTTGCTATGAAAGTGGAGTTTGTTGATTCTGGTTGTAACTTTACAAAAATTTATGTTCAATTTGTCATTTCTGACAGTTCTGTTTCAAAAATTAATTATAAATTACATATATTCTAGACAAATTGAAGATGTTTTGTAAATTTATCTGTATTCAGGATTAGTGAACAAATATGTGTACTATTTTGTAAATATTTTAAAAGTTAATTAAAAAGATAAAAATTTTCACAAATTTTTGTGCAACTAGTTATTTTTGACATTTCAGTCTGAAATTTTAAATATTAATTACTTTAATTGTAGGTCAGCTAGAAAAATTTGGTAATTTATTTGTGTTTAGAATAAATTAACAAACATGATTATTTTGAAATTTTTTTAAAAATATGAATTTTTTTCCATATTATTTTCAAATTTAAAATAAATATGACAGATGTCTTTGTTCGTCAACCTCTATTCTTTTAAGGATTTTAGGCGGTAAAATTCAAACTGCTAATCTTACACAAATAAGTTGAAAATTAGTTTTCACTTAATAAATGGTTTCTTCTTCTTCTCAAAAAATACAACAGATGTCTCTGCTCGACAACATCTAAGTATTTTAGGCGGTAAAATTTAAATAAGTTAATTAGTTATCTAATATAAAAAGATCATTTTAAATATTTATAATCAATTTCAGAATTTTTTTTATCTAAATTCGTAGAATTGTCAAAAAGTTTTTTGAACAATCATTAGTTGTTTTTTATTTCTAATTCTGCCGTGTTTGTTACTAAATTAATAGTTTAACGTTAGAGCTTTAAAATAAAGTGACGATTGTCAATTGTTTTTTATAAATATTATTTAAATCAAATCGTGTTTGGCAGTAAATAAAAGGTCTCGCAGAGGAGATTTGAACTCAAGTGTTAAAAAATTGTTTTGGACGATAGTCAATTGTTTTTTATAAATATTATTTAAATCCTACCGTGTTTGGTATCAAATTAAAGGTCTCGCGGAGGAGATTTGAGCTCAAGTGTCAAAAAGTTGTTTTGGACGATCGTTAATTGTTTTTTTAGAAATATTATTTAAAACCTACCTTGTTTGATATTGAATTAAAGGTCTCGCAGAGGAGATTTGAACTAGAGTGTCAAAAAGTTGTTTAGGACGATTGTCAATTGTTTTTTATAAAAATTATTTAAATCCTATCTTGTTTGGTATTGAATTAAAGGTCTCGCAGAGGAGATTTGAACTAAAGTGTCAAAAAGTTGTTTAGGACGATTGTCAATTGTTTTTTATAAATAATATGTAAATCCTACCGTGTTTGGTATTAAATTAAAGGTCTCGCAGAGGAGATTTGAACTAAAGTGTCAAAAAGTTGTTTAGGACGATTGTCAATTGTGTTTTATAAATATTATTTAAAACCTACCGTGTTTGGTATCAAATTAAAGGTCTCGCGGAGGAGGTTTGAACTCAAGTGTCAAAAAGTTGTTTTGGACGATTGTCAATTGTTTTTTATAAATATTATTTAAAACCTATTGTGTTTGGTATCAAATTTAAGGTCTGGTGGAGGAGATTTGGATTCAAGTGTCAAAAATATATTTTGGATGATCGTTAATTGTTTTGTATAAATGTTATTTAATTCCTACCGTGTTTGGTATCAAATTAAAGGCCTCGCGGAGGAGAACTCAAGTGTCAAAAATTTGTTTTGGACGATTGTCAATTGTTTTTTTATAAATATTATTTAAATTCTGCAGTATTTGGTATCAAATTAAAAGTCTCATGAAGGATATTTTAATTCAAGTGTCAAAAAGTTATTTTGGTAAATCGTCAATTGTTTTTTATTAATGTTATTTAAATCATAACGTGTTTGGTATTGAATTAAATATCTCACGGAAGAGATTTAAACTAAAGTGACAAATAGTAGTAACATGGACGCGAGAAACGAGGAGACGAGTTTGCATCGCCCATGCACTGACTTGAAAGCGAGGAACGAAGTGACGAGCTTTCTTCGTCAAAGTACTGACATGGAAGCGAGGAACGTAGTGACGAGCTTGCTTCACTGATGCATTGACTTGAAAGCGAGGAACGAAGTGACGAGCTTTCTTTGTCAATGTACTGACATGGAAGCGAGGAACGTAGTGACGATCTTACTTCGCTGATGCACTGACTTGAAAGCGAGGAACGAAGTGACGAACTTTCTTCGTCTAGGACTGACATGGAAGTGAGGAACGAAGTTATATAAGTCTACTCAATTTATTTTTCTACATTTTCGGTTTTAATCTTCTTTAGTGTCGCGGAGCCTAGGGGTCAGACCTGCGAAGCAGGTCGGACCGCTAGTCCAATATACTAAAAGGCTTAATTCACTTTCTATACTTTCATCTGCCTAGTAACCATTTGTGCGCAGCTCTAGAGCCTAGACGGTTTGACAGATTTCAGTGAAACCTTTACCGGTACTTAGAGATTTTTTGGGAATAGCGCCTTTTCATGAATTCACATTTTTCTTACACATGATGTGCGAGATATTAAATAAATAAGGTTATGGATCAAAGTGTGCGGGTTGCTACGAAAGTGGAGTTTGTTGATTATGGTTGTAACTTTACAAAAATTTATGTTCAATTTGTCATTTCTGACAGTTCTGTTTCAAAAATTAATTATAAATTACATATATTCTAGACAAATTGAAGATGTTTTGTAAATTTATCTGTGTTCACAATTAATGAACAAATATGTGTACTATTTTGTAAATATTTTAAAAGTCAATTAAAAAAATAAAAATTGTAGCTGTCACTTTTCACAAATTTTTGTGCAACTAGTTATTTTTGACATTTCAGTCTGAAATTTCAAATATAAATTCCTTTATTTGTAGTTTAGTTAGACGAATTTGGTAATTTATTTGTGTTTAGAATAAATTAACCAACATGATTATTATTTTGAAACTTTTTTAAATATGAATTTTTTCCCATATTATTTTCAAATTTAAAATAAATATGACAGATGTCTTTGTTCGTCAACCTTATTTCTTTTAAGGATTTTAGGCGGTAAAATTCAAATGAGTTAACTTCTAATCTTACACAAATAAGTTGAAAATTATTTTTCATTTCATAGATGGTTTCTTTTTCTTTTCAAAAAATACAACAGATGTCTCTGCTTGACAACATCTAAGTATTTTAGGCGGTAAAATTTATATAAGTTAATTACCTAGTTATCTAATATAAAAAGATCGTTTTAAATATTTATAATCAATTTCAGAATTATTTTTTTTATCATCAGTTGTTTTTTATTTCTAATCCTTCCGTGTTTGATACTAAATTAAAAGTTTCACGTTAAAGATTTATAAAAAAAAGTATCATAAAGGTATTTTGGACGATTGTCAATTATTTTTTTTATAAATATTATTTAAATCCTACCGTGTTTGGTATTGAATTAAAGGTCTCGCAGTGGAAATTTGAACTCAAATGTCAAAAAGTTGATTTGGACGATCGTTAATTGTTTTGTATAAATGTTATTTAATTCCAACCGAGTTTGATATCAAATTAATGGCCTCGCGGAGGAGATTTGAATTTAAGTGTCAAAAAGTTGTTTTGGACGATTGTCAATTGTTTTTTAAAAAATATTATTTAAATCCTACCGTGATTGGTATCAAATTAAAGGCCTTGCGGAGGAGATTCTAACTCAAGTGTCAAAAAGTTGTTTTGGACGATTGTCAATTGTTTTTTATAAATATTATTTAAATCCTAACGTGTTTGGTGTCAAATTAAAGGCCTCGCGGAGGAGATTTGAACTCAAGTGTCAAAAAGTTATTTTGTACGATTGTCAATTGTTTTGTATAGATGTTATTTAATTCCTACCGTGTTTGGTATCAAATTAAAGTGCCAAATAGTAGTAACATAAAAGCGAGAAACAAAGTGACGAGCTCGCTTCGCCATGTACTGACTTGAAAGCGAGGAACGAAGTGACGAGCTTTCTTCGTCAATGTACTGACATCGAAGCGAGGAACGTAATGACGAGCTTGCTTCGTCGATGCACTGACATGGAAGCGAGGAACGAAGTGACGAGCTTTCTTCGTCAATGTACTGACATCGAAGCGAGGAACGTAGTGACGAGCTTGCTTCGCCAATTGTTTGGTATAAATTGGAAATTATTTAAGACTACCCAATTTATTTTTCCATATTTTCAGTTGTAATCTTCTTCAGTGACGCGGAGCCTAGGGGACAGACCTGCGAAGCAGGTCGGGCCGCTAGTCCTATATACTAAAAGGCTTGAGTATTTCTCTATATTTTAGCCAACCTAGCAACCAAATTTGTACGCAGACCTACAGCCTAGACCGTTAGATGGATTCGGGTGAAACCTTCACTGGCATTTAGAGTTTGATTGGGAACAGGGCCTTTTTATGAATTCACATTTTTCTTACACATGATGTGCGAGATATTAAATAAATAAGGCGGAAATCAGAGTGCGTGAGCGTTGCTATGAATGTGAAATTTGTTGATTTTAAATGAATAACTGTATTGTAGTTGTAACTTTTCACAAAGTGTTCATCTTGTCATTTTTGACAGATCTATTCAAAAAATTAAGTATAATAGTATTTTATGTATCTAGAACGAAAAGTGAATCTTTAAGGTATGAGCAATTTGTTTACGGCCGAGGCGGGTAGCCGAGGCAGTAATTACTTGCGAGGACCTTAAAGTCACTTTTCGTTCGCGGTACATACAAAATTTTATTTCATACTGGTTACTAAAGTTGTTAAATTATAGAATTTATTAACAGAAATTATCAAAAATTCATAGAAATATGAGTTGATATAAGTAGGCTTAATAACAATTTCTATAGGAACAAGTATTTGTTTATAAATAATGAACCAATTAAAAGTCAAATTTTACTTTAAAGTCTTAGGACTTTAAAGTTTCACTTTTCGTACGATAAATAGTCCGAAAAATGTAACATAAGTAACCAGTATGACATAAATTATATTAAATGAAGACAAGTTTCAGAAGTTTCGTAAATTTATCTGTGTTTAGAAAGTAAATGAATGAGCATACATGTGTACTATTTTGTAAATATTTTAAAAGTCAATCAAAAAAATTAAAATTGTAGCTGTCACTTTTCACAAATTTGTGTGCACTTTGTCATTTTTGACAGTTCATTTTGAAAATTTTAGTATAAGTATAATAGATGTCTCTGCCCGTGCTTTTAAGCGTTTTAGGCGGTAAAATTTAAATAAGTTAATTATCTATCTAAAACAAAAATGATGAAAATTATTTTCAAGAATGTTTTAAATATTCTTAATAAATTTCAGAATTATCTTTTTAAACTAAATTCGTAGACAAGAAGCTATTTTAAACGATTGTCAATTGTATTTTATAAATGTTATTTAAATCCTACCGTGTTTGATTTCTAATTAATAGTTTCACGGGGTAGATTTAAACTTAAGTGTCAGAAAGTTATTTTGGACGATAGTCTATTGTTTTCCATAAATACTATTTAAATCTTACCGTGTTTGGTATCAAATTAAAGGTCTCGCGGAGGAGATTTGAACTCAAGTTTCAAAACGTTGTTTCGGACGATTGTCAATTGTTTTTTATAAATGTTATTTGATACGTACCGTGTTTGGTATCAAATTAAATGTTTCAAGGAGTAGATTTAAACTAAAGTGTCAGAAATTTTTTTTGGACTATCGTCAATTGTTTCCGATAAATACTTTTTAAATCCTACCATGTTTGGTATCAAATTAAAAGTCTCGCGGAGGAGATTTGAACTCAAGTGTCAAAACGTTATTATGGATGATTGTCAATTGTTTTTTCTAAATGTTATTTAAAACATACCGTGTTTGGTATCAAATTAAAAGTTTCACTGAGTAGATTTAAACTCAAGTGTCAAAAAGTTATTTTGGACGATCGTCTATTGTTTTCCATAAATACTATTTAAATCCTACCGTGTTTGGTATCAAATTAAAGGTCTCGCGGAGGAGATTTGAAATCAAGTGTCAAAAAGTTGTTTCGGACGATTGTCAATTGTTTTTCATATATGTTATTTAAATCCTACCCTGTTTGGTATCAAATGAAAGGTCTTCCGAAGGAGATTTGAACTCAAGTGTCAAAAAGTTATTTTGCACGACTGTCAATAGTTTTTTATAAATGTTATTTAAAACATACCGTGTTTGGTTTTAAATTAAAGGTCTCAGGCGTGAGATTTAAGCTCAAATGTTGTTTCGGAAGATCGTCAGTTGTTTTTTTTTTATAAATGTTATTTAAATTCTAACATGTTTGGTATTAACTGAAGTCTCAAGGAGGAGATTTACACTCTAAAGTCAAAAAGTGACGACATGGAAGCGAGGAACGAAGTGACGAGCTTGCTTCGCCGATGTACTGACATGGATGCGAGGAACGAAGTGACGAGCATTCTTCGCCAAAGTACTAACTTGGGAGCGAGGAACGAAGAGACTACTCAATTTATTTCTCTATATTTTTAGATGTAATCGTCTTCAGGGACGCGGAGCCTAGGGGTCAGACCTGCGAAGCAGGTCGGACCGCTAGTCCTATATACTAAAAGGCTTGAGTATTTCACTATACTTTAGCCAATCTAGCAACCAAATTTGTGCAATTTGTCCGCAGACCTACAGCCTAGACCGTTTGACGAATTCGGGTGAAACCTTCACTGGCATTTAGAGTCTGATTGGGAATAGGGCCTTTTTATGAATTCACATTTTTTTTACACATGATGTGCGAGATATTCAATAAATAAGGCGGAAATCAGAGTGTGCGAGCGTTGCTATGAATGTGAAATTTGTTGATTTTAAATGAATAACTGTATTGTAGCCGTAACTTTTCACAAATTTGTGTTCTTGTCATTTTTGACAGATCTTTTTGAAAAATTAAGTTTAAATTACATTAAATCTAGACAAGTTTCAGAAGTTTTGTAAATTTATCTGTGTGTAGAGTAAATGAATGAGCATACATGTGTACTATTTTGTAAATATTTTAAAAGTCCATCAAAAATATTAAAATTGTAGCTGTCACTTTTCACAAATTTGTGTGCACCTTGTCATTTTTGACAGTTCATTTTGAAAATTTTAGTATAAGTATAATAGATGTCTCTGCCCGTAAACTTCGAAGCTTTGAAGCATTTTAGGCGGTAAAATTTAAATAAGTTAATTATTTGTCTAATACAAAAATGATGAAAATTATTTTCAAGATCGTTTTAAATATTCTTAATAAATTTCAGAATTATCTTTTTAATCTAAATTTGTACACAAGAAGCTATTTTGATCGATTGCTAATTGTATTTTATAACAGTTATTTAAATCCTACCGTGTTTGCTATCTAATTAAAAGTTTCACGGAGTAGATTTAAACTCAAGTGTCAAAAAGTTATTTTGGACGATCGTCTATTGTTTTCCATAAATACTATTTAAATCATACCGTGTATGGTATCAAATAAAAGGTCTCGCGGAGGAGATTTGAACTCAAGTGTTAAAACGTTATTTTAGACGATTGTCAATTGTTTTTTATAAATGTTATTCAAAACATATCGTGTTTAGTATTAAATTAAAGGTCTCAGGCATGAGATTTAAACTCAAGTGTAAAAAAGTTGATTCGGAAGACCGTCAGTTGTTTTTTATAAATGTTATTTAAATTCTACCATGTTTGGTAACAAATTAAAGGTCTCATGGAGGAGATATAATTCAAGTGTCAAAAAGTATTAACACGGAAGCGAGGAACGAAGTGACGAGCTTGCTTTGCTGATGTACTGACATGGATGCGAGGAACGAAGTGACGAGCATTCTTCGCCAATGTACTGACATAAGGTTTGTTCCAAGTGGTTATTTTGGACATGTTTGTGACATGTTTGTGACAAATTTCACTGCGCCTATGATAAATGTAAACAAGTTAAGTTTGAAACATAGACTGGAACGGCGAATGGAGTGAATCGCATGTGCATACTCATTTTTTGTTTTGACAGCTAACCTTAAATATACATATACATAAAGAAATTCATACATTTTTTGCTACAAAAAAGAAAATGAAGCTTATGTTTCAAACTTAACTTGTTTACATTTTTCGCAGGCGCAGTGAAATTTGACACAAACATGTCACAAACATGTCCGAAATGACCACTTGGAACAAACCTATAGTTGCGAGGAACGAAGAGACTAATTCGAGTTATTTTTCTATATTTTTAGTTGTAATCTTCTTCAGTGTCGCGGAGCCTAGGGGTCAGACCTGCGAAGCAGGTCGGACCGCTAGTCCTATATACTAAAAGGCATGAGTATTTCACTATAGATTAGCCAATCTAGCAACCAAATTTGTGCAATTTGTCCGCAGACCTACAGCCTAGACCGTTTGACGGATTCGGGTGAAACCTTCACTGGCATTTAGAGTTTGATTGGGAATAGGGCCTTTTTATGAATTCACATTTTTCTTACACATGATGTGCGAGATATTCAATAAATAATGCGGAAATCAGAGTGTGCGAGCGTTGCTATGAATGTGAAATTTGTTGATTTTAAATGAATAACTGTATTGTAGTCGTAACTTTTCACAAATTTGTGTTCTTGTCATTTTTGACAGATCTTTTTGAAAAATTAAGTTTAAATTACATTAAATCTAGACAAGTTTCAGAAGTTTTGTAAATTTATCTGTGTGTAGAGTAAATGAATGAGCATATATGTGTACTATTTTGTAAATAGTTTAAAAGTAAGTCAAAATTATTTAAATTGTAGCTGTCACTTTTCACAAATTTGTGTGCACCTTGTCATTTTTGACAGTTCAGTTTCAAATTTGAAGTAAAAGTATAACAGATGTCTCTGTCCGTACACATCAATGCTTTAAAGCATTTTAGGCGGTAAAATTTAAATACGTTAATTATTTATCTAATACAAAAAGGATGAATAGTATATTCTACAACAAGTAATGGAATGGCACATATTCCACGCGAGCAAAAAGTTTGTAGCCCGAGCCAAAGGCGAGGGCTACGGTTTGCGAGCGTGGGATAGGCCATTCCGTTACATGTTGTAGACTATACTTTCTATAAAAAGGTTTTGGAAATTATACAAAAATACAAATATAAAACTGTTGAAAACGTCAAACTCAAATAAATCAAATTAAAACAAACAGACGTAACCATAGTAACTGAATCAAGATACTTCATATGTCGCGTTAATAAACGGTTTTGATTCGTCGAAAATATTCCATGTTAGTGATTCCATAACAATTTTTAGTAGTGGAATCACTAACATTCCATACGCGGCGTATGGAATATTTTCGACGAATCAGAACCGCTTCTGAGCGCGACATATGAAGTATCTTGATTCAGTTACTATGGTTACGTCTGTTTGTTTTAATTTGATTTATTTGAGTTTGACGTTTTCAACAGATTTATATTTGTATTTTTGTATAATTTCCAAAACCTTTTTGTAGAAAGTATAGTCTACAACATGTAATGGAATGGCCTATCCCACGCTCGCAAACCGTAGCCCTCGCCTTCGGCTCGGACTACAAACTTTTTGCTCGCGTGGAATATGTGCCATTCCATTACTTGTTGTAGAATATACTATTCAAGATCATTTTAAATATTCATAATGAATTCCAGAATTCTCTTTTTAATCAAAATTCGTACACAGAAAACAATTTGGAACGATTGTCAATTGTTTTTTTATACATTTTTTTTATTCCTACCGTGTTTGGTATCAAATTAAAGGTTTCATGGAATAAATTTGAACTCAAGTGCCAAAGAGTTATTTTGAACGATCATCAATTGTTTGGAGATTTAAACTCAATTGTTAGAAAGTTATTTAGGATGATCGTCAATTTTTTTTATATAAATGTCATATAAATCCTACTATATTTGATATCAAATTAAAGGTCTTACGCAGGAGATTTGAACCCAAGTGCCAAAAAATGGTTTAGGATGATTGTCAATTGTTTTTTATTATAAATGTTTTAAATCCTACCGTGTTTGGTATCAAATTAAAGGTCTTCCGAAGAAGATTTGAACTCAAGTGTCAAAAAATTGATCCGGACGATTGTCAATTGTTTTTTATATATGTTATTTAAATCCTACCGTGTTTGGTATCAAATTAAAGGTCTTCCGAAGGAGATTTGAACTCAAGTGTCAATAAGTTATTTTGCACGACTGTCAATTGTTTTTTATAAATGTTATTTAAAACATACCGTGTTTGGTTTTAAATTAAAGGTCTCAGGCGTGAGATTTAAACTCAAATGTTGTTTCGGAAGATCGTCAGTTGTTTTTTTTTATAAATGTTATTTAAATTCTAACACGTTTTTGGTATTAAATGAAAGGTCTCAAGAAGGAGATTTACACTCTAATGTCAAAAAGTGCTAACATGGAAGCGAGGAACGAAGTGACGAGCTTGCTTCGCCGATGTACTGACATGGATGCGAGGAACGAAGTGACGAGCATTCTTTGTCAAAGTACTGACGTATACAGGGTGTTCATTTTAAGTGGTACACTATTGCTATTTCGCGAACTATAAGAGCTACGAGGTCGGTTAAATTAGCAAACAATTTCTATATTATAAGACAATTAAAATGAGCGAAACAAGAATTTTTTTAGACCAGTGGTTCTCAAAATGCGGCGTGCAACTTTCTTATTTTAAATGGCAACCTATTTTTTTTATTTGCTTATTCGATTCAGTATTTTTTTCTGAATTCAATGATATGCAAATGTAATGATCAAATATTACAAAATATTTGAGTAAAATACAAAGTTAAAAATGTATCAATTTTATTTAAATATGCATATACAAAGTTTGCTATGGAAAAAAAACAAATAAACCAAATGCAGAAATAGTTGAAAAAACTGTAATTATGAGAATAATTATTAATTTAGTTGTTACAATACAGAAATACAGAGGTACACTCAAAAAAACTAATATTAAAAATTGTTTGATTTATTTGTTTTCTTCCATGGCAAACTTTGTATATGCAAATTTAAATAAAAAGATATATTTTTAATTTTGCATTTTTCTCAAATATTTTGTATTATTTGGTCATTACATGTGCATATCATTGAATTCAGAAAAAAATATTGAATCGAATAATAATTTGTTTTCTTCCATGGCAAACTTTGTATATGCATATTTAAATAAAAATGATACATTTTTAATTATGCATTTTTCTCAAATATTTTGTAATATTTGGTCATTACATGTGAATATCATTGAATTCAGAAAAAAATACTGAATCGAATAAGCAAATAAAAAAAGTAGGTTGCCATTTAAAATAAGAAAGTTGCACCCCGCATTTTGAGAACCACTGGTCTAAAAAATTCTTGTTTCGCTCATTTTAATTGTCTTATAATATAGAAATTGTTTGCTAATTTAACCGACGTCGTAGCTCTTATAGTTCTCGAAATAGTAATAGTGTACCACTTAAAATGAACACCCTGTATATATATATATATATATATATATATATATATATATATATATATATATATATATATATAACTTAAGTTTCAAGACTTTTCGATTGGGTTTTTAAAAATTATTTATTGTACATAAAAGAGTACGTGTGAATACAACAAGTTCTGAATCTAAACTAAACTAACTTACAATACATTTATCATACTTCATCTACAAACTAAGTACAGTCTTGTGCGAGACATCGAATGAACTGCAGTGGTGTCCGTCTAAAATCGTGTGCTGTATGCGCAAAACTAATTACTACGCGGCGAGTCCGACTAGGCATCGTTTAGCTAAGTGTGACGCGTGTGCAGTGTTTATTCTAAAGCGAATAGCAGACAGTGTACCGCAATGCTACTCTCGGGCATCAAGCCCGGCGAGTACGCAAAACCATCCATGGATAGGCCTAAACCAGGCACAAGTGGCAGGCATATAAGTAAGAAGAGAAAAAGCAGCAGTAAGCTGCAAGACAAGTACAATATAGAAGTAAGTAATACCTATGATTCAATTAGCGAAAAGGAAGACTCAGAATCAGAAGAAACACAACGAGAACAAGAAATAGAGGTTACAAAAAAAGACAAAATACCACCAATCGTCGTCTACAGCTTTATACGGAACCACACTCAAAGTTTTAACAAGCTCAGGGAGGGGTTAGACAAAGAAGTAGATGTCAGATATAGGAATAACCGTCTGATTATTTACACTAAATCCAAAAGTGACTACGATAAAGTTATTAGCCATTTTGAAGAAGCCAAACTGGAATACCATACATACACTCAAAAGGATGAAATTCAGCACAGAATGGTGCTAAAGAACATACCACCCAATGTAGCAGAAACAGAAGTTAAAAGCGAATTGGAGAGGCTAAAAGTACCAGCTACAAAAATAATTAAAATGAAAACAAAAAAAGAAGATGGCACATTGCTAGAACTCCCGATGTTCATCGTTACTATCAAAAACACCATGAGTCTACGAGAAATATATGCTATTAGAAAGGTATGCCACTGCTTAGTGCAATGGGAAAAATTTAAACCAAAAGGAATAGTGCAATGCTATAAATGCCAAGCATTCTGGCACATAGCGAAGAACTGCCATAAAACCATAAAATGTGTGAAATGCGCAGGGCCACACCAACCAAATGAATGTCAAACAAGCAGGCTTAAATGTGCTAACTGCGCAGGAGACCATCCGGCTAGTTACAGAAACTGTCCGATATATGCTAAACATCTAAATGCGAAAGAAGAGGCTACGTCTAAAACCAGCCCTACACCGAATGCTAGAAAAAGTGAGTTCAAATTGAATCAAAATGAATTTCCCAGCTTGAAAACAGCGCCCCAAATTAGCACATCACTCAAATGGCCAAAGCCACCCACACCCCCCTCAAACGAGGATAATGGTGAAAACATAATGGATATATTTACTGAAATTAAAAATATATTTAAAAACCTAAATCTAACGAGAATAATAGCCGTATTTAAAACAAATATTACTAAAATCAAAAGCGCTCCTGATACCCTAACAAAAATAGCGATAATAGCCGAAATGTTAATAAATATAATTGAGTAACTGGCTACTAATAACAAAATCAAACTAATAACTTGGAACTGTTGTACCATCAAGGATAAAGTTATGGAACTAACAGAATACATGCTAGAAAATGAAATAGATATATTAGGACTAAATGAAACTAGACTGGAAGCCAGCCACAAACTAAATATAAAAGGATATAAAGTATATAGAAATGACCGCAATGCGCATGGAGGTGGTGTCGCAATAATAATCAAAAAGAACATAGAACATTGCCAAGTAACGACACCGACTCTCAAGTCAATAGAAGCTGTTTCACTACTAGTTAAAACTACTGACGAAAATTTTATCATAACTGCAGTATACAACCCACCAAAAAAGCAAATATGTAGCAATGATCTGAACAAACTCTGTAATCAGCATAGAAATGTTATCTTATTCGGAGACCTAAACGCCAAACATCTAAGCTGGAACTGCCCAACAAGCAACCGTAATGGTAGAATATTACTGGACTTTGCAAACAACAAACAACTACAGATAATGGCACCAAGCGAACCAACGCATTTTCCGACCAGAGGAAGACCAAGCGTACTGGACATAATAGTACTAAAAAATATCACAAATGCCAGCATACCGGAAACAAGAAACATACTCAACTCGGATCACAACCCCGTCGAATTTAACATCACTAAAGAAGTAGCATGGAAAACCCCAATACCTAGGCTTAACTATAAAGCAACAAACTGGAAGGAATTTAGAAGAACCATGGACGAAAATATTCCAACAGCAAACCCTATAATTACAAATATAGACGATATCAATAATCAGATCAAGACACTTTACGCCGCAGTGAAAGAAGCAACAACAACTCATGTACCGCAAACACAAACACGCACAACAAAACAACCATTGCCAGATGATATAAAAGTATGGATTCGAGTTAAAAATCGAACTCGTCGGAAATATCAACATACACGCTCTCGTATACTTAAAAATAAACTCAAAACACTACAGAATATTGTAAGTACAAAACTTAAGCTATGGAAAAATGATCAGTGGCATAAAGTATTAACAGAACTAAAGCCAAGCTCCGAAAACATCTGGAAATTAATGAAACATTTCAAAAAAGGCAATAATATAATACCACCCCTAAAAGCTGCAAATAAGATCATGTACACGGATGAAGACAAAGGAAATGCAATTGCCGACCATTTCGAGAAGGTGCATAAAGCTAATATTGACTTGGGAAACACTTATCACACCAACAAAATAAATAAGAAAATAAAACAATACTTTACTAACAAACCCACGAAATACACTAATGTCAAACTCACAAAACCTGCGGAAATTCTCAAAATAATAAGAAATCTAAAAAACAAAAAAGCCCCAGGAATAGACTCAATTCCTAACATAATACTGAAAAACCTTTCAAAAAAAGCACTAGTATTACTAACAAGAATAACAAACTCAATATTAACGTTCGCTTACTTCCCAGACGAATGGAAGACTGCGAAGCTTATCCCAATTCACAAAGCAGGCAAGGATTCAACTTTACCGAAAAACTACAGACCAATAAGCTTGCTAAGTGGCATTAGTAAAATAGTGGAAAGAGTAATATACGGTAGGCTGGAAGAACATATAGAAAACAAAAAGATCCTAATTGCAGAACAATTCGGCTTCAGAAGAGGTCACTCAACAACAGGACAACTGGTGAGAGTTTGTGATTATGTAACGGACGCATATAACAAAAATAAACACGTGGGGCAGCACTTATCGACATTGAAAAAGCTTTCGATAGCGTATGGCATAAAGGACTAGTTTACAAACTAATAGAATATGGATTTCCCAAATACATAATTGCACTTATACACTCGTATATACGTGACAGGAAATTTATAGTGAAAATAAATGAAACTCAGTCTGAAGAAAGGAGAATAGATGCAGGAGTACCCCAAGGGTCAATTTTGGGCCCAATTCTGTTTAGTTTATATATCAATGACATACCAAAAAAACCAGGAACTGAAGTCGCCTTATATGCCGATGATACTGCATACTTTGCTCAATCCTTCCGAGTAGATACAATCGCCAATAAACTTAGTTCTTGCTTAGAACGAACCAAAAAACATTTTGAAAAGTGGAAAATTAAAATCAACAGCGATAAAACGGAAGCAATTCTGCTAACGAAAAGAAGACCAGATATTAAAAACAGTGTTAAAATAAATGGTGAAAATCTAAAATGGTGTGACTCAGTGAAATACTTGGGACTACATATAGATAAAAGGCTCACATATACGAAGCACATCAATGAAACTGTTAACAAAGCAAATAAAGTACTATTCACAGTGTTTCCTATCTTTAATAAAAAGTGTGGCCTCAGCCTACATAACAAGTTATTAATATATAAACAGTGCATTAGACCAATTCTAACGTACGGTGCACCAGTGTGGAATAACACCTGCGAAACAAACTATAAAAAAACTACAAGTTGTACAAAACAAGTGCTTAAGGATAATTGGTCAATTTCCGAAATACACTAGAATAGCAGAAATGCATGAAAAACTAAAAATTGAATATATTAAAGACTATGTAAATAATTTAACAACAAAGTTTTTTGCAAAATGCGAACTTAGTGTAAATCCATATTTAAAAGCAATGTGTGATGTTAGTACAGAGACTCTAAAATATAAAAGATACAAACATAAGAGAACAATACACAAAATGTTAAACTTTTAAAATAGCAGATTAATCGTATGATTAATTAACTGTATTCACTAAAATAGAGTAGGTTTTTTGTTTTCTTGTCATTGTTTTTCCTACTGCGTAAAACAAAAGCAATCCATAATAATAAGATATATTAAAGAACATAAATGTGTGTATAAATGGTTAAGCGTAACCAGAAGTACAAAATGACAATATATTGTATTCCGATTATGTAATTCTAATGACGTCAATAAATATTTTTATATATATATATATATATATATATATATAATGAATTATATATATATATATATATATATATATATATATATATATATATACAAACTAAGTACGAGTATACTATTACAGTTTACTGTATCATGGAAAAGCACTAAGAAGTGTCCGACTCAGCACTTTATGGTGGTTGAGTGTTCTGTAACTCCTCCCCTATCAGAATGGCGCTCCTCCTGGAAGCTCGATTGGGGTAGTCCGAGGGGTAGTTCGGGTATTCGATGTATCTTCGTTCGATTGTCCTCTTGATCTCTGCATGTAACTTCTTATTACGAAGTATCCCATGGTTAGGACGATGAGGGAATACAACAGTATTGTCCAAAGGCTTGGGATGTACATTTGGGTATAATCTTCATTTATTGGTACGATTGGATTGAAGGATATATCATTAAGTTTTACAGGATTTAAATTTATGGAATAATTAGAGATCTTATGTGATGGGATATTATAGTTTAATTTGGGTAGGAGTAATGGTTTTCCTTGCTCAGTGTCTAGGAATATTAATTTTTGTTCCTTGAATCTAATTTCGCAATCTTCTTCGTTCTTTATTAAGTGGATTCCAACTAATGGCTTAATGTTGGTTTCCTTTAAACATTTAATTATAATTTTTTCTTCTATCGGAAAGATTGCTAGGTACTTGTTGATTTCCGGGATGACTTCTACATGATTTTCTTTCATGTTTATTTTCGTGTAATGACATTGTTTTGAAGTATGTTCTTGAAGAATTTCTTTCTCACAAGTTGAGTGGAAGTGACCGTAGTATCTGGTTGAACACTGGTATACTTTTGTTTGAACACACATGTCATTTATGGGAATTATTTCGTTATCGGATTTTAAATAATATTTTGAATTTGGAATAATTGTCACAAATTCTGAATTATACTTTGTTGGGATTGGATATAGATAATAAAGCTCAAAATTCTTTTCAAAGTTAATGGGTGTAGAAATAAAATATGATATTTGAGTAGGCTCAATTTTACAGCTGACCTTTAATAACGATTCAAATTCCAGTAAATTTTCCAATTTAGGTGTGAATGGCAGTTGTAAATGGTAATGGTCTGAGACTTTTAATAATTCGTTCAATAATTCTATTGGCTGTATTATACTTGGATGTAAAGTTTTTAATTTACAAAATGTGATTGAGTTTTCTACATCTTTTAATGTGCTAAAAATTGAATTATATAGTGTAGATAGTTGGTCGTAAATATTTTTTGCAAAGAGGATATCTTCAATATGTGAATTATTTATGCGGTTGGCAAGTTGTATTATGTGTGATTTTAAAATTTCTTGATTTTTATTAATTTCTGAAATAGTGTTATTAAAATTTTTTATTATTTGATGGTTTACGGAATATGATAGTTTTAATTGCTTTTCTAAATTATGCTCATTTTCTTGCAAATGCGTCAGAATTTTGTCATACCTTTTGCCATCTTGGGCATCTAAATTACCAGTAATAGCTTTGAATACTGTTCCTAGTCCATCTACCAACCCTCTTTTGTTTCGGCGTTTAGTAGTGTAAAGTCCCATGTGATTGAGCTTTGTGTTTATATTAGTTTGAAGAAATTCTAATACTTTATTGTAATTATGAAGTTCATATGTGAAATGTGTATTATTAGAAATAAATGTTTTAAGATTTGTGTGTTGGACATTCAAATTATCATATTGTTCGATGAGTGTACTGAGATTGTGATAGTGAACAAAAGTGTGTGTTGTCTTCTCGAGTTTTGCAGGACCTAAGTTGATAGGAAGGATTCCAAGGTTTTCTGTTATGTTCTCTATTATTGTTCCTTGTCCGATGCCCAGTGCGAGCAACCTGGAAGTGATTTAAACTTATAGGTATTTTTCTTAAGGCGTTTTATATTTGAGAAATGAATGTTGTCGGTGGTATTACCGTGTGTTGGTTTTATTCTTCCGATTTTATTAATTTTAATTAATTTTTCGGGTTTATATTTATTTTTAGTCTTTTGTTGTTTTTGTTTATTTTTAACAAATACATTTTTAGGGATATTTGGTAGTTCTTCTTTATTTTCATTATATTTACCAATTACTTTTTCTTCATTTTGCCTAATTTTATCATTTATAGTTTCGTATAATAATTTAGTTTTATTTTTATGATTTTCTATATAATTGTTTATTAATTGTTGATTAACGTTAATTTCAAAAGGGGATTTCGTATCAAGGTGGCCAGAAACTATTTCCGATGGTTTTAATTTAGTTACAGAGTGAATTGTATTATTATAAGCCAAAAGCGCGTAATTTATAATCTCGGACAACGGACTTGAGTTTAAAAACTCAGTAGTAAAAGAACTTTTAGAATTACATAAAATAGATATGCATTTCATCAGTTCCCAATATCCTCAATCCAACGGAATTATAGAACGTTTTCACTCAACCCTTATAGAGCATATTAGATTGTTTAACAATCAAGAACAATACAAAAAGGAACCTATAGAAATGAAAGTAAATTACGCGCTTTTGGCTTATAATAATACAATTCACTCTGTAACTAAATTAAAACCATCGGAAATAGTTTCTGGCCACCTTGATACGAAATCCCCTTTTGAAATTAACGTTAATCAACAATTAATAAACAATTATATAGAAAATCATAAAAATAAAACTAAATTATTATACGAAACTATAAATGATAAAATTAGGCAAAATGAAGAAAAAGTAATTGGTAAATATAATGAAAATAAAGAAGAACTACCAAATATCCCTAAAAATGTATTTGTTAAAAATAAACAAAAACAACAAAAGACTAAAAATAAATATAAACCCGAAAAATTAATTAAAATTAATAAAATCGGAAGAATAAAACCAACACACGGTAATACCACCGACAACATTCATTTCTCAAATATAAAACGCCTTAAGAAAAATACCTATAAGTTTAAATCACTTCCAGGTTGCTCGCACTGGGCATCGGACAAGGAACAATAATAGAGAACATAACAGAAAACCTTGGAATCCTTCCTATCAACTTAGGTCCTGCAAAACTCGAGAAGACAACACACACTTTTGTTCACTATCACAATCTCAGTACACTCATCGAACAATATGATAATTTGAATGTCCAACACACAAATCTTAAAACATTTATTTCTAATAATACACATTTCACATATGAACTTCATAATTACAATAAAGTATTAGAATTTCTTCAAACTAATATAAACACAAAGCTCAATCACATGGGACTTTACACTACTAAACGCCGAAACAAAAGAGGGTTGGTAGATGGACTAGGAACAGTATTCAAAGCTATTACTGGTAATTTAGATGCCCAAGATGGCAAAAGGTATGACAAAATTCTGACGCATTTGCAAGAAAATGAGCATAATTTAGAAAAGCAATTAAAACTATCATATTCCGTAAACCATCAAATAATAAAAAATTTTAATAACACTATTTCAGAAATTAATAAAAATCAAGAAATTTTAAAATCACACATAATACAACTTGCCAACCGCATAAATAATTCACATATTGAAGATATCCTCTTTGCAAAAAATATTTACGACCAACTATCTACACTATATAATTCAATTTTTAGCACATTAAAAGATGTAGAAAACTCAATCACATTTTGTAAATTAAAAACTTTACATCCAAGTATAATACAGCCAATAGAATTATTGAACGAATTATTAAAAGTCTCAGACCATTACCATTTACAACTGCCATTCACACCTAAATTGGAAAATTTACTGGAATTTGAATCGTTATTAAAGGTCAGCTGTAAAATTGAGCCTACTCAAATATCATATTTTATTTCTACACCCATTAACTTTGAAAAGAATTTTGAGCTTTATTATCTATATCCAATCCCAACAAAGTATAATTCAGAATTTGTGACAATTATTCCAAATTCAAAATATTATTTAAAATCCGATAACGAAATAATTCCCATAAATGACATGTGTGTTCAAACAAAAGTATACCAGTGTTCAACCAGATACTACGGTCACTTCCACTCAACTTGTGAGAAAGAAATTCTTCAAGAACATACTTCAAAACAATGTCATTACACGAAAATAAACATGAAAGAAAATCATGTAGAAGTCATCCCGGAAATCAACAAGTACCTAGCAATCTTTCCGATAGAAGAAAAAATTATAATTAAATGTTTAAAGGAAACCAACATTAAGCCATTAGTTGGAATCCACTTAATAAAGAACGAAGAAGATTGCGAAATTAGATTCAAGGAACAAAAATTAATATTCCTAGACACTGAGCAAGGAAAACCATTACTCCTACCCAAATTAAACTATAATATCCCATCACATAAGATCTCTAATTATTCCATAAATTTAAATCCTGTAAAACTTAATGATATATCCTTCAATCCAATCGTACCAATAAATGAAGATTATACCCAAATGTACATCCCAAGCCTTTGGACAATACTGTTGTATTCCCTCATCGTCCTAACCATGGGATACTTCGTAATAAGAAGTTACATGCAGAGATCAAGAGGACAATCGAACGAAGATACATCGAATACCCGAACTACCCCTCGGACTACCCCAATCGAGCTTCCAGGAGGAGCGCCATTCTGATAGGGGAGGAGTTACAGAACACTCAACCACCATAAAGTGCTGAGTCGGACACTTCTTAGTGCTTTTCCATGATACAGTAAACTGTAATAGTATACTCGTACTTAGTTTGTATATATATATATATATATATATATATATATATATATATATATATATATATATAATTCATTATATATATATATATATATATATATATATATAAAAATATTTATTGACGTCATTAGAATTACATAATCGGAATACAATATATTGTCATTTTGTACTTCTGGTTACGCTTAACCATTTATACACACATTTATGTTCTTTAATATATCTTATTATTATGGATTGCTTTTGTTTTACGCAGTAGGAAAAACAATGACAAGAAAACAAAAAACCTACTCTATTTTAGTGAATACAGTTAATTAATCATACGATTAATCTGCTATTTTAAAAGTTTAACATTTTGTGTATTGTTCTCTTATGTTTGTATCTTTTATATTTTAGAGTCTCTGTACTAACATCACACATTGCTTTTAAATATGGATTTACACTAAGTTCGCATTTTGCAAAAAACTTTGTTGTTAAATTATTTACATAGTCTTTAATATATTCAATTTTTAGTTTTTCATGCATTTCTGCTATTCTAGTGTATTTCGGAAATTGACCAATTATCCTTAAGCACTTGTTTTGTACAACTTGTAGTTTTTTTATAGTTTGTTTCGCAGGTGTTATTCCACACTGGTGCACCGTACGTTAGAATTGGTCTAATGCACTGTTTATATATTAATAACTTGTTATGTAGGCTGAGGCCACACTTTTTATTAAAGATAGGAAACACTGTGAATAGTACTTTATTTGCTTTGTTAACAGTTTCATTGATGTGCTTCGTATATGTGAGCCTTTTATCTATATGTAGTCCCAAGTATTTCACTGAGTCACACCATTTTAGATTTTCACCATTTATTTTAACACTGTTTTTAATATCTGGTCTTCTTTTCGTTAGCAGAATTGCTTCCGTTTTATCGCTGTTGATTTTAATTTTCCACTTTTCAAAATGTTTTTTGGTTCGTTCTAAGCAAGAACTAAGTTTATTGGCGATTGTATCTACTCGGAAGGATTGAGCAAAGTATGCAGTATCATCGGCATATAAGGCGACTTCAGTTCCTGGTTTTTTTGGTATGTCATTGATATATAAACTAAACAGAATTGGGCCCAAAATTGACCCTTGGGGTACTCCTGCATCTATTCTCCTTTCTTCAGACTGAGTTTCATTTATTTTCACTATAAATTTCCTGTCACGTATATACGAGTGTATAAGTGCAATTATGTATTTGGGAAATCCATATTCTATTAGTTTGTAAACTAGTCCTTTATGCCATACGCTATCGAAAGCTTTTTCAATGTCGATAAGTGCTGCCCCACGTGTTTATTTTTGTTATATGCGTCCGTTACATAATCACAAACTCTCACCAGTTGTCCTGTTGTTGAGTGACCTCTTCTGAAGCCGAATTGTTCTGCAATTAGGATCTTTTTGTTTTCTATATGTTCTTCCAGCCTACCGTATATTACTCTTTCCACTATTTTACTAATGCCACTTAGCAAGCTTATTGGTCTGTAGTTTTTCGGTAAAGTTGAATCCTTGCCTGCTTTGTGAATTGGGATAAGCTTCGCAGTCTTCCATTCGTCTGGGAAGGAAGCGAACGTTAATATTGAGTTTGTTATTCTTGTTAGTAATACTAGTGCTTTTTTTGAAAGGTTTTTCAGTATTATGTTAGGAATTGAGTCTATTCCTGGGGCTTTTTTGTTTTTTAGATTTCTTATTATTTTGAGAATTTCCGCAGGTTTTGTGAGTTTGGCATTAGTGTATTTCGTGGGTTTGTTAGTAAAGTATTGTTTTATTTTCTTATTTATTTTGTTGGTGTGATAAGTGTTTCCCAAGTCAATATTAGCTTTATGCACCTTCTCGAAATGGTCGGCAATTGCATTTCCTTTGTCTTCATCCGTGTACATGATCTTATTTGCAGCTTTTAGGGGTGGTATTATATTATTGCCTTTTTTGAAATGTTTCATTAATTTCCAGATGTTTTCGGAGCTTGGCTTTAGTTCTGTTAATACTTTATGCCACTGATCATTTTTCCATAGCTTAAGTTTTGTACTTACAATATTCTGTAGTGTTTTGAGTTTATTTTTAAGTATACGAGAGCGTGTATGTTGATATTTCCGACGAGTTCGATTTTTAACTCGAATCCATACTTTTATATCATCTGGCAATGGTTGTTTTGTTGTGCGTGTTTGTGTTTGCGGTACATGAGTTGTTGTTGCTTCTTTCACTGCGGCGTAAAGTGTCTTGATCTGATTATTGATATCGTCTATATTTGTAATTATAGGGTTTGCTGTTGGAATATTTTCGTCCATGGTTCTTCTAAATTCCTTCCAGTTTGTTGCTTTATAGTTAAGCCTAGGTATTGGGGTTTTCCATGCTACTTCTTTAGTGATGTTAAATTCGACGGGGTTGTGATCCGAGTTGAGTATGTTTCTTGTTTCCGGTATGCTGGCATTTGTGATATTTTTTAGTACTATTATGTCCAGTACGCTTGGTCTTCCTCTGGTCGGAAAATGCGTTGGTTCGCTTGGTGCCATTATCTGTAGTTGTTTGTTGTTTGCAAAGTCCAGTAATATTCTACCATTACGGTTGCTTGTTGGGCAGTTCCAGCTTAGATGTTTGGCGTTTAGGTCTCCGAATAAGATAACATTTCTATGCTGATTACAGAGTTTGTTCAGATCATTGCTACATATTTGCTTTTTTGGTGGGTTGTATACTGCAGTTATGATAAAATTTTCGTCAGTAGTTTTAACTAGTAGTGAAACAGCTTCTATTGACTTGAGAGTCGGTGTCGTTACTTGGCAATGTTCTATGTTCTTTTTGATTATTATTGCGACACCACCTCCATGCGCATTGCGGTCATTTCTATATACTTTATATCCTTTTATATTTAGTTTGTGGCTGGCTTCCAGTCTAGTTTCATTTAGTCCTAATATATCTATTTCATTTTCTAGCATGTATTCTGTTAGTTCCATAACTTTATCCTTGATGGTACAACAGTTCCAAGTTATTAGTTTGATTTTGTTATTAGTAGCCAGTTACTCAATTATATTTATTAACATTTCGGCTATTATCGCTATTTTTGTTAGGGTATCAGGAGCGCTTTTGATTTTAGTAATATTTGTTTTAAATACGGCTATTATTCTCGTTAGATTTAGGTTTTTAAATATATTTTTAATTTCAGTAAATATATCCATTATGTTTTCACCATTATCCTCGTTTGAGGGGGGTGTGGGTGGCTTTGGCCATTTGAGTGATGTGCTAATTTGGGGCGCTGTTTTCAAGCTGGGAAATTCATTTTGATTCAATTTGAACTCACTTTTTCTAGCATTCGGTGTAGGGCTGGTTTTAGACGTAGCCTCTTCTTTCGCATTTAGATGTTTAGCATATATCGGACAGTTTCTGTAACTAGCCGGATGGTCTCCTGCGCAGTTAGCACATTTAAGCCTGCTTGTTTGACATTCATTTGGTTGGTGTGGCCCTGCGCATTTCACACATTTTATGGTTTTATGGCAGTTCTTCGCTATGTGCCAGAATGCTTGGCATTTATAGCATTGCACTATTCCTTTTGGTTTAAATTTTTCCCATTGCACTAAGCAGTGGCATACCTTTCTAATAGCATATATTTCTCGTAGACTCATGGTGTTTTTGATAGTAACGATGAACATCGGGAGTTCTAGCAATGTGCCATCTTCTTTTTTTGTTTTCATTTTAATTATTTTTGTAGCTGGTACTTTTAGCCTCTCCAATTCGCTTTTAACTTCTGTTTCTGCTACATTGGGTGGTATGTTCTTTAGCACCATTCTGTGCTGAATTTCATCCTTTTGAGTGTATGTATGGTATTCCAGTTTGGCTTCTTCAAAATGGCTAATAACTTTATCGTAGTCACTTTTGGATTTAGTGTAAATAATCAGACGGTTATTCCTATATCTGACATCTACTTCTTTGTCTAACCCCTCCCTGAGCTTGTTAAAACTTTGAGTGTGGTTCCGTATAAAGCTGTAGACGACGATTGGTGGTATTTTGTCTTTTTTTGTAACCTCTATTTCTTGTTCTCGTTGTGTTTCTTCTGATTCTGAGTCTTCCTTTTCGCTAATTGAATCATAGGTATTACTTACTTCTATATTGTACTTGTCTTGCAGCTTACTGCTGCTTTTTCTCTTCTTACTTATATGCCTGCCACTTGTGCCTGGTTTAGGCCTATCCATGGATGGTTTTGCGTACTCGCCGGGCTTGATGCCCGAGAGTAGCATTGCGGTACACTGTCTGCTATTCGCTTTAGAATAAACACTGCACACGCGTCACACTTAGCTAAACGATGCCTAGTCGGACTCGCCGCGTAGTAATTAGTTTTGCGCATACAGCACACGATTTTAGACGGACACCACTGCAGTTCATTCGATGTCTCGCACAAGACTGTACTTAGTTTGTAGATGAAGTATGATAAATGTATTGTAAGTTAGTTTAGTTTAGATTCAGAACTTGTTGTATTCACACGTACTCTTTTATGTACAATAAATAATTTTTAAAAACCCAATCGAAAAGTCTTGAAACTTAAGTTATATATATATATATATATATATATATATATATATATATATATATATATATATATATACAGCTTTCTAACTTAAAAGTGACATATTTACTTGTTAAATGAAACACCGTCTTTTGTAGCCCGTTTTTTACAATTATATGTACAACAGGATTTTACCATATTTAATATATTTAAATATGACATAAAAAATTGACAAAATTATAAATTCGGGACAATAGCTCGCACAAAAGGCTATCAAAACAGTATTCTACTCACACGTCAAACGTCAAACCAAGTTCTTGTCATCTTGAGATGAAAGTCACGTGACGGGTGGACTTTTATTTCTCTATCTCTATCACGCTGTGCTGGTTACAGACTATCTTTGTATATACGCCTTCCATACATTTTAGTAGTTCTATGATTCTAATTAATTCCATTTATTGTACTGAAGAATTTTTCGTTATACAACATTTATCAAAATGAAATTAATCTACTAAATGCAACCGAGTTATGGCACTCTGAAATTTTGCCAGTTTTCGTGCATTTTCAAGTGCTGCGTTTTTTTTTTCCTCGAGTGTATTTTAATGTCATACGGTTTTAACTAAATTGCTCTTAAAACAGGTCTCGTGGTTATCATTGTTTATAGATGTTTTAACTATAACTCCCGAAAAGTGTGTTTAATTAACGTGTTTGTGGTACTTGCCATTTTGTTGAAACCTGAAGCACATAAACTCTAATGCATTATAGTTTTGTTCCTGTATGATTATAAAATAGCTGCTAATATTACGCCAATTTTCCAAAAAGCAGTATAAATTACAAAAATATGTGGACCACTAGTGTCAAATATATCACGTCAAGCACGGATGATTAACCTGTTGCATTCAACAAAACGCGCTTGCGTCATTTCTCTGTGACCCGCCACGCATTGCTGTTGAACTGAACCTCGTCACTTTTTGAACTTCATTCAGTGTTACGCGGTTCGCTGCGAAGAACAGTATTTGTGTAATGGAGGTTTATGATTTTGACGTCACAGACAAGAAAGAGGAAGATGAAGTAAAAGTTGAGATAGAAGTTCATAATACGTACAAACATCCATGTTTTGGCGTTTGAGATGGTGTTTTATCAAGGTTATGTTTTTATTTTTCAAGTTTATTATTTAGGAAACTTAATAAATGAAACACTGACCATATATTCTTTATAATAATAACGGGAGTCACTATTACACAAACCATACACACACACTTTATTTTTTATATTTAGCATCATTTCCAGAACTGTCATTTTGACAGCGTTTTGTTTGTATTTCGTCCACGTGAATTTCATCGTAGTTCAATGAAAATATCAATAGATGGCAGCATGAAAATTTGCTTCTGTATAACCCTCCATTGGATCGGGAAGTGTGAAGTGATAAAGTGTTTCAAAACGGAGCAGTTTTGGATGTTCTCGCTTGGACAATGCTTATGAATTAATATAAAAATGAGGTTTTATTTCAACTTCTGTCTGTATTTTACAAATTATTTTATTATTTATAACTAGAGAGTGGATTATATGCAAAGTGCATCAATTTTCTAGAAGAATTACATTTATTAGAGTAAATTAATGCTAATTACTAATTGTATATATTACACATTTGAGGATTCTTATGCATATTTTTACAAAAGTTGCATATAACTGCATATTTCAATATTTTAAAACTTTGTCTAGCGGTAAACAATATGAAATTTCTGGTAATGCACAGTGATATTCCCCAAATATTGAAGGAGACCGCAATAAATAGAAGATTACATCGGAAAAACCAATAATCCCGAGGGAAATAGTAATTGTTTGTATAAAAAGTTATTTGTAAATAAATTATTTTATTACACATTCAGGATTTAATTTCATTCTTCAAGAACCCTACCCAACTCCACAGAGCTTCCGGAAACCTATTCCTCTTGTTCACAGTTTTACAGGGAGGAATCAGAGCGACGAGGTGCTTTCTCTACACAACAGCATCTCCGTCGTCACAGACTATTTACACTTTCTTTTTTTTTGTAACGAAATATTTGAAAATAATATACTGTAAAGTTCGTGGGTTTCAAAACTTTTTATTTAAAAAAATCTGATGTGGCAGCACATAACCTCCCGCCCAATACTACTCTTAAACGGTACAAAATAGTACTTGATGAAACAGAAACATACCTTCTTATTTGTTTATTTTCTATTTATATTTGAGAATTTTAATTTTCTTTCGTATATTTAATTTTTTGACATATATTTCACTAAGAAAACAGCTTCACAATCACAATGACAGGTGTCACATTTCGTAAAAATTTAAAATTTTTAAATGTTTCCATGGTGTACTAGGAATGCAAGATTTGTGAAATTTAATTTCTTTATATTTTATTATCGCTAAATCTAATAAAATTAGTGTAATCAAAACACATGTAAAATTAAATATTCTTCAACTTTCAAAATAACATAAATTGTTGAAAAAGGAAATTTAACCGTGTTTTTCACGAAAAACTGTTAAGGGCTTCAAGTAAACTGCTACTTCCGGTTGACCAATTTTATCCAAAATCTAATCAGCTCTTCATTTAAATATAAAAAGCAAAAATTCACAAAATTGTATTTTTTGGTATTATAGTATTTGAGTTATGCGAGACGAAAAAATTGCCACAGACACATACATACATATAGCTTGTACAAATTTGCGTGGCGATTGACTTGACTTGCTAATGGGATAAGCCAGCCCTAGCCAGCGGGGTGCAAGTTTGTCTGATGTTCAGGAGTGGATTATTATAATTTTGGGCTTAGATGCTTCAAATCTCCGAAATTTTTAATACGATTATCTTTTCAATAGTTTCCCCGAAATCTGTTAAGTAAGATAATTTTATACATATATACCCTTCAGAAAACGACATTTAAAATTCATTAGTTCAGCAGCACTGTAACAGTGAACACAATGTCGCAAGTTGAATACGAAGATTTTGAAGAAATTACCACGGTCGCGAATCCAACACAAAAATATTTATCAAACGACGCAAAAGAAATAGTTCTGAATGTGTTTAACTTTCTACAAAGTGATAATTTCGAAAATGTGCCAATATCAAAAACTGCTGAAATGACTCAAGTGCCATATACTACAGTAAGAAGAATAATAAAAGAAGGTTTTTATCAATATATGTTTATATTTACTGAACGACAATGACAATACTGTATTCATATTTAATTTTATTAAAATTTTTCTTATTTTGATATTACTTGTGTCTGTTTGTGTAAAACTCATTTGAAAATATTATCTAGTACAACCCTGTAAAGTAGTCCCTCATAAATTTCTTTAATCCTCTTATGGAATACCTGCTGAGAAACACTAATGGAATCAATCGCCACGCAAATTTGTACAAGCTATACATACATACATACAGACATCATCGCGAAAATAGTAAAATCGTATTGTAGGGACCCTAAAACGTGCTTATTCATTGAAAACTCACTACCCAATTTTTTGACCAAAAACAATGCCTCCCTTACCTAGAGGTAGGCGGGAGGTAAAAATATGACAGCGTACTCGTTTGAAATCATAACAAGTGAAATTAAAAATTGGTTGGAATATTTGCAGAAATGATGATTACATTACACTAAATAGATGTTTCAACTGTAGTAAATTAATCCCAAAGCTCATAAATGCAAGGGAGAACTTACATGCCCGCATTGTGCAAAATGCCATAAATTAAGCGAGTGTAAAGGCGAAAAAGGAGGAATACAAGTGTATTAACTGTTTTAATTGGAATAAATTTAAGAAAAATGAAAATATTAATGAAAATCATTCGACGCTTGATAAGACAAGCCCATGTTATCAAAGTGCTTTAAACAAACTTATTCATAATACTAATTATTAAAATGGTGCAGTAGTCAAGTCAAAAATGAAGCAGGAAAACTACTTCGTTTTGATGTAGTTAAAATTTACACTTATTATTAAGTTATTTAATTTATTAAACTTGTTAAAGGTAGAATAATTAAAATATAATAGTTACACTATACGATAGATATGCATATAGAATGTATTTAGGTATAGCATTTATAGTATTGTATTTGATAGTACTTTAAGTAATCCTAAAATGTAATTTAATAGCATAAATGATTGAATTAAAAAAAAAGTGAAATTCAACCAATCAGAATACTAACCATTGGACGAACCGAGCTCTGGAGCATGTTACTGATTTCACATACCAAAACTTTCACCGTATACATAGGACGTCATAAAAGTGTCAGAATTCAATTGGTTACTCTATTTACTAACCATTATTGTGACCAAGTACTAACCGGTGCCAGGCGAAATCGCCTTTGGGTTAGACAAACAAACACCGATATACCTATTAGAGGAAGAAACAAAATGGTACAAAATGAAGACAGCACAAGTAAGAGAGCAATGAAGTATGAAGATAAACTAAGAAGGACACCATGGAAAAGTCTCGGATATGATTAAAGAAAGCAGGAAAAGAACAATGGGAAGTAAAAATGGCAAAATTTTATGAAAGTAACGGGCACTTAACGACCGATATAGAAGGACGAAGAAGGCAAGGTCAGAATATGTTTGAAGAAATTATACGGAGAGACCTAGGATATTCAAACTCAGTTAAAAAGAGAAAAGATACATAAATCAACTTATAATCCTGGCTATACGAGGGCAGTTTGATAAGTCAGTGACTTTTCGAATTTCCCGTGTAGTAACTTTTATGGTAACACTGCTCCCGTCAACTAACATCTAGTAATAGACTAAATTCAAAATTTGAGTACGCTGCGTCGTTGCGTTTTTGTTTGTCAGCCATTAAAAGCAGTCTACCTCGTGAATTTTAACGAAAATGGAAAAAAGTAAATTTCGTGTGCTGATTAATCATTAATTTTTGCGTAAAAAAACCATCACCGAAACCAAGGAAAAGCTCGATAAATATTAAGGGGACTCTGCACCATCAATTTCAATGGTTAAGAAGTGATTTACTGAGTTCCGTTGTGGTCGTACCAGTACAAATGACGTCGAACGTTCAGGTCGCCAAAAAGAGGTCGTCATGCCAGAAATTGTCGATAAAATCATGAAATGATACTGGACGATAGGAAAATGAAAGTGCGTGAGGTGGCTGAGGCTGTGGGCATTTCAACTGGCTAGGCTACAAACTGCTACTTCATCTAGAATATTTTCCAGATTTAGCCCTCTGTGACTATTTTCTTTTAATAAACCTGAAGAAATGGCTGGGTGGAAGGAGATTTGGGTCTAATGAAGAGGTCATCACTAAAACAAACGCCTATTTTGAGGGTCTTGAGAAAACCTTTTATTTGGAAGGAATTAAAAAATTTGAAAAACGGTAGACTAAATGTATTGAATTAAAATGGGACTATGTAGAGAAATAAAACGCTTTTTCGCCGAATTTTTTTTTTTTATTCGAAAAGTCACGGACTTATCAAACTGCCCTCGTACATTTCTTTTGATTATTTCATTCATTACAAACTTGACCAATCAGAATGTCTAATTTTCTATTGTTGTGCATTTTAGATAAGTGAATAAACAGCACCATGCTGTTTATTCGCGATTAAATTGAAGCTAGCTTTTATATGCATCATTTTGAAGGCATATTTAGCCGGATAATTAGTTGTAGAAGCAAGATACTTACATGTTTTTTACCTTTACTGGTGTTCTTTTTAAACATGCTGAATTATACAATTCGAGCTTTTTTTATTTACAAAATTTTGACATTTATTTGACAAGTAAAAAGAAAAACAATCAATTTGCTATAGTTACACTATAACAAAATTTTATAGTGCCTTTTACTTATGTGTGTACCAATTTATTTATGTGAAAATGTGTCAAAATCAACGTTTTAGTTCAATTTCTTCGGCAAATATTAAAGTTTATGCTATGAATTCATGAAATAATCTTGAAGAATTGAATCGATTAAATTTGATGTCTAGCTTATTTACAAAATTTTGCTTTTAAAAAAGTGTTATCGTAAATAATTTAAGATAAAATCCCTCGACCAGCGGTCTCGGTATTTTTTCAAATTATTATGTACTCAAACACTTTTTAAGCAAAATTTTTTGCATAAGCTAGACATGTCAAATTTAATCGATTAAATTCTTAGCACTCGTGATATAACTATTGAGTATTACATTAGAATTTTATATTCCTTTAAAATAAAAATGCTTCGGTTCAATATTAATATTGTAATTATTGATGTTTTATTGTAATTATAAGGTTTTATCAATATATTTGGCAGCACTGTTCAACTTACTTTCAGATATTTATGACTGTGTTGCTAGGCAATTCTACATAAATACTTCCCACCCATGGGATAAATCTGTCACTTCCCATACAAGAGGGTGTCATATTAGTAAGGAATGACGTATTTCCCAACCTCTTGCATGCAGATTCATAAAAGGGATTAGCGCTAACTCCATTTTTATTATTACTATTAACTTCATTTTCCATTCTCAGAACATAATTATTTTAACTAAGGTTGTAATCGAGATTGGTTATTACAAAATTTGAGACATTTTGATAACATAATTAAGAAACGAAATTACAGATGATGAAAAAAATGGAATTACGCTAATCCCTTTTTTGAGTCTGCCTGTAAAAGGTTTGGAATTGACATGTTACTACAGTGATTTTGAATAAATATAGATAATGTAGAAATTTGAACACCACAAGGTAACTTATAAATTATTTACTACTATAAAGTACAATCAACAGGCCCCTCCCTACATAATACGGCACCTGCTTAGTAGCAGGTACTGTACCGTATAAATCACAAAGTAATTAAATGTTATCATTTAAATAATCCAATTAATAATTGAAATGAAAGAAAAACTTGTAAATTGTAACTTTTCTCAATGACATTTTGATATAAAATGATTTCGAAATCACCGAGACAGACAGAGCATATTCGCTAGCGATGAAATATCCGGCGTCGTAGAGATAAACTGTAATTTATCTGATAACATTTAAAGTGCCAAGTTAATTAAACTGGAGTGCTTGAGGTTATATTTCCCTAATTAACTTTTGCTGAACACAAATACGGTAAGAAATCATTCTGCCAACTGAATTTGCTGTAGTTCCTCTGAAAGAAATAGGTAAAATGTAAAGTGTTAATGTGCATATATTTGAATAGAGTTAATTAAATTGATTCGAATATTTTTCGTATGAAAGCATAAGATATTCCTACATTCTGGTAGCAATAAACATATTAATAATTACTGGATGGATGGACGTTTGATTTGGTGATAAATTCCTACGACTAGTTTTTAACCAATCATGATGCCATACTTGAAAATTTTACCAATGGGAACAGTATTATACTGATTATTTTTTGACATTTCTTTAAACCAATCAAATGCTTTATTGTATGTCACGTGTCTGCATTTTAACCAATCCTGTCATTATTATACTGGGAATAATGCTCTTGTGATTATTCCCGGCAATTTTCTCTGTAGCTTTTTTGTTTTTGTTGACAGATGTCAGATGTCAGATAGGTATCATCAATACAAGTAAAAATGAGCAAAGAAGATAGATTTAGTGCTGTGCCTGATAGTGAAATAAAAAAATAATCAAATTAAATATAACTCGAGAGTTCGATAAATTAGAAAATAATTATCCAGTATCTTTCTCAAACTTGTCGCCATTTGGCAATAGCCAATTGCCTGGCAACAAGTCTTCGAAAGATCTGTCAAATTAGTTTCAATTTATTCTCACCCTCTTGTTATATTATTATTGACTATTTCCCTCATAAAATTTAAGCCAATATGAATTCTGACATTTCTGAATGTCATCCAATCAACGTAGAATTCCACGATAATTTTGCACTAAAGCAAATTATCGATAATTCGCACTAGTGCAAGTTACCAAGGTAATTCTGACTTGCTGTCAAATGAAGTTTTAAATTTTGCTTTATTTTTTATGAGAGAAACAGCGTTTGGCTAAATTTTAATCGAGAAATAGTCCTTCGATTATTTAATGGGGTAAATAGCTCCGTGGTAACGTGTCGGACTGTGGATCGTGAGATCCTCAGTTCGAATCCTACTACCGACAGTTGCCAATTTACATTTACCCCTGTGGTTCCCCCTCCACTAACATCCTTGGGGGCTATGGCTTGACGGCTGGTAACCGCATTTCATACGCAAAAATATATCACCTACCGAGATCTGCGTTAGCAGAATGCCACACCCTTAATGGGTAAAAGGCGTGATGATATATTTATTTATTTTATTTTTATGTTATTGTCGATAATTTTCACGAATGCACTTGGGATACTACATATGATTATTTCACTCATGACAAATTTGACCAATCTGAATGTCTCATTTTCCATTGTTGTGCATTATTGGTTGGTATTCCAAATATTATTACAAATTTATTTTCTTCGAAACTATTTGCGCAGGTAATTACATACTCGAAATGAATTGAATTTAGTTTTGTGTGCCAATTAAACTTACAATTCTAGCTTTGCAATTACAATAAAAATTAAATCATTTCTTCGCATTTATCAAGAAACTTATAATTTTGAAGGTTCATTTCCTCTGTCCTTCTTGTTCGTGAATTATGAAACATACGGATACACATCCATATATTCATAAGTCAGTTACAAATTTAAATTTACCCCTGTGGTTCCCCCTCCACTAACATCTTTGGGGGCTATGATTTGACGGCTGGTAACCGCACTTCATACGCAAAAATATATCACCTACCGAGATCTGCGTAAGCAGAGTGCCACACCCATAATGGGTAAAAGGCGTGATGATATATTTATTTTTTTTAAAATATGTATTTTCGCGAAAATCGCACTTCAATATTTTACATTATTCCTGTACTTTCCTTATACTATGTTTAAGGGTCGATATTTCCATCTACGAATAAAGTACCGGATAATTTATTCGCCCGCCGATCTCGGTGGCGTAGTCGCTATGTTACTAGCCTAGCACGCCAGGGGTCGTGGGTTCGAATCCACCTGAAGAGCATAGTCGTTTGTATTGTTCACATAATTTCATAATCATCCACTCATGAGGCGGCATATGACCATAGTAGTTAGTCCGCCTCTCATCTTCATAAAAAAAAATTTATTCGCCCAATAACTGGAAAATGTCGCATCGAAATCATAGCTCAAATGTTACTTATTGTTCTAGCTGTCATTTTTTGATGCGTATTTTTTTATTTATTCGTCGAATAACTTTTTTTTATTCGTAGATGGAAATATCGGCCCTAAGAAAGTAAAAAGAGTTAGGTTTCTTTGAAACGGGTTAAAGTACAATATTAAATAATATTTTATTAATAACATATAATTCATTTATACCTTGGAGGAAAGAATATAAAGGAGAGATCATTAGCAAGCAATACTGAAGCCACTCCCCCCACTGCAATTAGAACCGCTATTAACGCGTTGTTATAGCAACGTTTGTATCGCGCAAATCCATCTCCAACCAGAACCATGGCTTGCATACGTCTGCCCTCACCAGGTTACATTCCCCTTGCCATTAATATAATCTTATGATATCTCCTTTATCTTCTTTCCTCCAAGATTAATACAGACTATACATTTCAGGAATTGAAAATGGAAGAAACACCACCCAATAAAGAAGAAACTATTGTTAAAATACATAGTACAACTAAAAACAACAGTGTTGAAAATGATTTTGCCAAAGAAAAGCAATCAAAAATGCAAAATGTAGTATTTGAATTACCCGAATTAATAAAAACATTTTGCGATAGAGAACAAGAAATGGAGGAGATCAAGAAATTTCTATTCGAAGAAAACAAAAATTGTGTAGCCATTTACGGTCTACCAGGATATGGAAAAACGGAATTAGCAAAGCAATTTGTATGGAAATGTAAAGAAAATAAAAAGATTAATAATATATTTTGGATACATGCAGAGAATAAAAGTAGTATGGCAGAATCATTTAAAAAAATTTCGGAGTTATTTAATTTAAGTGCACCTAATGAACATACTCCTTCTTTCATCAAAAAGGTGTGCCAGAATTTAGGCGGAAGTTCTAGCATTTTCGTCTTTGATAATGTTACAGACGGGCAAACTATACAGAGTATAATAGACTTTGGACCACAAATAGGATGTAGTATATTAATTACTACCTTTTTCAAAATTTGGAAAGATGATATATCGTGTTTAAATTTGTCTTCAATAAGCTTCGGTGTAGTGGAAAAAATTCTTGAAGAAATTCACATCGACATGAAGAAATATAAAAGCGAATTATTTTTGTTGAATATGTGTTTTCGATGGGTGCCTCTTATATTACAAATCGTAGGGACATATATTGCTGAACAAATATTACAATTGGCGGATAAATTTCATGTGAAGGAATACTTCAAGAAATTAGAGAATTCCACTCATGAATTAATTTACAAAACAATTACAGGAAATAATTTTAATTTTTACAATAAATCTTTTTACCAAGCAAATGAATTGATGTTACAACAACTTCAAAACATAAACACACCAGAAGCAAATTTGGTATTAAAAACTTTGCACGTTTCAGTACATCTCGAAACGGATATATCCATACCATTTTCCGATATATGTGATATCCTACATGCTGGAGGCTGGTTACCCACCTCATTTAAGAATCATGAATATGATGATACTATAATGAAAGTTATTTCAATCCTTCAAAATATTTCACTATTGTATTGGTCCGACGAAGATAACGATTACAAGATTTTCATTCCTGATATCAATACCATCATTGCACTGGAAATGAAAATGAGTATTATAATGCGTGCCTGGAACATATTCTGCACTATGAGGAAAATTATGCGTATTGCATGTTGCCATATGCCGACCAATACAGGGTGTTTCAGGACTAGTGTAACAATCTTTAACAGCTTATCCTTGAGGTCATTTTGAGCCAAAAATGTCATATGAATATAGGTCCTATTCCTTCTAGTTACCAAAATACAAGAGGTTGAAGTTCTATAAATGACACGAAATTTTCTAATTTTTGTAATCAAGTTATTTTCGGAAAACAAGAGTTTTATTGAAAAGTCATACCTTATTTGTATTAATTAAAAATTGTTGTACTTTTGATTGTATTTTTCTTTCATAATGGATGGTTATAATACTACTGAATATGCAGATATAATTTTTATTTGTGGATTATGTAATGGTAATACCCGTTACGCGTCTAGAGAATACCAAGACAGATACCCAAATAGACGCCAACCTTCTCGTGTTGTTCTGTGTTTAGAATTTATTTATTTGTCTATTTAATTGTGTCATTGTGTGTTTTGTTTTTTAAATTGTATTCGTTAATATTAATAAATAAAATTCATTAAGACAAATAAGGTATGACTTTCCAATAAAACTCTTGTTTTCCGAAAGTACCTTGATTACAAAAATTAGAAAATTTCGTGTTATTTGTAGAACTTCAACCTCTTGTATTTTGGTAACTAGAAGGAATAGGACATATATTCATATGACAATTTTGGCTCAAAATGATCTCAGGAATAAGCTGTTAAAGTTTGTTACACTAGTCCTGAAACACCCTGTATATAAACATATTTCGTAAATTTTATAAAAGAAATCAATTAAACAAAAAATTTGAAAGGAGTGAAATAGAATTTGCAGTTGTAAATATTAACATCGGCCAGACATGTATTACAGAATATACACAACCCAAAAAAGAGATTTGGGAAGTTAATGAATTTTTGACGAGTTTCGTTAAATATAATTGCGCATTATCATTAACTGAAATATTGAAAGATTTAGGATCACGTTCAAAATATATTATACACAAGTTTAATTTGATGAACTCGGCAATGCAGTCTCCAGATGCTTTAAAAGTATTGTTGGAGTTTGGAGGGGACGCCAATTTTAAAGACAAAAGTGGGAAAAGTATACTTCACAATATTGTCAATTACTCTTTGAACATTAAATGTATACAACTATTGACGGATCATGGGGCAGATGTAAATGCAAAAGATAATGACGAAAATTCAGTTTTACATTATCTTATTAAGGGAACAAACTATCGTACTGAAAAAGGTGTTTTACATGATGCGCTGCAATGGTTACAAAAATGTGGTGCTAGAACAGATGTTGTGAACAAGCATGGAAACACATTAATCCTCGAAGCAGTCTTAACTTCACATGTGGAACTAGTTGACATAATTATCAATACATTCCATCCAAATATCAATGCACAAAATAAACAAGGCAGGACACCAGTCCATGAAATTATACATAGTATTGATAATAGATTTTCTTCTATTGATAAATCTAAAATGAAAATTATTGAATCTTTAATAAAGCACGGTGCTCGTGCAGATATTCGGGATTCAAATACACAGACACCTTTAGAAGTTGCCTTGGACCTCAAAGCGGAAGAAATAGTTTTAATTTTGACGGATAAAAAAATTGCGGATAACAATGAAATATATCAAGTAAGTACACAATATTAATATATCCATGAGTATTTATTATAATTCATTTTTGTTGCAGTGTAATGCTAAAGTATAGAAGTTAAAATTGTTATTTACATCACCAAGGACAATAAAGTTTATCTTTTTATTATTTTTCATTCCATTAGTGAACAAAAATATGTATTCGCTGGGCGCGGGTTGACAACGACATCTACATATATAATATAATGCTTATTTTTTCTGATAAAAACAGATCGGTTTGTTGAGGTAGACATGAAATAATTAAGATAGATTTTAGTTACAAATATTGTTATAATCTTATAATGTCAAGTATCTAGACTTGGTTTATATGTATATTAGTAGTATATTTGTTAATTGTAAATCAGGATTAAGACTGTATTATGCAATGAAATTCATAATGCTTTCATTTATACTTTTTATCTAATAATTTAAGATTATTTTCTTACATATTTTGCGGCACACATTGTCATATAGTGCATATTTCCCAAAAAATCTGTGCGCATATAATTCAGTTTTTTGTGCATATAATCCGCTCTCCATTTATGTAGATTTATCTAATCGCATAATTCATAAAATTGTTTAAAAATTATAGTAGATTATTATTCTACGGTGTAATTAAGTTTATCTACGACCACTACTGTAAGTATGTCATTACAGAATAAACTACAATCAATGTAAGTGCATTGTTACGAATGGTGTTATGTAATATTCATTACGTAACACTGTTACGTAATGAAGATGAAATTTAAAATGGCACTACAGACTGTCACATTATCAAAATAATTAAAATTTTATGCATCAAATTTTAGATTTAAATTTTATGGATTCAAATTTGACTATTTGATAAAATTTTATAACTAAATTCATATTTTGCTGGGTTATTATAAATTATGTCACCAATAAATATTTCAATGAAATATGCAGAGGGGACTATGTTTCATCATGTACCCCTACGCTCAATTATCGTTTATTTTTATGAACAAAAACAAAGCTTTGACATTTAGGTAATGTGTGTGATTATTGCATGTAGACTGGTCATATTTTATAGTTTCCCATCTATAGATTATAATCTGTGTTTTATAGTGATGTAAATATATATATATACTATTAAATATTATTATCCTTTACTTATATTTATTAATATTTTAAGTAAGAAATGTCAAGCGACAGTGATATTTCAATTGGAACATCACTGGAGATACAAGCTAAAACCAAAAGTGCAACAAATAATCTTTTGGCGACTAAATTTCGAGAACGATACAAATTTGTGTACCAAAATTCATGGATTGGAGAAATGCAAAAATGCATAGTAAATTTCAAACTATTTGAATATTGTTTTTAATTTAGAAATAGAATTAAGAAGTCGTAGAAAAAGTAGTAATTAGCTTCTTACATCTCTCCGTTATGTAATATAATGTAACAGGTAGGTATAACCTGTTTGAAGCTTCAGTAAATCGACTTGACTTGTGGCCCGTCCTAACAGCAAACATTTAGGAAATGGTTTGTCATTATAGGGAATTGGATTATTTGAATTTAATGGTTTCAAAGTAATAACAAATAAAATTAAATTTTCCCACTTGTACAGACACAAATTTCTACGAATTCATTTACTGGTATGTATTTCGTATTTGTATTAAAAAATAATATGAAATTAAAATCATTAATACTATATTACGTACCGTGAACTGTAAGTGATAGTTTTTAGGTCAAGAATGTAGTTTGGGATGTCGAGACCCGTAGGGTCGAGATTTCCTAAACATTCGAGACCTAAAAAATCAGTTACAGTTCGAGGTTAGTAAGATATTTTTTGCAATACCTGCGTAAATATAAGATAAGGAAAAATAGGTATCAAAATTAACAGCTGTCAGATTGAGGTTAGAAATAAAATTTGAATGATATATATTTACTTACCGTCCACCATGAACGGTAAGTTTCACTTACCATCCACCGTGGACGGTAAGTAAATGATGTAACCATGAAAACCAATTGTGCAATAAAAGTTCCACTTACTGTGTTTAAATTTTGTTATTAATGGATAACTTACAGAACAGGTATTGCAAAAATATTATTATTAGTCTGTATAAATAATTCATCTTGTTGAAAATACACTGGCTGATAACTTGCAGTATGCAGAAAAATATCTGATCTTTTCAAGATCATAGATCTTATTTTTTTATCTAGATCAAGACCAGAAAACATAAAACGATCTAGATCAGACCAAAGATTTTACGAGTTGATCTAGATCAGTGATCTTAGTCACAACATTGCTCGTTTGTAATCGCATAATGTACTATTTTTATTGTTAACAACTAATATTTGAAACTTTTCGTAGCTGATTCTACATTTAAAATAAATTGAATTTATTGTATTGTTGTGCATTCTGCAAACTTCCATTTCCGATATGAATATTATTCATCTCATCTTGTCTTGTTTATACGGACATATATCCATACAAAGCTGTTGATGAAGTACTACAATATATAAAATTGCTATTTTAACATTTCTATACAAACACAAACTAACAAAAAACACTAACATGGATCTTCTAATATGGTAATTGAATATAAGCCGTTGCTCTTAAAGTTCTTGAGATCCGAATGATGAGGTATGTATATAGAGGTATATACATTTTGTCTGTGTAAGAATTATTCGAAATGCCCCATCAGGAATAATACTTGATTGAAAATGTGCCAAATAAGAAAAAAAGATAAAATCTAATCTGTATTCACATTAAAACTTGTTTTGTGTTATTTGAAATTTTACGTACTGTACTCTGAATATTCAAAACTTGGTTTAACTTTAGTAAATGTACGAAATGATTAATTAAGGGAGACCTGATTGACAATACTTTTTTGATATGAAGAATGCAATAAGAAAGTAATCGTTCAAATTAGAAATACCATTAAGAAAAAGGATAACAATTAATTACGTGGTTTAACTAAAACTTCGGGGTATGCCTGTGAATATTTGTTGGGATCCTACTTATATCAAATTTAATTTCTTGAATAATAAGAAAATGTATAATAATTCTAATTGTACACTCAGAAAAAATAGTACTATTTAGTTAATTAAACTGAGTAATTAGTTAATTTGCGTGAATGCTTCAGTAATTTTTACTGAATATGATTCGTTCTATACTTTATTATGACATAAAATGATATCTAGGTTATGTTTTTGCAGAAAACTAAATTTTTGTATTAAATATTATTTTAAAATTTTTGTATAAAATAATTAAACAATTATGGCTGGTTTATACTAGATTTATAGTGGGATTCTGAGCATTATCTTAAAAATCTATAACTTTTAAGATCTATAGCTTAAGAGAAATCTATAAGTCGAATGCTAATAGATTTTCATAAATCGGTATTCTGAGCGCAAGTCTAAACTTCTGATTTCTATAACTACGACTTAAGATATCTTAAAACCAATACTGCCACTCTTTGGAAAATAAAACATGTATCTACGTTTAATACTTATAAAATACGGATAATATTTTATTTACAGCTATATTATTTAACGATATTTTTTATTAAAAACGAATTAATACTATTCAAATAAATAAAAATACAAGTTTTCTAAATTCTTAAATGCAAAAAAACAGTTTTTATTGTTTTGGGGTGAACTATACTGATTCATTGTCAATCGACAGTTATCAAAAATTGACAGAACGATATATGTCAAAATTGTTTGTGTGGTTTGTGTTGATTACAATTAAAAATGAGCTGAGATATTATTATTATTTGTCAATTTATACATTTCTGTTGATTCAGATTATAATACAAATATAAAATTATTTTATTATTATTTGTCATTTTATATATTTCTGTTGATTCGCATTATAATAAAATGATAAAATTATTTTACAGCAAAAGAAAACGAACAAAAAATACGATGAAAGAGCAATATGTGGCATATTTACAATACATGGAAAGGAGATTACGCCTTTGTATCAAATACCATAAACCTCACACTAGGTGATAATTATTTAGTGCCAAACCGGGAACACATAAGTGGCAAACTAAATGATTATCTTGCAAATCAAATGGGTTCATTGCAACTCTTATATTTTTTCTTATGATTCGCATGTGATTACTAAAAATATAGCATTGGTAACCTCAAATATTAACAAATGTCAATAAATTTAAATTATATAACGTAAATATTACTTACTGTTCATATTCATCTTCCAATAATAAATACGCAAATTGTAAAATTTACCTATTATTATCCATTTGCAACCTATTTATTATTTCTATGACAAGTTATGACAAACTGAACAGTAACCGTAGTTTTTAAGATATCTTAAGATATTTAAGATAAACCTATAAGCTATAGACGCGCTCAGAATACCACTCTAACATTTAAGATCTATAAGTCCTTAAGATAACACTTATAGAAGTTATGGAAACGCTCAGAATACCACTATTAATTTACAAATTTAAATTCAGAAATTTAATTTTAAAAATATAAAATACATAGAAATACCTTTATTGGTTTATGCTGGATTTACAAATTTATATATTTATAATTTACATTTAAAATATCACCATATTTTATATTCTAAATCTAAATTTCCAAATTCAACCGATCAACTTGACAGGGAAACAAAAAATAATTTTGTTAACAGTAAAATGTGTTAAGATTATCAATCAAACTGATTTATTTATGATCATCATAAAATATTGTTGTAACATGGATGCGAAGAATGATATTAATTTAATATCTTTGATTGAAGAATATTACATATAACAAGTTAAGGTTTTTTTTTGTTGTTTAAAGTATATGTCAATCTGGATTGGCAGATTTCTAATTTAATAAATTCAGTATGAACCAGGAGATAAATCGCAAATTTCAAATCTAAATTACTAAATCTAAATCTGTAAATTAAATCCAGTTTAAACCAGCCATTAGAAATCGTCGAATATTTACGAAGTATTAAATTAAGAAATTTTGTAAAAAAATTGATTTACATGATAATTAGTTAATTGGACTGAGACTATCAGTCAATTTTAATGAATTTTCAGTTATTTCTATTGAGTTGTGCACTGCTCAGCTGATAAATACGGTTTTTTCTTGAATAATTGAAATAATCAGTAAATACAACTGAAGTTCTCAATATATAACTAATTTTTTTTTCAGTTAAATTGATTGAAAGATACAATAAGATTAACTGAATTATTTTTTTACTGAATATTTCGTGTCATTTTAATTAACTCGATGTCTCTGTTTGTATATAATTTGATTAAATGATATACTATTTCACTATACTAAGATTTTTATTTTGAATCATAATTTACGTAATTACAACAAACGCCATGGCAATCAACAAAATAACTATTCCGGGCACATAGGATTTTCATTTGTTAATAATAATAATTTGTATTTTATCCTCAGTCTATAAGCTATAGTTCGAACTATGAAGATTTAGAATTTTTCTGCGGTAAAGGAAAATTTATAAAAACCATTCAAACTTTACATAAAAAAACAATACTATATTCATTGCATATAACAAAAAGAATACAGTAATGTCAGGTACGAAATGCAGAACATAAAAATAAAAGACATCATTACATGCGCAGTACAAATATACTAGAAGTCAGATATATTAAGAATTATGACAGCAAATATTACATACAAGGAAAAATAGCTATTAACATCCCTAGCGATGTTATAAGTATCATAACAGCCGCAGATCTCAGTTTGAAACCCGAGGGCGTAGAGCGAGGATTTTAAGACATCTAAGGACTGATATAACATCCATGGTTTGTTAAATGATTTACCGGTTTTAGAATATAAAGACGCTAATGTCATTAATAAATACTATTTTTTTGACATTCTTTTAAGAATAACGTCTGACATAATTTTAGAAGATGATCAAGTAAGTCTGTTTGTTTTTATTATTAATACCATGGTTACACTTGTTTTGTATCATATTTATAAATAATTTTTTTACTTAATCGTGAAATGTGTTCATAATGGCTAGATAAAAAGTGGATTTTGTCGATGCTGAATTGCCTGAAAATATTTGGAGCGCAGCAGGTGAATCTCTGAACATCTTAATTCCGTGTGTATTAATAAATAGCGTTATATTATCATTGTGTTTTATTTTCATTTTCTTGACTGTTTCGACAAGCAAGTATGGTAATATTACTGTACAGCATAGAGTTATGACATACTTACCCTGTCAATTTTTTGCATGTAAACATAGGTTTAATCTCTTGAAACTGATAAATATAATTATTTATTTTCTGCATCATTCTCATTTCTTACTACTAGATTTCGAGTCAGTAGTAAAATCATCATCGCCAACTTCTCTTTCGGAATATTACCAATTGTTTCTATAGTAATATTTTTGTTGTTTTTTTTTTTTTAATTTTATATATTTAATTCGCAAGAAGTACTGTTATCGCGGATATATCATTCTGCATTCTTTCTACTCGCCAAGTAAAATCGTTTGGACTGTACGCATAACATGTTAACTTAGTATACTTAAAGTCTAAGGCCCGGTATTTCATTTGCGGTTTAACCTTAAGCTTAATCAAGCTAGGCTTTTATTTTAAGCTTTACTTAACTTGTTATACGTATTTTAATACGAAGTTTAACAAAACCACGGTTGAGCGTAGATTGTGACAGTTTGCACCACTGTTTGGCGCACTTTGCTCATTTCGCACTACTAAATTTGAGGTTAGTTTTTCGTTGATTGCTATCTGTCGTTCACTGTTTTGTTACATGCGTTGGTAAATATTAATTGTTTTGAAATTATCAATACATTTAGCGTAACGTAATTAATTTACTACTAAGTTTAGTAAAAAAATATTGGAATAAAATTGAAACGAAAAAATCTAATATTCAAACATGGAAAAGCAAAAACAATAAAAACACTGAATTTAATGCTACAAATTTTTCTACAGAAAATAGATCAGCAAGCGTTCTTAAAAAGAAATGGGACAATTATAAGAAACAATTTAAACAAAAAGTGGCAAATGAGAAAACTTATATTAAAGGAACCGGGGGTGGACCACCCAAAGATATAGAAACTATGACTACTAACGAAAAAGAAGTTTTATCCCTAATTAACATACAGGCAACAGGAAATAATGCTGATTATGATTGTGACGTCGAAACAGGTATAATTTATAATTTTGCAAATAACAAAATTAATACCTACATAAATTTCAATATACTATTTATCATTTTATTTAGATGAGGATATTGAAAAAGATATGTGTAAAAAGTAAAAAAGTAGCAGCTGTACAGTATATTTAACCTAACTGAAAAAATCAGATGTGTTCAGCACATAACCTCCCGCCCAATACTACTCTTAAACGATACAAAATAGCACTTGATGATACAGAAACATACCTTCTTATTTGTTTATTTTCTATTTATATTTGAGAATTTTTATTTTCTTTCGTATATTTATTTAATTTTTTGACATATAATTCACTCAGAAAACAGCTTCACAATCAAAATAACATGTGTCACATTTCGTAAAAAATTGAAAATTTTAAATGTTTCCATGTTGTACTAGGAATGCAAGATTTGTGAAATCTAATTTCTTTATATTTTATTATCTCTAAATCTAATGAAAATTAATAAAATAAGTGTAATCAAAACACATGTAAAATTAAATATTCTTCAACTTTCAAAATAACATAAATTGTGGAAAAAGGAAATTTAACCGTGTTTTTCACGAAAAATTGTTAAGGGCTTCAAGTAAACTGCTACTTCCGGTTGAACAATTTCATCCAAAATCTAATCAGCTCTTTATTTAAATATAAGAAGAAATAATTCACAAAATTGTATTTTTTGGTATTATGGTATTTGAGTTATGCGAGACGAAAAAATTGCCACAGACTACACACACACACACATACATACATACATACATATAGGTTGTACAAATTTCCGTGGCGATTGATTCCATTAGTGTTTCTCAGCAGGTATTCCAAAAGAGGATTAAAGAAATTTATGAGGGACTACTTTACAGGGTTGTACAGGATAATATTTTCAAATGAGTTTTACACAAACAGACACAAGTAATATCAAAATATGAAAAATTTTAATAAAATGAATTTTAAATGTCGTTTTCTGAAGGTATATTTGTATAAAATTATCTTACTTAACAGTTTTCGGGGAAACAATTGAAAAGATAATCGTATTAAAAATTTCGGAGATTGAAGCATCTAAGCCCAAAATTATAATAATCCACTCCTGAACATCAGACAAACTTGCACCCCGCTGGCTAGGGCTGGCTTATCCCATTAGCAAGTCAAGTCAATCGCCACGGAAATTTGTACAAGCTATACATACATACATACATACATACATCATTGCGAAAATAGTAAAATCGTATTGTAGGGACCCTAAAACGTGCTTATTCATTGAAAACTCACTACCCAATTTTTTGACCAAAAATAATACCTCCCTTACCTAGAGGTAGGCGGGAGGTAAAAATATGATTATGAAGTAGTAAAAACAAAAAAACTGCTACTGTCAATTAGAAAGCCTAGCTTTGGGACATTAAACCATACCTGTGGTATAGCTTATCTTATGTATCGCTTAAGTATTGTTTAGTACATAAACATATATTGATATACGCGAAAGTAATGCTAAGCTTCGTTTAATGTTAAACCTAAGCTTAAACCGTAAATGAAATACCGGGCCTAAGTTCAAATAGGGGTGTGAGTCTAAAACGTTTCACTTGCAAAGTTTCGGAAAGGGTTTATTTCATTGAAAAATTTCAAATCATGGCGAAACGGTTCAGTTTTTATTAAAAACATAATTATTAGCTTCGTGAATGTGTGGTGAAGTGTATTTTTTCACGAGCGGGAGAGAAACTCGCTTTCTATGATACCAAAATCGTGACAGAAACAGCCAATTTCATGTCAACGAGAGATTTGTACAGTTATTGGAATTGCATTACAATTTTCTAATTAGTAATATTATTTTTCCTAGTTTATTCCTATATATTTTATTTTATTTGAAATCGGCACAAAAGTGCTCAAAAATCGTCATTAAAAACTCAGAAATTGTCACTAAAGTAACCCATTATGCGACGATTTTGAGCAACCCAGTGTTGGCAACCGTTAAATAATTATTGTACAATTAGGATCATTTTGGCAGATATATTGACGTACTAAAGTAAATTTGGACATAACATAAAACAAAATTTGCAAGAAGAATTAACTAATCAATTCCGATGACGAAATTGAGGAGAAAACACATAATTTTGAGTGTTATTTACGATAACTTCAATGTTCGAGGTTGGCAACACTGACTGTCAGTTTCAATTGACAACTGACAGATGTATAAACTTAACCCATATTGTAATTTCCTTACAGTTTTTTCGAATTTTAGATATCAAATAAAACTTAATATGTACCTCGGCACTGAAGTTACTTTTTATAACTCACATGGTTTATTTTCCTCGGCCCTACGGGCCTCGGCAACTAAATTCCATATTCGTGATAAAAAAAATTGAACTTCAGTGCCTTGATACATAAATAACTAGTATTTTACTTACAAAACTTTGTACCTTGCTATTAATTTTCTTTTCAATAAATGTAAGCATACAATTATACAAATCAAACCAATTCTCCGGCGACCAAGCCGCGGCGAAAACAAAACAAAACGTATAATAACAACAACAAGCATTTTTCATAAATGAAAAGTACGTATTCAGCCTTCACAATCAGAAACACATTTTGATCTATTGGGGCAATCCCAGCGGCAATAGCGACAGCGTTGTCGTATTGCCAAGCGGGAGCTTGAAGCCCAAAGCCGTGTCTGAAAGCCTTTAACGGCAACAATTGCGCGTGTTCGATCCGGTAATTGACAGATTTTAGTTTTTCAGTTATTGTGGAGCTCGATGCAATTTCGTTTCTCGTTTTCCTGAAGCGATGTGATGGTATGATGATTAATTATAAAGAACGGAATTGAATCTCAGTTGCGGATATTCCGCTGAAATATGGATATTATTCGGATTCAAATGGAAATTCAATGATTTTTACAAATATTTTTTTCTACAATCGTTGCACAATATCGACATTGTTATTCCATTTTTAGTTAGGAAATGTTCAAAATTGTCGCTCTAGGGCGACAAAGTGACATATTGTCGCACTAGTGCGACAAAAATAAAACAATAATAAATTAGATAAAAGTAAATGATGCATTGGATTTATCTGGTAATAACCTTGCTATTGCAAATACAGTTGGCATATACGTACATACACTTCAACTTAATCACCATAAACGTATTCACTCTGTAGACTTTGTGTCAAATGTACTCCATGTGTCAAATTATGATTTCTTTGAAAATTTATATTTTGTTCATAAACGTTGTCATGATTACGGTGACATGGGTAACTACAATTTTACTGAATTGTTATAGGCGGGACCAAAGATAATTTTTAAAATTAATTTTTTTCTACAGCTTGACATTGGTCAACAATTGTAAAAAAAATATTGTGTGTATCTCGTCGGATAGAGCTTGTTCGGTGCACTTGTCGAGTTGTTGATCTCTGCTTCGAATCGATCAACAATTTCTCGCCGCGTGCAACAAACAATGCTCTATCCGCACTTGATACACAATAGTTATTTGTGTATCAAGTGCGGATAGAGCATTGTTTGTTGCACGCGGCGAGAAAATTGTTGATCGAGGCGAAGCCGAGATCAACAACTCGACAAGTGCACCGAACAAGCTCTATCCGACGAGATACACACAATATTTTTTCTACAATCGTTGAACAATGCAAAGCTGTAGAAAAAAATTAATTTTCATAATTATCTTTGGTCACTCTTATAACAATTCTGTAAAATTATAGTTACCCATGTCACCGTAATCATGACAACGTTTATGAACAAAATAAAAATTTTCAAAGAAATCATAATTTGACACATGGAGTACATTTGACATATGGAGTACATTTGACATAAAGTCTACAGAGTGAATACGTTTATGGTGATTAAATTGAAATGTATGTACGTATATGCCAACTGTATTTGCAATAGCAAGGTTATTACCAGAAAAATCCAATGCATCATTTACTTCTTTTACCTAATTTATTTTTGTTTTCTTTTTGTCGCACTAGTGCGACAATATGTCACTTTGTCGCCCTAGAGCGACAATTTTGAACATTTCCTAACCAAAAATGGAATAACAATGTCGATATTGTGCAACGATTGTAGAAAAATAACTATTGTTTTATCTCCGGTGGCTATAGAGATTTGTAATTATTTTTGACTAATAGGATTTGTGTCTATTATTTACAAGTTTTGAAAGCTTTCAGCTGAATATATAGTCGATATACAGAGTGGTTTTTATTGGTTGATCATTGGAGCGTAAGAGATATGAAATCTTTAAAATAGCAAAAATTAGTTCATAAAATGTAATATACACAGATTTTCATGTATCAAAACCTGCAAAAACCAGCGGTAATTGCCAATAATTTAAAGAAAAATATGTGTAATAGTATATTCTACAACAAGTAATGGAATGGCACATATTCCACGCGAGCAAAAAGTTTGTAGCCCGAGCGGAAGGCGAGGGCTACGGTTTGCAAGTGTGGGATATGCCATTCCGTTACATGTTGTAGACTATACTTTCTATAACAAGATTTTTGGAAATTATACAAAAATAAAACTGTTGAAAACGTCAAACTCAAATAAATAAAATTAAAACAAACAGACGTAAGCATAATAACTGAATCAAGATACTTCATATATTGCGCTAATATGCGGCTCTGATTCGTTGAAATTATTCCATGGATTGATAGTTGTTCCAATATAGTTTTTAGTTGTAGAATGTGTAGTTTCCAAAACAGTGTTATGGAATAGAATATTCAACAAGTAATGGAATGGCACACATTCCACGTGAGCAAAAAGTTTGTAGTCCGAGTCGTAGGCGAGGGCTACGATTTGCGAGTTATAGAAAAATGATTTTTTTGCACGATTGGTCTTTTTTGTCAACTTACCATGTCTGTTTCCAAGGCGGTATGTTGTTTTTACCGGTTACTAGATTAAACAGAACAGTAAGTAATTTTCTTACAGTTCATTGAACGGTAAGTAAATTTATACTCAGTACAAATGCACAGAAATAATTTAATATTTATTTATTATTGAAATTAAAAGTGCAGTTAGTAATATTACATTTATTTTCATATAAAAGGAGCGAATTATTCTCGCTATTATTTTTCAGGCAGATAAAAGGAATTAGCGTTAACTCCATTTTTTCATCATTTGTAACTAGACGTATTGCCTCTTCATTTGTTACGTAAATAAATTGCCCTTCTCCGTTCCCTTGCGTATGCCCATTCAATATTTTCAATCCATTTTCTTCCAGGAATTCTAGGAGCTTTACTAATTGCTAATTATTTTGTCTTTTGATTTCCCCTTCTTGTCAGTCCCATCTCTAGTGTCAATAATTATTTATTCTTCCTCTATTCTAGCGTTAAAGTCTCCTTCTAATTATAAATTATATGCGTCTATTTCTTCTGTTTGTTCTAGTATTAGATTAATTTCTCCTTTGCTATATATTGTTATTATTTTCCATTTTTCTCCTTCTATTATGAATGTTCGCTTTTACAATTGGTCCATACTTCTTCCCCACGGTAGGCTACCATCGGTAGCTCTTTTAATGTGTTTCTAACGCCGGTTATTATTCCTCCATTAGCTCTTCCCTTTTTGTTTTCCCTATTTGCATATACGCATTTCCATTTAAATTTATTTGACAACTTATTTTCCCAATTTCTCCATTCCTTCTCTTCGATCCAAATTTTTACTAAACCGATAAAATCAAATTCCTCTATAAAATTTCAAAAATCGTTGTCCTTATTTTTTAATCCTGCAATGTTCCAAGAACCTATTTTAGTCGGATTCATATTATTAAGTGCGTTTATTTTCAATCGTGTTTTAGATCATTCTCTTGTGATGGAGCTGTTGGCGTCATTCTTTTATAAAAGGATCTTGTTGCGCTGCCTTTAATTGGCCTCTCGTCGTATTTGTTATAGCTGCTAGTTTCTGGACGATTCATATACGCGGAAATAGGCCCGAAAGTGTTGGTTTCTGTCTCGTCGAATCTGCTTTTCATGGCTTGCATTTGTTCCTCTCTCTTCTGCTTCTTCTTGAACTTTTTCTTACGATAGTCGTCTTTTCTTTTCATTTTTTATGCATCTTTTTTATTACTTCTTCTTTTTCTATTAGCTTACCGTCAACAAAAAACATACTTTAATATTGCATGTTTGCCCTCTTTACGTATCTCTTTCATTAGTGGTATTGGTAGTAGGCCCTTTCTTTCTTCTGCACCATCTGTAGGAAAATCTTCAGAAATTATAACGTTCATTCCTCTCAAAATGTCTATTACTCGCCTCCTTGATATAAATCGTATTAAGACTTGTCTATTTTTTCTGTATATATGTATATTATCTGTCTCCAATATAGATATATCTACTTTTAATGTTTCCTTAATTAAATCTAGGCATACCCTCTCAAATCTCAAATTCTTGCTTGTTTCCCTTTCTATTAATCCGAATATTACTATATTTTTTGTCTGTTAATGCACTGTAGGTCTCTCCATCGTTGTTCATATACATTTATTAATCTCTTATGTTCCTCAAGATATCCTGCTGTTAATGAGATTATTTCTACAATTTCCTTTTTACTATTTTTTATTTACTAGTTTTTAAATCTGCTATTGCCACTAATATCATTTTCATATCCATGACTTTCGCCTATCTCCTATGCAACCTTTCTTTCGCACAAGTGATGCGGTATCAACTACCCAACACTTTAAATTGCAAGCTAAGCGTCGGTGATACAGTACGTCTCTGCCCTACTTAATTCAAACAGTCATCTGTAAAAACCGCTAGCTCTGTGATACTATTAAAAACAAGGTGTCGCTACTTATTTTTATTTGCTGCAAACTAAGTTTCGGTGGTGAAGATATGACACGTTATCTGATAACCTGAGAAAGTAGGAAATTTATTTTATACAGGTTGTTCATTTTAAGTGGTACACTATTGCTATTTCGAGAACTATAAGAGCTACGAGGTCGGTTAAATTAGTAAATAATTTCAAAAATAATCTACAAAAATACAATGAACCTTTCATTTTTATATCTTATTTAAATAATACGGCTTAACAAATGTTATACTTACATTGTAATACTCTTAAAATAATTACTATTGTTATTAATTTTTAAATAATAACAATTAATTTCAAAATACAATGAAATTTATGTACTTTATGGTTAGTTCAGCTTTCTACCACTAGTTAGCGTATTTTAATTTTGGAAGCCCAATACAAATTTTTACATCTGATTTCTATGGTAATTACATTATATAAGTTAACCTAAAAAATTATATTATACGATTTCTACTTTTTCAATTTTTTTCCATCCAGTCTTTTCCTGTTCTTTGGTAATTTAATAAGTAAATTTCATCTTTTCTTTCTCTTTTCGTCCCTCTGCAATACAGTCTTAAATTCCTCTTCTCTACCACATAATCTACATCTCTTTTCCTCTGCTGACAACCAGTACATGTTACTTCTTTCCTCATCCTCGCATCTAAATCGTGCTATTGTAGTGACATTTATAACTTTTAAAAATATCTTGGAATATGTAGTGTCTGTATATTCTTGTATCGTGGGTTATATTTGGTTTCTTGAATTTTGTTGAACTGTTCTTGTTTTTGTGTGTCTCTTTCTCTGTTTTTAATGTTTCTATTATAGTGTCTTCATTTTGTCTGTTTCTATTTCTAAGTCTGACAATCCATTTCTTTCATAATATGCTTTTATAATTATTCCCCATTTCGTGAATTTGAATTTATCTTCATTTGAACGTTTTATTGATTTACAGCATTCCTGTAGTAATGTGTTTTCCGCAACTCTCACTTTTTCTTCGTACTTAACGGCTCTCTTTCCTGTTTCTATTCTTAATTTGTCCATTTTCATTTCTTTCAGTGCTATTGGATAAACATATACACGTTGTTATGGCAGGTTAGTTTGTTTTCCCCGTATCGTCGCCATTTTACCACTGTCCGGCCTGCCACCTACATTCCGGTTTTTTTTCCAATATAGCCAAGAGTACATTTATCTAACCCCAATATCTGATTTGTATGTCTTCGGTTATTTGTTTCTCTTCCCATGCGCATATCTCCGCGCCATACATCAGAATACTATTAATTTTTATGAGAATTGTAGTTGTGTCCAAAAGTTTGTTTATTCAGTATAGGAAGTTTTTGTCGGAATTTGGACAGGAGTTAAACAAAAATCAATCTTCCATGACTAACGTTTCAACTATAATATATATAGAGTTCTACAAATAAAAATGTTGTCAGGTACCAACATCTTTTATAAAATCTCATGAAATTACAATTTGAAAAGTTAGGTTACAAGTGAAAAACATTATATTATATATTTTACGGTAAATTATTTGTAACCTAACTTTTCAAATTGTAATTTCATGAGATTTTATAAAATATGTTAGTACCTGACAACATTTTTATTTGTAGAACTCTGATGATGGCTATATTATAGTTGAAACGTTAGACATGGAAGATTGATTTTTGTTTAACTCCTGTCCAAATTCCGACAAAAACTTCCTATACTATTAATTTTGTTGCCTTGAAATCAATCCCAAGACAAGAAATCTTGAAACACTAGTTTATTTCGATACCACCTCTGAAACTAACAAGACATGACATAAATAGTTTCCCATGGTATTTTTTGCTTCATTTCAAATATATTTCATCGATACAAACACAGACAATTACTGACTACGTAATCATGTAAAAAATAACAATTATGAAAATACCGTTTGAATAATTAGTCTCGAAGTACAACACGACAAGGACGCTGGAACAGCACACACTGCGGAGAGGTGCGGCCGCGGAGAGACGACACCGAATACATTCACAATCACACACTCGCATTGCATTGCCACATAAATCATAGACGTTCCTGCAGGCTCTCATCAATACAATTACCAATTTTATAAAATGCTGGATATTTCGTTTAAGGTCAAACATACGCGCCGAGAGAACGAATGCTTTATTAAAAAAAAAAAACTGCAAATTCTGTATTCTTTAATTATTTTCATGTTCTTTATGGTCCAACAACCGCCATCCGTCAAAGTTTCATGGATTTTTTACAGTGACTTGTACATTGCAATGTCAGATGAAGTACATATTTTCGTTGGGTTCGTTCACTCCCATGAATTTTGTTTTGCAAATTCAAATTTGAATAAATTATTTCTTACAATTATTCTTATCGAAAAACAACACAATTATTACAGTAAGGTCTTTGAATATTCTAGTATTTATATATGTGGATGCAAAGGATAGCTAAAACATTATACTATAAAAAAATATTAGTTGAAGTCTACTTGGTCAAAAATTCAGAACTTTGATAATATGTCTCTCATTCTTATGAACGACTACAGTCATGAAAATAATTCGTATATTTGTAAATATGATGAATAACATACTAAGTTTATTTTCAATAGTTATATCACGAGTGCTAAGAATTTAATCGAATAAATTTGGCATTTCGAACTTAAGCAAAAAATTTTGCTTAAAAAGTGTATAATAATTTGAAAAAATGTTATCTTAAATTATTATGTACGATAACACATTTTTAAAAGCAAAATTTTATAATTAAGCTAGACATCAAATGTATTCGATTCAATTCTTTAGCACGAGGGGTATATGTCAAGATTATTTCATGAATTCATAGCTTAAACTTTAATACTTGCCGAAGAAATTGTACTAAAACGTTGATTTTGACACATTTTCATATAAATAAATCGGTACACATATAAACAAAATACACCATAAAATTTTGTTGTTATAGTGTAGTGTAACTATAGCAATTGTTTGTTTTTCTTTTTTACTAGTCAAATAAATGTCGTAAATTTGTAAATAAAAATAGCTAGAATTGAATAATTCAGCATGTTTAAAGATATAGAAAACCTAAAGGTAAAAAACATGTAAGTATCTTGCTTCTGCAACTAATTGTCCGGCTAAATATGCCTTCAAAATGTTCAAAATTTGCATATAAAAGCTAGCTTCAATTTAATCGCGATTATACAGCATGGCGCTGTTTAATCACTTATCTAAAATGCACAATAATGGAAAATGATACATTCTGATTGGTCAAATTTTTGAGGAATGAAATAATCAATATGAATGTCGCATATAAGAAAAAATCATTTCATTAGCAAATAGGTAGGTAATAATAATATATCACGTCATTTACCCATTTCTGGGTGTGGCACTCCGCTCAAAGTAGATCTCGATATTATGATATATTTTTGCGCGTGAAGTGCGGTTACCAGCCGTGGAATAATGGCCTCCAAGGATGGTAGTGGGGGTAACAAAAATGTTCACTGTTTTTTTGTGTGTGTTTTTTGGAATATTTAAACTCAAAAGTTGGAGAAAAGGGCCGCCAATGTCAAGTACCCCGGTACGGAAAATCGTAGATCTGTGGCTGGTTTTGTTGGCAGGTTTGTGCCCAATACTAGCCAACAGGGTGATGGACGAAGTTGTGAAAGCTTCTACAGGAATTGGATTTCGAAATACCTTTTCTAAAACGATTTGTCGATGATATAATACTGGCAGTACCCGAAAATAAGATAGAATTTAATGGTTTATTTCATCATAAAAAGAAGGGACCGATTATAGGACGATTATTAAAGTACTTAACGTTCAATTTATAATAGTTCCTTTTTAGTGAAATCAAGAAAAACCTGCTAATGAAGGGTATACTTAGGACTATACTGGTCAGGAGTTGAAACCAAATTAATTTTCTATCTTTATAGATCCTATTTGAATTCTCAACGAGCTCAAAGATGAAAGAATACAATCAAAATATCAAAAAACGCAAAAATATCTTTTTTTTCAAAAATTAATTTCTCAAATACGTCATCCCCGATTTTCTTCGCTTTTATTCTGCCCGAAAGTATAAAAGACGAGCTTCACTTCTCTCAATTTTGAAGAATTTCGGTTGATTTTGCAAATTATCCTTATATTGCAATTAATAAAATGAGAAATGCTTTTTTCTTTAAAAAAATTATGTATTTCGTAGCTATAAATATTTATATTAACACATTTATCTGTCTGATAATAAAAATATTTATTATAAGAACAAATTTAAATTATATGCAGGAGCGAGTGCATGCAAAAAAGACTAACTTAATTTACAACTAGACATAGATGGCAGATAGATTTATGGACCAAACTGAAAGTGAAAAATTTTCCCAATTTGTTACCAAAACATTCTTTTTACCTCCCGCCTACCTCTAGGTAAGGGAGGTATTGTTTTTGGTCAAAAAATTGGGTAGTAAGTTTTCAATGAATAAGCACGTTTTAGGATCCCTACAATACGATTTTACTATTTTCGCCATGATGTCTGTATGTATGTATGTATGTATGTTTGTGTGTGTGTAGTTTGTGGCAATTTTTTCGTCTCGCATAACTCAAATACTATAATACCAAAAAATACAATATTGTGAATTTTTGCTTCTTATATTTAAATGAAGAGCTGATTAGATTTTGGATAAAATTGGTCAACCGGAAGTAGCAGTTTACTTGAAGCCCTTAACAGTTTTTCGTGAAAAACACGGTGAAATTTCCTTTTTTAACAATTTATGTTATTTTGAAAGTTGAAGAATATTTAATTTTACATGTGTTTTGATTACACTAATTTTATTAATTTTCATTAGATTTAGAGATAATAAAATATAAAGAAATTAGATTTCACAAATCATGCATTCCTAGTACACCGTGGAAAAAATTTCAATTTTTTACGAAATCTGACACATGACATTGTGATTGTGAAGCTGTTTTCTTATTGAAATATATGTCAAAAAATTAAATAAAAATACGAAATAAAATTAAATTTCTGAAATATAAATAGAAAATAAATAAATAAGAAGGTATGTTTCTGTATCATCAAGTACTATTTTGTATATTTTAAGAGTAGTATTGGGCGGGAGGTTATGTGTTGGGTACATCAGATTTTTTCTTTTAATTTACTATTCAATAATTGTTAGTGAATAATAGCAAATTTGGGTAGATTTTAAGAGTATTTCGGTAGATCTACCGATAAATCGATACGCATGCGCAGTAAATTTTCTCTCGCACTAAATCGACGACAAAACTGCACATTGTAGTAGCTACAAACTCGTAAAAAAAGTGTTATTACCTAACTGAGACTGTAGATTCCATAGCATTTTTCCGGTTAATTATAAATGAAAATAGATTAATCAAATTTTAACGGCCATATCTCCATAATGACTGCAAAAACATAGACCAAAATTTAGAGAAATGAAGCTCGTCTTTTATGCTTTTGGGCACAACAAAAAAGAAGAAAATCGGGGATGATGTATTTGAGAAAATAATTTTTGAAAAAAAAAGGCATTTTCATGTTTTTCGGTATTCTGATTGTTTTCTTTGTCTTTGAGCATGTTGCGCATTCAAATAGTATCTATAAAGATATAAAATTAAAAAAGTACTTCAATAATCGTCCTACAATCGGTCCCTAACTTCTTTTTACTATGAAAAAAGCCATTAAAATAATTTTCACCAAAATCGGAGAGGGTTGGTTATTTTTGGCCGATTATAGATAGAATGACCCAACTATGATAAACATATTGTATTCACAGTAGAGAATGAAAACAAAAACAGGGTCATTCTGTTCATACTTAACCAACAAAATTTCCGAAAATCTCCGATTTATCTATAAATGCTTTTACTTGCTTTGTTTTATTCAAAAACTAAGAAAAATACCAATTTCTATTTTTTTTTCTTGAATATTTTGCATTTAATCATTGGAAAAATGCTTTTAGTGAAAATTACAACTACCTGTGCGTGTGATATAAACTAATTACAAAATAATATTACAATTTTTAAACAAAATTATGTATGCATACTTTTTAGGTTCTCTGGGGTCCATTGAAAGGGAAAATGACAAATATAAATTTTTGTTTCGTATTACAAATATATTTTTGACGGTTTAATATTGAAATTAGAGTTTTTCATTTTTGAAATTATTTTATCTATACTGATACTTAATAACTTTTTTATAAACATAATAGCTCCGTGGTAACGTGTCGGACTGTGGATCGTGAGATCCTCAGTTCGAATCCCACTGCCGACAGTTACAAATTTAAATTTACCCCTGTGGCTCCCCCTCCACTAACATCCTTGGGGGCTATGATTTGACGGCTGGTAACCGCACTTCATACGCAAAAATATATCACCTACCGAGATCTGCGTAAGCAGAGTGCCACACCCGTAATGGGTAAAAGGCGTGATGATATATTATTATTATTATTATTTTATTATAAACATCACCTATCAGTATAAACATAATCTATATTATCCGTTACAAGTGTTCAATTAGTATATTGTACAACGAGCATAGAATGGTACTCATTTCCTACGAGTATGAAAGTTTGTAGCATGAGCCGAAGGCGAATGCTGCAAATCATACGAGTATGAAATGGACATTCCATGCAAGTTGTACACTATACTTTATCTACGACCACGATATTATTTCCTAATTAATTTATTTATAATAATAAATTTGTCCCGCTCTTACCATTCCAATATTTGACAATTCTAAATAAGTATCCTAGCAATGGCACCTGTACTTAAATGAACTGATGTGTATTGAAATACTCACAAAACAAATTCATTTCGCACGATGCTTACAATGTACCTAATATCCCTAGCAACAACAAACATACAATGAGCAGATTGTTCAGTGGTCGTAGAAAAAATTATTTATTTATTAATATATCTTTAAATTATTTATATAAATATACAGGGTGTTTCAGGACTAGTGTAACAAACTTTAACAGCTTATTCTTGAGGTCATTTTGAGCTAAAAATGTCATACGAACATATGTCCTATTCCTTCTAGTTACCAAAATACAAGAGGTTGAAGTTCTATAAATAATACGAAATATTCTAATTTCTGAAATCAAGGTACTTTCGGAAAACAAGAGTTTTATTGAAAAGTCATATCTTATTTGTCTTAATTAAAAATTGTTGTACTTTTGATTGTATTTTTGTTTCATAATGGATGGTTATAGTACTGCTGAATATGCAGATATGATATTTATTTATGTATTATGTAATGGTAATACCCGTTACGCGTCTAGAGAATACCAAGACAGATACCCAAACAGACGCCAACCTTCCCATGTTGTTGTTATGTTCTGTGTTTCGAATTTTTTTATTTGTCTATTTAATTGTGTCATTGTGTGTTTTGTTCTCTAAATTGTATTCGTTAATATTAATAAATAAAATTAATTAAGACAAATAAGGTATGACTTTTCAATAAAACTCTTGTTTTCCGAAAGTACTTTGATTACAGAAATTAGAAAATTTCGTATTATTTGTAGAACTTCAACCTCTTGTATTTTGGTAACTAGAAGGAATAAGACATATGTTCATATGATCTTTTTGGCTCAAAATGACCTCAGGAATAAGCTGTTAAAGTTTGTTACACTAGTCTTGAAACACCCTGTATATTACTAATAAATAAGGTTGTAAAAAATAAATTTAAATTTTTTTTCAGTATAAGGGACACATCTGAGTAGTATAACAGTGAGAGTTCTGGCTCACTTCAAGGTCAAATCCCTCTAGAGGTCCTGGTGCAAGGTCACCCATGCTATGGAGATGTCGTCCACCCTGGAAGACGTGGGTCGGCGGTGGTGGTGGTGGTCGTCGGCGTTGCGGAGTGTGGATGGTGGGGGATGCTGCGTTATGTTTCCTGTGTCGGTATCGGAAGCGCTGGCGAAATGGTGGCGGAGTCGGAATCGGAGGCGGAAGTAGAGGCGATACCGATTCCGGCGGCGTTATCTGCACCGGAAACGTTATCGCATCCGTCTCCGATTGCGGAGGCGGTATTGGTTCCGGTGGCGGTATCTGTACCGGAAACGTTATCGCTTTCGTCTCCGATTGCGGAGGCGGTACTGGTTCCGGCGGCGGTATCTGCACCGGAAACGTTATCGCTTCCGTCTCCGATTGCGGAGGCGGTACTGGTTCCGGCGGCGGTATCTGTACCGGAAACGTTATCGCTTCCGTCTCCGATTGCGGAGGCGGTACTGGTTCCGGCGGCGGTATCTGCACCGGAAACGTTATCGCTTCCGTCTCCGATTGCGGAGGCGGTACTGGTTCCGGTGGCGGTATCTGTACCGGAAACGTTATCGCTTCCCTCTCCGATTGCGGAGGCGGTACTGGTTCCGGTGGCGGTATCTGTACCGGAAACGTTATCGCTTCCGTCTCCGATTGCGGAGGCGGTACTGGTTCCGGTGGCGGTATCTGTACCGGAAACGTTATCGCTTCCGTCTCCGATTGCGGAGGCGGTACTGGTTCCGGTGGCGGTATCTGTACCGGAAACGTTATCGCTTCCGTCTCCGATTGCGGAGGCGGTACTGGTTCCGGTGGCGGTATCTGTACCGGAAACGTTATCGCTTCCGTCTCCGATTGCGGAGGCGGTACTGGTTCCGGCGGCGGTATCTGTACCGGAAACGTTATCGCTTCCCTCTCCGATTGCGGAGGCGGTACTGGTTCCGGTGGCGGTATCTGTACCGGAAACGTTATCGCTTCCGTCTCCGATTGCGGAGGCGGTACTGGTTCCGGCGGCGGTATCTGTACCGGAAACGTTATCGCTTCCGTCTCCGATTGCGGAGGCGGTACTGGTTCCGGTTGCGGTATCTGTACCGGAAACGTTATCGCTTCCGTCTCCGATTGCGGAGGCGGTATTGGTTCCGGCGGCGGTATCTGCACCGGAAACGTTATCGCTTCCGTCTCCGATTGCGGAGGCGGTACTGGTTCCGGTGGCGGTATCTGTACCGGAAACGTTATCGCTTCCGTCTCCGATTGCGGAGGCGGTACTGGTTCCGGCGGCGGTATCTGTACCGGAAACGTTATCGCTTCCGTCTCCGATTGCGGAGGCGGTACTGGTTCCGGCGGCGGTATCTGCACCGGAAACGTTATCGCTTCTGTCTCCGATTGCGGAGGCGGTACTGGTTCCGGCGGCGGTATCTGTACCGGAAACGTTATCGCTTCCGTCTCCGATTGCGGAGGCGGTACTGGTTCCGGCGGCGGTATCTGTACCGGAAACGTTATCGCTTCCGTCTCCGATTGCGGAGGCGGTACTGGTTCCGGCGGCGGTATCTGTACCGGAAACGTTATCGCTTCTGTCTCCGATTGCGGAGGCGGTACTGGTTCCGGCGGCGGTATCTGCACCGGAAACGTTATCGCTTCTGTCTCCGATTGCGGAGGCGGTACTGGTTCCGGCGGCGGTATCTGCACCGGAAACGTTATCGCTTCTGTCTCCGATTGCGGAGGCGGTACTGGTTCCGGCGGCGGTATCTGTACCGGAAAAGTTATCGCTTCCGTCTCCGATTGCGGAGGCGGTACTGGTTCCGGCGGCGGTATCTGCACCGGAAACGTTATCGCTTCTGTCTCCGATTGCGGAGGCGGTACTGGTTCCGGCGGCGGTATCTGCACCGGAAACGTTATCGCTTCTGTCTCCGATTGCGGAGGCGGTACTGGTTCCGGCGGCGGTATCTGTACCGGAAACGTTATCGCTTCCGTCTCCGATTGCGGAGGCGGTACTGGTTCCGGCGGCGGTATCTGCACCGGAAACGTTATCGCTTCTGTCTCCGATTGCGGAGGCGGTACTGGTTCCGGCGGCGGTATCGTTACCGGAAACGTTATCGCTTCCGTCTCCGATTGCGGAGGCAGAGGGTGGGGAACTGTTGCGATCATAGTTAAAAGCAGTAGTTTTTAGTTAGTTGTTCTTGCACGAGTGTGTATATGTATGAGCTGCCCGCCATGTTATAGAGTTTTTTTTTATATTTGATTTTTTTAGTGGTATTGAATAAAGAGTTATGTCTGAATTAAATTTATTTGGCTGCATTTATTGTAAAAATTTGAAGTGTAGAGGGCTACCAAAAAAATGTCCGGGATGTCATGGAGAATTTTGCTGGACTTTTGTGCCACCAAGTGGTTACAATGATGGTACTATTACGTGTTATAGAAAAGCATGCCCGTACTATCAAGGTTCTCTTAACGTATACCGGTATCATCCCAAGTTAGAAGAAAAAGATTTAAATTTGAAAAAGGAAGCAGAAAAAGAAATTAAAGAAGGATAAATAGTTGAAGCGGACTAAATTTTATTGATCATCTGGAACAAAATTGGGGCAAAAAACGAAAGATAATTCAAAAAATCTAATGTGGCCAGCATATAACATCCCGCTTAAACAATTATTTTTATACGGTGCAAAATAGAAAAAAAGTTCCAAATAAAAATTGTATCCTTTTTTATTTAATATCTTTTTACCTCCCGCCTACCTCTAGGTAAGGGAGGTATTGTTTTTGGTCAAAAAATTGGGTAGTGAGTTTTCAATGAATAAGCACGTTTTAAGGTCCCTACAATACGATTTTACTATTTTCGCGATGATGTCTGTATGTATGTATGTATGTATGTATGTATGTATGTATGTATGTATGTATGTATGTGTGTGTGTGTGTAGTCTGTGGCAATTTTTTCGTCTCGCATAACTCAAATACTATAATACCAAAAAATACAATTTTGTGAATTATTGCTTCTTATATTTAAATGAAGAGCTGATTAGATTTTGGATAAAATTGGTCAACCGGAAGTAGAAGTTTACTTGAAGCCCTTAACAGTTTTTTGTGAAAAATACGGTTAAATTTCCTTTTTCAACAATTTATGTTATTTTCAAAGTTGAAGAATATTTAATTTTACATGTATTTTGATTATACTAATTTTATTAATTTTCATTAGATTTAGAGATAATAAAATATAAAGAAATTAGATTTCACAAATCTTGCATTCCTAGTACACCATGGAAACATTTAAAAATTTTCAATTTTTTCTTCGAAATGTGACACATGTCATTGTGATTGTGAAGCTGTTTTCTTAGTGAAATATATGTCAAAAAATGCAATAAATATACGAAAGAAAATTTAAATTCTCAAATATACTTAGAAAATAAACAAATAAGAAGGTATGTATTTGTATCAAATACTATTTTGTACTGTTTAAGAGTAGTATTGGGCGGGAGGTTATGTGCTGGACACATCAGATTTTTTATAATAACAAAATCTATTCTAACTCAAATTTTACTGCGATATACTCAAAATACATTATGGGCCTTCAAGTAAACTACAACTTCCGGTTGATGGTCAGTCACCAAAATCTAACCAGTTCTTAATGTGGACATGCAGGGTCTAAATATTAAGTTAAAAAATGGTATTGTATTAGAATCTGTTGTGGCCACCACATAACTTCCCAAATTTTTAATTTCAGAACAGTGCATATTATAGGAAAAAAATTCAAATAAAAATTATAGCCTATACTATTCTACATATTTTATTATGACAAAATTTACTGCAACTCAATTATTTACAGAAATATACCCAAAAAACTTGATAAGTCTAAAGTAAACTACCACTTCCGGTTTACAGATTGATAGCAAAATCTAATCAGCTCGCAACCTCAACATAGTAATTTTAAATATGAAATTTAAAAATGATATCTTTATTAGATTTTGAGTTATCGTGGACGAAAATCGCCACACAGACTAACACACACACACACACACACACAGACAGACGTCATCGTGAAAATAGTAAAATCATGTTCTAGGGACCCCAAAACGTGATTATCCGTTGAAAACTCACTACCGAAAATTTTGACCCGTCACAATACATCCCTTACATATATGTGCGGAAGGTAAAAATAGGGTTATAAAAATTATTTTTTCGTGGCATGTTTACTATGCTTAATCTGGTTTTGGAATATGCTGATACAAAATGTTAATCAAAAAGCGGATCATAGGCATTTAATATATTTGTCTTTTTTATAATGCACCCTCCTATCCAAATACCTGGATGCGCCACTGCAACTGCCCTTAGAGGTGCTGCCACTCTAGTGACCAGTGGTATATGGAACAACAATAAATGTATATTCATATATAATTACTGTTGCGGGTTATAAATGATTTGAAATATCATCGAGAGTAAGATTTACTTGTCTTTTTGAATGATGTATTCTATTTGGACGGATTAAGTCATTGTAAGTTTCTATTTTTTCATTAAAAAGTAAAAGTTTCAGATGGTGCTAGTCTTTGAGTATAAGGTTAGGTTATTTGTTTAATGTTGTTATGGATATAAGAGGTAATCGCAGTGCTAGCACTGATGTCAGATCGGTGCTAAGAGTTTGGTATTAAATAGTTTTGAAAATAGAGTTAGCGGTAACACTAATACCGGTATTAGCGCTAACATTCTTTCGAGAATTCGGCTGTTAATGTTTTAGCTGCATAATGCATAATTATTTATTTGAAGTTTATTTTTGTTAATTGTATTAGGTCCTCATTCAATATTGTAATAAATGTTTTATAAAAATGTCCATATTTTTTTCATGTCCATCATTTTTATGTACTATATCACTAGTTGACAACCCTAGCAGCGACACTCGCAGTCGAAACCTTTGATCTTCATGTCGCATCGACCGATAACCTTGAGCCGAGCGGCCATATTGCCAATTGCGTTATTACCTTTTAGAACTTGTATTTTAATACACAACATACTATTGTAACTTTCTAACCTAAAAGCTATCAAAGCTATACTATCACATAATCATCTATAAAAGACAGAATTCATTTTACAGTTCTACTATAATCCTAGTTGTAGAAAACCTAGAGAACGCCACTGCACTTAGTTCGCCGTCTTTGGCAAGCAAGCTGTGAATGCTGAACACTTTTCATCGCTCTATTCTCTTCATTGTAATTTCATAAAGGTCAGTCGCAACAATCATCAAGTAGAGAGGAATTTCACAGTATCGCCTTTGGGCGCATTGGTATTATAATTGAGTGACGTTTGCTCAAGTACCAAACCCCAAGTATGTAGGCATGTGTAATGTGCAGAAATAATTACAAGTTTGTGCTGTATAGATGTCACGGACAACTTCTTCTCGAACTATTTTATTTATTGTGTGGTAAGAAATCTGTAAGTTTCATTGGTAATTATGGATCTATCTATAGATGATATAAATGATACTTCACAAGAATAATGCTTAATATAACGCCTTGCTTTCATTCTTAAAGTTAAGCTGCTAGTACCAGCTATTTCGATTCTTTCAGCTTATACCGAGAGACAATAACTTTGACATGGCAACAATGTGCTGTACGTGATTTAAGAAGCAACAAATACCTAGAAAATATATATATATATATATATATATATATATATATATATATATATATATATATATAATGATTATTTCACTCATTACAAATTTGACCAATCAGAATGCCTCATTTTCCATTGTTGTACATTTTAGATAAGTGAATAAACAGCATGGTGCTGTTTATTCGCGATTAAATTGAAGCTACTTTTTATATGCAAATTTTGAAAATTTCGAAGGCATATTTAGCCGGATAATTAGTTGCAGAAGCAAGATACTTACATGTTTTTTATCTTTAGGTTTTCTATATCTTTAAACATGCTGAATTATTCAATTCTAGCTATTTTTATTTACAAATTTACGACATTTATTTGACTAGTAAAAAAGAAAAACAAACAATTGCTATAGTTACACTACACTATAACAACAAAATTTTATGGTGTATTTTGTTTATATGTGTACCGATTTATTTATATGAAAATGTGTCAAAATCAACGTTTTAGTACAATTTCTTCGGCAAGTATTAAAGTTTAAGCTATGAATTCATGAAATAATCTTGACATATACCCCTCGTGCTAAAGAATTGAATCGAATACATTTGATGTCTAGCTTAATTATAAAATTTTGCTTTTAAAAAAGTGTTACCGTACATAATAATTTAAGATAAAATCCCTCGACCTGCGGTCTCGTTATTTTTTCAAATTATTATGTACTCAAACACTTTTTAAGCAAAATTTTATGCATAAGCTAGACATGTCAAATTTAATCGATTGAATTCTCAGCACTCGTGATATAACTATTGAATATATCATCACGCCTTTTACCCATTATGGATGTGGCACTCTGCTTACGCAGATCTCGGTAAGTGATATATTTTTACGTATGAAGTGCGGTTACCAGCCGTCAAATCATAGCCCCCAAAGATGTTAGTGTTTACCACAGGGGTAAATTTAAATTGGCAATTATCGACAGTTGGATTCGAACTGAGGATCCAGGATACCACGGAGCTATTTACATTTGAAAGATAAACTGTGTCTGTGTAGTGAAAAAAGAATATTTATAGCAATAATTTCGATTTATATAAACTACGAAACTAATACAAATATACCTAATGGAAAATATAGAACACCCCCCCCCCCCCCCTACCCTCCTGAGCACTTACATGTTACTCTAATTTTACTTCATATTTTATAAAGAAATGTATTTTAAAATTGATTCGATTATATAATTTACAAAATGTAAAATAAGAACTGTGATTTAGATATTCACTAATAATTGGCAGGCGTAAAGTAATTCAAGCAAATAACCTACAAATTAATTTATTTTTAACTCTTTCTTCAACTACATACAATGGAAAGATCTTTGAGCGCTCAGAATGCTACAAACGTGGCTTAAAAGGGTTCTACCCCAAAATACCAAATTCCCAAAATCCCCAAATTTACATGACTCTAATTCTAAAGCTGGTTTATTTGTATTTAATTTTTATTTTCTGTACTATTTAGAACATAAAAATGAGTAAGAAATACTTATTCAATTATTAGCAGTTAGTAATCTTCCTATTTCTTTCCCATATTAATTCATTAAAATAAAATTTATTCACTGATTCAAATGGCGATATTAAATCTCTTTAACTTTTATTTGAATCATTTTTTCTCTAATATTATTAGGGAAGCAGGGAAATGCATATGTATTATTTAAGAAATGAAATGCTTATGATCGATTGTGTAGTCAGCAGCCTGTATAAATATTTCGAAAAAAAAATTTAAATTAAAAATCTCGGTAATATAAAGATAGCAGTAACATGTGTTTTCAAAAATATTTAGGTATTAACGGCATGAAACATAAAATGGATAACCTTTAATTTTTTTTATTTTTATTTACAAAAAAAACTATTGTATGTACTTTTGACGAATTATTTTGGAAATTCCACAAGTCTGTCGCATGTAAACTTTTTTTATTTTATTTTATATACGAGTACATGCCAAATTTTAGCATAATTTGATTTTTCCTGAACTTTTTTACTTTGCAAATAAGAAAAAGCACAAGAGACAGTAATTTATTTCAGTATGAAGAATATTCGGGATTTTGGATATTCGAGATTTTGGGATTCGGGATTTTGGGCCGCTCCCGCTTAAAAGATCTACAAGGTGCAATGTTAGATTATATGTACTAGCATTGTTAAGTATTCATCGAAATATAATAACTAAACATATAATCAGTTTTCATTAATACTGTTATTGACATTAATGCCCGACCGTTACATTATTGTTATTATAACTGCCCAGGTAGCTAGGCAGTTATATAACATATAACGCCCTCGGGCGTTATAAATTTGACGTTGTTGCTATTGGACACATAATACACAAACACTGACTTCTGTTGGCAGATAAAAACAAACACTAACTTATATTGGCAGGTAGAAATTGTAAATAAATAAGAATATTGCGTTACCTAGTTACAGTGTTTGCACGCAAATAGATTAATCTATTTAACAAAATGCAATGATAGGATAAAACGATAAAAAATCTTTTATAAAATTATATATCGGTCGGACATTAAACGTTGAACGCACCACGGGCGTTAAATAGATAATAATGCTTTCGATCGACGTACACACCTCGGAGCAGAGGCCCTCGGCAGCACACGGTTGTCCTCACGCATTATTGCCCTTAACTCCCGTAATACGAAAATTACTATTTTAGCAGAAAAAATCACAGATTAAAATTTAATTAATTTTGGTCTTAGTTCTTATTCGACATTTTTTTCGTTGTTACATTATATTACCTGTTGCCTTATATCTTTTATAATATTAGTAGATATAATCTATAGTGTGTATTGAAGAATAATATATAATTCAATATATTTTATTGTAATTATACATATTTATGTTTATTAAACAAAATTCTCGGAATTGCTTTTTGTCCCACCTACGCCCATGAATAGAATAGAAGACAAAGTTGAAAGAGGCCGAGGCTCATAAGGGGTGTAATATTAAAGATGATGGTGATTGTAGCACGGCGAACGTTACTGAAACTTAGGGGTTAACAATTAAAACACACAAACACTATTAAGAATGATAAAAAATTATATTTTAATTAATAGGAAACCGATGAATTGAACAATTTAGAAACAAATTACAAATAATACAACGGCGACAACGAATGAATATGTTAACTTAGTTCCATTTACTAAAACATATTTAACAAACAAAATTATGTAAATTCTACATCTTGTAGCGTACTGCAGACGTGAAGACGTCTGCTCAGTTCAAGAACCAAAAACTAACTCTCTTCTTGTGCTAGCTAAACACACGCATCTACCCCATAAGCTGGTACGTGCAGGGAGAAGGGAAAACGTTTCCCACAGAACTAAAACAAAAATTACATAAAAACTAAAACCTTATCTAGGGTTCGACGAGGCCTCTTCATAAACCTGTCAACCCCAGATGACATCTTAAGCCGATATTTCAGAATATTTGCCGCGATAAACTCAAATGACTATTTATGATAACTAAAATTTTAACACACATGTGTAGCAATAAATTAAACTCAAGAAAGCAAGAACTCCTGTCAAGACGATTTTCGATGCGTTCAAGTCCCAACTCAGTTTGAAACTTGATATTTAAAAAATCGTTTTGACAGTAAAAACAATAAATCGTATTCTGAATGTTCGCCTTGTTAAATGATACTTCATTATAAAAAAATATTTTATAAATTATTTTTATTCACATATTTGTCGATTGGTAATATGAAATAATTCACAAAAATTGTATAAATGAATATTTGTGCACTACTATCGAAAATCCTTTACTTTTTGTTTCAACGTTCAATGGGTATAATCGTATTAGACTAATTTACACTTTCTTTTCTTTGTAACGAAATATTTGAAAATAATATACTGTAAAGTTCGTGGGGTTCAAAAGTTTTTATTTAAAAAAAAAGAAATATTATTAATAACATATAACTAATAATTATTATAATGAAGAGTAAAAGTTAATTAACACTATATTTGAAGACTAAAATAACGAATACAAAAAACTTATACACCAACACTTATCACTACTGTAAACAAAGTCATCCATTTTCAACATACGAGTATGTATTTTAAATCCTTTAAAATTAATCATTATTAATAAAGTATTGCTTAAATCAGGATTGGAAGTTCAAAAATAATGTATATGTCGTAGGCACTTAGAATAATTCGTCATGTAGATGAATTTTACTTCATTTTTCTATTTGACTGGCGGAATCAGGCAATTAGACGAAACATCGCACATTTCTCTATTTGCCGGGCGCTGTTTAGGCATTTAGAGGAATCATTCATAATATTATAAACAATTTTATTAACAAAGTTTACTTATTTGTTAAAACAAGGTGCCGCAAAAAATGTAATTGCAAAAAAACAATGCCAAACAAAACGATGTGCCTGCTTCAAAGCAGGTATTTTATGAAATTCACGATGCCATTTATCGGCACCTTGCTTTAACAAATAAGTGAAATTTGTTAATAAAATTGTTCACAATATTACGAATGATACCTAAACCACAGTATAGGAGCTACAAGCAGTAGTCGCACTCTCTGTCGGCACCTTTGATGTTTTGTACCATGTCAGATGTTCTTGCGCATCCTATGCCCCGCTCTGTGGACTGAACGGCTCAGCGGGCGGCAGGCAGGGTCGGACTGGAGGAAAAAGGCAGACCGAGAAAAATAGAGTTGAGGGCCCTATTCTCTATGTAAAACGATGGTTTTACTTGGGTTCATACCAATACAGCAAAAAAATAATTAATAAGACCGTTTCACTGGTAACAAATGAATAATTTATGTAATTTTTAAATAATAAAAATTATAATTATTCGTTTTTTGTTAAATATTTAAAAATCAGCACAATTAACACAGAAAATTAATAATGCCTACATTAACAAATTTTTGGGTTCTGTACTAGATGAGGCTCGGGCTAGGGTATCGTATCGAAAATTTCCAATAGGTCTTGCTCAACATTCAACATAATCAAAGCTTGCAATATATCTTCCCCTATATTGGAGCATAAACGTGATTTTATTAATTTTTAAATTAAACCACCTGTGTACACTTCTCATTAGTTTTCAGACATAGTTGAGTTTTCGTCATCCCATGTTGAAATAAGTTTCGCTAAAATTTAATAATTAATTTTTCAAATCTACATTAGCAACATTAATACGTTTTAGAATCAACTTAAAAATTTCTTTATTTTCTTGATTTTGAATAGTTCTTTAATACTGTTAAAATTTCTAGAATTAAGATTAGTGATGCAACGTGATGATATATTTATTTTTATTTTTCGATTACGATTAACAATTTTGATAATCGCCGATTTCGATTACGATTATTTAGTACAAATAGTTAATATAATAGTATCACAATAAAAATTAACAATTTATTGTAAAATAATTTAATTATTTATTAGTTTCGATTATAAAATAAGAAAGTCGGACCCTTTTTAATTACAAAAAAAAGACTTCACATGTTTACTGTCTATGCCAACATTTACGTGTATATAAATTAATATTGAATTATTTTGTATAAAATTTAATTTATAAATATCGTCTTGCCCAAGGGCCCAAAAGAAGGCTAGGGCCCACCGAGAAATTTCTCGGCATCTCGGTGGGTTCAGTCCGACCCTGGCGGCAGGCGATCAATACTGAAATTTTTAGTCCACAGAGCGGGACTTATCGCTTCAAGGCCAAATTTTCATGAGACAAAAAAACCCTGGGAGTGCGACTACTGCTTGAAGCTCTTATACTGTGCCTAAACCGCGCCCAGCAAATGGAGAAATGCGCGATTTTTCGTCTAATTGCCAGATTCCTCTAGTCAAATAGAAGAATGAAGTAAAATTCATCTAATTGCCGGCATTTCGCTAAATGCCTAGACATTTAGCTAAATGCCTACGACATATACAGGGTGTTCATTTTAAGTGGTACACTATTACTATTTCGAGAACTATGAGAGCTACGAGGTCGTTTAAATTAGCAAACAATTTCTATATTATATGACAATTAAAATGAGCGAAACAAGAATTTTTTTAGACCAGTGGTTCTCAAAATACGGGGTGCAACTTTCATATTTTAAATGGCAACCTACTTTTTTTATTTGCTTATTTGAATTAGTATTTTTTTCTGAATTCAATGATATTCACATGTAATGACCAAATAAAACAAAATATTGGAGAAAAATGCAAAATTAAAAATGTGTCATTTTTATTTAAATATGCATATACAAAGTTTGCCATAGAAGAAAACAAATAAATCATATGCAGAAATAATTGAAAGAACTGTAATTAAGAGAATAATTATTAATTTAGTTGTTACAATACAGAAATACAGAGATACACTTAAAAAAACTAATAATAAAAATTGTTTGATTTATTTGTTTTCTTCCATGGCAAACTTTGCATATGCAAATTTAAATAAAAAGATATATTTTTAATTTTGCGTTTTTCTCAAATATTTTGTATTATTTGTTCATTACATGTGAATATCATTGAATTCAGAAAAAAATACTGAATCGAATAATAATTTGTTTTTTTCCATGGCAAACTTTGTATATGCATATTTAAATAAAAATGATACATTTTTAATTTTGCATTTTTCTCCAATATTTTGTATTATTTGTTCATTGTATGTGAATATTATTGTATTCAGAAAAAAATACTGAATCGAATAAGTAACTAAAAAAAGTAGGTTTGCATTTAAAATAAGAAAGTTGCATCCCGCATTTTGAGAACCACTGGTCTAAAAAAATTCTTATTTCGCTCATTTTAATTGTCATATAATATAGAAATTGTTTGCTAATTTAACTGACCTCGTAGCTCTTATAGTTCTCGAAATAGCAATAGTGTACCACTTAAAATGAACACCCTGTATACCACAGGATTGAAGTACCTTTAATCGGTGCAGTATTAACTCAGCCGTGTAGATTCAGCCGAAACTACCTGAGCAACCCTTCCACGAAATTTGCGTTCCTTTCTCACAGCATGAGACCATGGGCGTAGAACACTTTATTTTGATAAATTTTTAGGGGGACAAGATTGCTTGTAATACTCACACTAATATTTCAACAAATGATAACATGTAGATAATCTCATTCTGGCCAATGGGCAGCAGGTTTTATCTTCACTAAATAATTTTATTATAAAATGTACTAAAGTAGATTTTGACCACTAGGTACTCATCATCGTTACAAACTAATATATCAAATTAAGGGCCTACTTTCCTACTAATTTTAGGCAAATAAGCTTCAAATCAAAAATGTACCTAAAGAGTATAAAATTCTGTATCTGCCTCAATTAGCGAAATTTATTGATAATATATATGTTACATATGTTGAGCGTTTTTTTTCTTGTAATTTGGGCGTAACTGTTGTGAAATTTTAAATTTTGTAATTATAAATTGTTTTATTTTACTAATGTACATTTTTTAACAATAATATTTGTTTAGTTTATGTTTGTTAGTGTTTCATGTTTTTTTACTGTCGTTATGCTTTTTTATTTCGATATATTTATCTTATTTTTATTGTACGTTTGGTAATTAAATATTATGATTTAATATATTATTTTTTATTTATTATTTGACTACCAAGACCACTCACATAAGTATTTCCCTCAAAAAATAAAATCTCCTTTCACTAATTGTCACCCAAATAATCAAACAATAATCAGGCAAAATACATACAATAAAATTATGTATTTCAAGCAAGTATTACATGCAATCTTGTCCCCTAAAAATTTATCAAAATAAAGTGTTCTACGCCCATGGTCTCCTGCTGTGAAAAAGGAACGAAAATTTCCTGGAAGGGTTACGCAGGTACTTTCGGCTGAATCTACACGGCTGAGTTAATACGACACCCCTTTAATCACTCAGGTGAGTATTTCCCTCGCCTACGGCTCATGAAATAAACTTCCCTTTTAGGATTAAGTCATGCATTTCTGCCCATTGGTATATAAACTACAATTTTTTGATAGTCTACATCTACATAGTAACAAGAAATTCATACATCCATTACAACCTCCCAATAAATAATCAAGTCCACTCCACATATTTCTCAACCTTAATTCAAATTAACGAAACAATATCTTAAATAACAATACATTCACCGACGTAGTAAATGTCAGCTGCCAACAACCAACCTGCGAGGTGTAAGGTAATGAGGCTCCGCGCTGCAAAGTAAAACCAAAGCGTCATGGAGAGTGAAAGGATCTACAGGCAGACAACGAGACTCATATAGGCATAGCGACATAGCGACCAAGTGCTGGAATGCGTGCAAGAGTCGCTGTTGTTGGTTGTTGCACGTTGACACGTGCCACGTGACTGGAAACTGCAACAGGTGCATTTGCATTCAAGACTTGTGTGTTCATTCAGTCCAAGGAGAGAGTAGAGCAACTTTATATTTTTACTTTCTTGTTATAAGGAAATATAGGGATCATTATAAAAATAATTGATGATATTCTGAGGGTCTCAATGATGTTTGGGTGAATGTGTAGATGGATATACATATATCCAATGTTCAATGGTGTTTCACTCTTGATCTTGTCTTGAAATCAAGACAAGACCATACTAGAAGTATTTTATATTTCCCAAGACAAGACAAGAACGTATCATCAAGAATCAAGATTGCTTGCCAAGAATAGTATATTCTACAACAAGTAATGGAATGGCATATATTCCACGAGAGCAAAAGTTTATATTCCGAGCCGAAGGCGAGGGCTACGGTTTGCGAGCGTGGGATATGCCATTCCGTTACATGTTGTAATGTAGACTATACTTTCTATAAAAAGGTTTTGGAAATTATACAAAAATACAAATATAAAACTGTTGAAAACGTCAAACTCAAATAAATCAAATTAAAACAAACAGACGTAACCATAGTAACTGAACCAAGAAACTTCATATATCGCGCTAATATGCGGCCTTGATTCGTCGAAAATATTCTATACGCAGCGTATGGAATGTTAGAGATTCCATAACTATTTTTAGTTGTGGAATGCCCAGTGTTATAGAAAGACAGTTCCACAATGGAGGGTTATACAGAAGCAAATTTTCATGCTGCCATCTATTGATATTTTCATGGAACTACGATGAAATTCACGTGGACGAAATACAAACAATACGCTGTCAAAATGACAGTTCTTGAAATGATGCTAAATATAAAAAATAAAGTGTGTGTGTATGGTTTGTGCAATAGTGACTCCCGTTATTATTATAAATAATATATGGTCAGTGTTTCATTTATTAAGTTTCCTAAATAATAAAGTTCAAAAATAAAAACATAACCTTGTTAAAACACCATCTCAAACGCCAAAACATGGATGTTTGTACGTATTATGAACTTCCATCTCAACTTTTACTTCATCTTCCTCTTTCTTGTCTGTGACGTCAAAATCATAACCCTCCATTATGATTAAAATATAAAAATTTGATATACATTTGTTAATAAAGTGACTTTCAGGTTCGATCCACATTTGTACACAGGTTTTAACACCATCTGGCGGCCTTAATATGAACCTAAAAATTTTGTAAATATGCAACACAAGTTTTTATAAAAGCCGATATTTACGTAAAATTTTATGTCGCAAATATATTAAGTTGATACTTCATAAAATGTATAATTTCTTATGTATAAATTGAAACTATTTATATATCATTTTCATTTTTCTTTAAATATATGGTCGAAATACATATATATTTCAACACTGAATTTATGCCAAAACATCTACGTAAAAAACATTTAGCTAAAACTAAAAGGGAGGGACGAGGGCAGACGCCAACGCTACACTCTCGAGCGTTGAGATTGGATAAAACGATAGAGAAAGGGGATTCCCCTAAAATGTCAAGAATCAAGAAATATTAAGAATTCTTGAAACAAGACACGAAATACATTGTTAAGAAATGAGCAAGACAAGAAATGTTTAATTACTTGTCTTGAAAATCAAGCCCAAGACAAGATGTGATCATTAAGACAAGATTTCTTGTTTTGATGAGACACTAATGTTCAATAAATAGTTATTTATGTATCAAGGCACTGAAGTTCAATTTTTTTATAACGAATATGGAATTTAGAAGCCGAGGCCCGTAGAGCCGAGAAAAATAAACCATGTGAGTATTAAAAAGGAACTTCAGTGCCGAGTTTTATTTGAAATCTAAAATTCCAAAAAACTGTAAAAAAAATTACAATATAGGTTAAGTTTATACATCTGTCAGTTGTCAATTGAAACTGACAGTCAGTGTTGCCAACCTCGAGAAGTGAAGTTATCGTAAATAACACTCAAAATTATGTGTTCTGTCCTCAATTTCGTCATCGGAATTAATTCTTTTGCAAATTTTATTTCATGTCACGTCGAAATTTACTATATTATGTTTATCTCCCAAAATTATCCTAATTGTACAATAATTATTTAACGGTTGCCAACACTGGGTTGCTTAAAATCGTCGCATATTTGGTTACTTTAGTGACGATTTATAAGCTTTTAATGACGATTTTTGAGCACTTTAGAAACTAATTTAACAAAACTTAATAATTATATGATTAATGACAATGTGATGAAATTAATTGATTTTCATCATAATTACAGAAACGAAAGTGTAAGTTTTCTTGACACATAAAACAAAAAGTTCTATTTATTTCGAATATGGAATCGGCATATTATTGTTATTGAACCTAATATAGTTTTTAATGTAAAAGTTTTGTAGGATCCGACTAGTTTATTTAAGAATTTTCTAGTAGGGTTAAGGAATCCCAAAAGGTGAAGAAATTACTTCATATATTTTATTAGACGTTTCGGGAGTATATATAGTTTTCATAAAATTAAAAATCTCAATGATGACGGGAGGAATTCAAATGTCAAATATTTATTTTGGACAATTGTCATTTAAGGATGTTCTTACCCTATTTCGAAAATAATGAGAATTGTTTGAAATATAGAAGACAGGTACAAAAAATTCATGCACATTTTTGAAGTCATTCACAGCTTTTAAAATTAGTTATGACAGTTTAAGTTTTGCTGATTTAATATGTGTTCTTATGGAGAAGTGATATTTGGAGGCTAAAAATGTAAAAAAAAAACACAAAAAAATGAAAATATTTCAAATTATTAATATATGTATGTGTAGCTGGAACATTCATTATCATAATGTCGAAGGTTCATTACCTTTCAGAGATTGTGTAAAAGAAAATAGAAATTAATGAAACAAATTACACGAATGTTTACAAAACCAGTCGCATTTCAAATCAAAGTTCGCGCGAAAATTCAAACGTGTCTGACAAATAAATCTTAATTTACGATTTGCTTAATTTACATTTATTTAGTATAGTCTTGTTTACATTATTTTTGTTTTATATTTAAATCGTACTTTAATAATAAAGCTTTGATTTTACTATAAATAAACAACTAGTTCAGGAAAAATATTGCAATATTTTTGTTAGTAAATGCTGTTTAAATATAAATTGACTTAAGTAGCATTTAAAACAATGATTTGTTAACTATTAACATATTTAATGATATTAAATAAAACTTATTTATTATTAACATTTTTGTTTAAATATGTATTTATTTCGCCATATTTCAAAAAATCATTTATTAACATTCAATAAACCTGCATAGTGATAACAAATCTATTTCTCAATTTACTCTCTAAAAGAGATGGTATCTACTACTTTCAATTTCAATAAATAACCAATATTGCTTCTTGTAATTTCATTTTATGACGACATATTTTCTGTATATAACATTTTACAAATTAACAGGAAATAGAAAATTGAGTGCTGTTAGATTTCACTTTTGGAATTTTTTTAAGGCCTGCTAAATTGAAAAGAAATTTGAGAACATCATAAATCTTCTTGTACATGAATTCATTGAGGAATAAATTTTTAATGCAGTGCCATAATTGACCGGATAAGAAAGTAGGAAATAATATTGATTTTTACAACGGTTTGTTCATCTCCATAGACGTCGATTCAGGAGGGCCTTAAAACATATATTTCTACAAGACTCTCGCAGTGCCGTAGCCAGGAATTTTGTTTTGGGGCGGGGGGAGGGGCACCCATAGCAACTATTACACAGGCCAACAAAAAAGATATTTGTAAAAACTTTTTAAGCCAATACACCTAAGTGTTGTATTTTTGGGTACTGAAACCGTATCTGGTATTCGTATTCTTGTATCACCAACGGTTTTCTCCAAATATGAAATTAAATTTCAAAATATCGAAAATTTGATACGTAAGGAAAAATTTAAACCGTACTTTTATTTGATTAGTTTTACCACCAGCCTACCTCTAGGTAAGGGAGGTATTGTTTTTTGTCAAAAAATTGGGTAGTGGGTTTTCAATGAATAAGCACGTTTTAGGATCCCTCCAATACGATTTTACTATTTTCGCCATGATGTATGTATGTATGTGTGTCTGTGTAGTCTGTGGCAATTTTTTCGTCTCGCATAACTTAAATACTATAATACCAAAAATATAGTTTTATGAATATTTTGAAAGTTGAAGAATATTTAATTTTACATGTGTTTTGATTACACTAATTTTATTAATTTTCATTAGATTTAAGAGATAATAAAATATATAGAAATTAAAAATCATAAATCTTGCACTCCTTGTACACCATGAAAACATTTAAAAATTTTAAATATTTTACGAAATGTGACACGTCATTTTAATTCTTAGTGAAATATATGTCAAATAATTAAATAAAAATACGAAATAAAATTAAATTTCTCAAATATAAATAGAAAATAAATAAATAAGAAAGTATATTTTAGTATCATCAAATACTATTTGGTATCGTTTAAGTGTAGTATTGGGCGGGAGGTTATGTGCTGCCCAAATCAGATTAAAAAAATTATAATAATAACTGTTTTTTCTACGACCATTGACATTCGCTTGATGCATGTTTGTTATTGCTACGAATACATAGAAAATGTGTGGTATAAATACATTTCTTACAGTTCTGTCAAAAACGAATTGTTCCAAATTTAAAACCGACCATGCTTCAGTGAAGAAGAGCTATACGACCCTAGAAAACACAGTATCAGTGTGCATAGAAAAAATGTTCAAGGCTCCGATTCAATAATTTTACATGTGCAATCACTGCCCAAATTTGACGGACTGTCAATTTTACAAATAATAAATACCCCAAAAACAATTATACAAAATTCAATTTTGTAGCATTGTTTTTGAGAAATACAGTGGCACAAAATTGACTTTGTGTACGTGAAATAGGAAAAAGTTATTTAATAAATAAGTGACAAAATCTAACTACTAAACTCACTGCTCAATTAAATATTACACTGTTACAAGTAAAATGTCAGGTTCTAAATATTCTCTATCATGTTATCACTATTTAAACGTGTACTAACCAACATAGGCGTCGACTTTTAAAAATTCTCGGGGGGGCTGAGATTAAGTTTTTACAATATAGAATTATTTGAAAAAATGTATTATTCGACATCTACAGAGATGAAAAATAAACATAATTAAATGAAATCCAAGTTATATATTTTTAATGCTATGTTTACACCTTAAAAAGTAAAAACGCCACTAAATTCTTCAATCATTCAATCAAAGTTACCTGTAGAATAATTACTGTTGCGTTCATGTCATTTTTTAAGCGCGCAATTATAAAATGCAAAACCTCGGGGGGGCTGAAGCCCCGAAGCCCCCCCGTAGTCGGCGCCTATGCTAACCAACTAGCTCGCATTAGTTCTCCTATAAATTGTATCCCTGAAAAAAAAAGTATTCGAAGACGGATAATTTTACAATTATCTTGCGGATACGGATAACAAATACAATTTTGTTTAAGTATTTGAACACAGCTTCTGGATACAACAAAAGTATTCAAATACTGCTTTGGCTTGGATATAGCATTAAACTATTTAATATCAACAGCATACGTTAAGTGAAGACAAGTGAAGGATTTACGAAATTCTTTAATAAATAATATGATAAACAACTGCCTTAAATTGGATCCAAGAGGAATTCCTGATTCAGTAGTAACATAAGAATTTTTTATTATTGTTTTCGAATTTAGAACACCAAGGGACATACGAATTAGGTGAAATTATTAAAAAAGTTTTTTCGTTGGTCTGTGTTATCTATCAACTGTTAGAAATTATATTACATCTAATTACAATTACATACTAATAAAATTATTTTATTGAACAATAAAATATATAAAGTATTTCAAATGAACATGAAATAAAGAAATAATAAACAGTTTAGGTGTACACAAGTCTTCACAATTTGAAATCCAATCGCCTTTCTTTTTCGGATACGTCTTTATAATATAATAAAAAATATTTCGGTGAGGGGGAGGGGAAGAGGTGCTCATGCCCCTAGTGCCCCTCCTTTTGGCTACGGCACTGGACTCTCGTCACTATTATTTTCATGACTCCTACACTTCCTTATAATATGCAAAAAAAATAAGTAAAAAATGTACAGTTACTTACCTACATGTTATATTACAATAAATAATAACGATTACATTGAATAAACAATACATTTAATATTAGCATGCTTATAACATGTTAATAATGCGGTATTAAAACGCAATAACAAGAAGTGAAAACAAAATTACGTGTTTAAAATAATTTTCATTTAATTTAACAAATCATAAAGTCAATGAACTTCAAAAAAACAACAAAATATTACATTTGCTTAAAATATGACTTTTGCAACATTTTAAAGTCATTAAAGTGAAGCCATTACACGAAAACAATGGAAAACCTAATGACAATTCTTTAGTTTGTTTAATTTTTGCTTAACTTGTTATAATCTGCGAGCAACTACAACTATGTCCGGAGAAACATAATTACACCGGTACCTACTAAATGTTTTGTTTGTCAACAAAGTCTTATATAAACATAGTAATTATTTATGTCTGAAAACTACTTCATTTTAATTTCTCTTCTTTGTGAAGGAATTAATAATTTTATTGACAATTTTAATGACTTGTGGGCTATGAAATTAATTTAACTTTCTGTAAGTATGAGGAAGAAATATTTGTTTGCGAAAGATAATTGTAAGAAATATAATAATCGATGTAGGTCAGGTTATTTGAATTAAACATCAATCAAAAAGCTATTATGAATAAGCACATTTTTCTTTTATTACATTCTATTTTTATTTTTATTCATTAGCATTTTAATTGTAATAGTTGCGACTGATTAAATCGGTTACTATCAGGGCCGACGCCTCTACTCTTGCTAACGAATAATAAAACTGATATCGTTATCATTTTGGAACTACTTCCTATGTGGTCTATGATAAACGTCATGTAATAAGAGAAAAACTCTGATGTATCAACATATAAGCAGCCGCTTAAACAACTTTTGAAATTAGGAAACAAAACGAAAGAACTTTACAAATCTTCAATTTAATCTCAAATAAACTAATGTGTTTAGCTTATAACCTACTGCAGCTTACAAGTTACAATTTATATAGAAATATAGAAAAAAAATTCAAAAAAAGTTGTAGACAATATTATTTTTTGCACTTCCGGATTAAATGCCCTAATTTATTCTTCCTTCTTGTGGACTGAAGTGTCAGTTTTAATCTCGGAGGGATTAAATTTCGAAATTTAATCTCAAGGGATTAAATTGACAAGTAAACAAATAACCACAGTAACAAATATAATATTTATTAAAATAATTTTATATAAATTACATTTATTATTAATAGTTTTATATTGTTGAAAATTTTTTGGTTAGAGAAATATCCAATCAAATCCCTGTATTTCTGATCACGTGTGCAAAAGTAACCAATCAGGTCACAATTACACTGATAATTTCCCCGGGAAATTATCACCTGTTGCTAAGTAACAGTCGTTGACAGCTGGTTGACAGTTAAGTCAATATTTAATTTGTTTATTTCAAAATGTTATTTTCACGGTTAGAAAATGAAAATTATAATAATAATCGCAAAAAATTTTCTCACCGAATATCCCTCGACCAATGATAAATACTCATAATTTGATCACAACTACCTCAAGAACGTTGCTTGAAGGTAACAGCCCGGGCGGTTACCAAGCAACGTTCTTTCGGTAACTGTGATAAAATTATTTCGAATTATCAATGGCCTAGGGATATTATAGCTGATAATTACAGAGCATAATTAAAGGTTTTTGATAAAATTAATTACTTTGATCATTAAAAATTCCTTGTCTAGTGCATCTTTCAAGAATTGATATATGTAAGGGAGAAGTGAAAAGTCAAAATTTGTCACATATATGAAGATTTTTTTTTTCATCCATGATAACTAAAATCTATTATATCATTTTTGAATCACATGTTAAGAATTTAGATATTCAAGTTACGAGATTATTAAATTTTGGTAACAATCCAGCAACCGGAAGTGGTACTTTATTTACTAATTTATTTGGAAATTTTTTTCTATATTTTGCACCGTTTAGAAAATATTAGTATATTATTCAATGGGCATGTAATGTATGCTGTTACTCATGAGAATGAAGTGTGCATCACGGGCGAACGCGCGTGATGTAAATCATTCGAATGAGTAATAGCCATTACATGCAAGTAGAATACTATACTTTATCCACAACATTTCTTCAAATATTTGTTTTTAAATTATAAGTAAAATTTTTGATCTGACAAATACATAATTGTTTGTTTATCAACATAAACAAATTGTAGCAACCATCACCAGACTACGTACTATTGTAACAATATTTTTAAGTTATTTAACATTCAGCAAAAAATCTTAAAACCTATTATTCAGTTGCAATTTAAGCTTAAAAAGAAAATAAAAGTATGAAAGAATGGGAAAATTAGTGTAGTAATATGTGAAAAAAATTACTTAAAAGTCATTTTGATTTTACTCTTTAGAAGGTAAGATTTGAATTTGACATAACGAATGAATAATATTAATTCATCGAAATGTCAATTAGCAACAGTAACAAAGGTCATTAATTGATAAACAATGGCTGATTTATGGGTATATTATTTGACGGTTGTGGATAAAATGGTTTAATTTCTATTTAATATTAATGAATTATTTAATTAAAAAATAACATTATATACATTGTGCTCAAAAACACTATTCCATTGACAAATGCTTACGACAGATGTATGTTACTGCACCATAATACAACAAATAATTCACATTTCTGCCCACAGTATTTTATATCTGTAGCACGGCGGACGTTACTGAAAATTAAAGTTGACAAATAAAACACAACATTTCTTAATATGAGAAAATGATATTTAATTAGATGATAACACGATGAATGGAACAATTAGAAACAAATTACAAATATTTCAAACGACGACAACGAATGAATATGTTTAAATAGTTACAGTTACCGAAACATATTTATCAACAAATTTTTACTTAAAGTTCTACATTTTGTAGAGCACTGCAGACATGAAAAGACGTATGCTCTGTTTAAAAAACTAAAACCAACTCTCTGTCTTGTGCTGGCTAAACTCACGCATCTACCTCATAAGCGGGTACGCGGGGCAGGGAATCTCTTGAGGACCAACACCAAGATTGCATAAAAAAACCAGGACACTTCAAATTGCGAAAACTAAAACCTAATCTAGGGTTCGACTAGACCTTTCTGTAAATCTGTCAACGCCAGATGACATCTCAAGCCGATATTTCAAAATATTTAGAGCGATAATCTCAAATGACTATTTATGATAACTAAAATTCTAACACACATGTGTAGTGTAGCAATAAATTAAACTCAAGAACTTCTCTCAAGACGATTTTCGATGCATTTAAGTCCAAACGCAGTTTAAAACTTGATATTTTAAAATCGTTTTGATAGTAGAAACAATAAATCGTATTCTGAATGTTCGCCTTGTTACATATCAATCGTAAAAAGTTATGAAGGATACGATCAGGGACGGATGGGACGGCCGGGTGGGCCGCAAGGTTTAAGGACCGCCTGGGCCGATGTCGCGATCGGTTAGATAATTTTCATTTAGAAAAGAACAGACAAGTTTAGAAATGGATAAGAGTAAAATTAACTTTAAATTTATTTTTTATATACTTAGATACTTATATAGCAAACCTACATGGACAAATTCTTTAATAAAAATAGTTATGTTCATCGTTTACTTTCTGTATCTATTTCATCATTTGAGTACCAAAAAGAATTTAAAATTATTTATTATTTACCAAAAATGAACAGTTTTAACAAACAATATATAGATAAAACTATATTTCAACAACAAAATACATTAAAAAGTTTCCATTCATTTAAAAATGAAAAACAATGTAAAAAGTAATATTTTTTGGTAGGCTAAGTATCAAAACTTAAATTTAAATAGTTACTTAATAAACTAGTACACAGGCTGGTAAATCTAGGAACGCACTATAGCGTTTTCAATGTTATTTTTGATATTTTCAATTTATTGACTTCAAAAAAGTTAAATAGTTTATTGTAGAGGAAAACTTGATGCATTTTCTACACTACCATTTATAATTTTGCTTTACTTGGAATCGGAAAAATAACTAAAAAATGTTTATTGGTAAAAAATCGCCAGTGCCATGAAAAGCAAAATAAATGTTTTATTAATTAACAGGCAGATTCATAAAAAGAATTAGCGTTAACTCCATTTTTATTATTATTCGTAACTTCACTTTCCATTTTTAGAACAAAATTATATTAACTAAGGTTGTAATCAAGATTGGTTAGCATAAAATTTGACACATTTTGATAATACAATAAATTTAGAAACGAAGTTTCAGATGATTGAAAAACCCCTTTTATATGAATCTGCCTGCAAGAATTTATGTTATTTAATACATTTTTGTCGTGCATTTTGACCATTAAACCATTTGAATATATCTAACTTTTCTTCCAAATTATACATTTTTAATTAAGACACTAAAATCAAACACTGAGGACAGCAGATGACAGACAAAAGCAATAAGTTTCAATTGGTACATTTGTTTTGTTATTTCATTATGGCACTGATAATTTTAAGAAAATTATCAATAACATTTCCTCATTTTTTCAGTTCAAATTTTAAATATTATTGTTAAACAAATGCAGAATTTCTTGCGTTATATAAACTGGTTAACTATTTTGACGTTAAATAATTAGGGAAGCCAATAATTAAACATTTCAAAAATAACATTCAAAACGCTATGGTAAGTTCATTTCAACACTCTATATAAAAAAACAAAAACAAAAAAATATGCCGGGGCCGATCACTTATAATTTCCCGGGCCGGTGTAAGTTACCCCATCCGTCCCTGGATACGATGGTTGATTGTTGCGGAAATTTGGTAAAAATTTATATTAAATATATAGAATTTTTATTATTATTATTTCTCATAAATAGACTGATCACACTTCAAGTTCCCCACACACATTTCCACTATGAAGTATCGCACACAAAATCCAAGAGGCCATTGAAACAATTGAAGTACATTGACACGAAATCCAAAAGAAAATTACAGTAATAATGGAAAGAGTAAAGTCGAGTTAATTCGTTTAGAGAGTAAAAAACGATGTCTGCTCCAAGGCTGACTAAACACGTGATGGCAACACACAGCGCGCACCACAATGCGCTATCGGCCGGTTGTGTTTGTGGAATGCGATTGACAGACAGAAAAACCACACTCACACACACCTCGCTTAACTGGACTCACCGCACTAATCAAAGAACTGTGCCTCGGTTTTGAAACAATTCAAGAAATTTAGAAAACCTGTATATTGAATAATTGCGGTTTTCGTTGTAGAGATCGTAGTTTTTGTTTAATGTGAATGAGAACTCCGTAATCGGAATTCTTACGTATTTTGCATTCTTTTAATAACAATCAAGCAATATCAATGTGCGCGAACACAGAACTTCCGCGATTATTCTACTGACCACTTGTAGAGCGAGAGCGGACTGCAAAAAACCTGGCCGATCGAGTAACAGAATAAAATGTTTTTCAACTGTTAGTACTCACAGCGATCATAACAAAAATCACTGTGTGTCTGGACAGAAGTTGTTACAAACATTTATATGGGTGTAGAATTGAAATGTGGAACATAGGGATTTAATGCCATTTTTTGATATTGCTGTAAATTTTTACCTATTCACTTTACAACAGAAGTGTCAATACGAAAGTTGTTTAGAATTTAAAAATGAATGCAATAAGACCCATTTGGTTACCTAAATATTAGTATTTCACGATATACCGATTAAATTAAAATTAATAATTATTAGGAAAAATTGTAACACGGCCATGGAAAAATAAGACAAACACGAAAAATATTTGACATTTCCATATCAGGTTTAGATTTATTTATTTTTTTAACAGAAATAAATGGAATGAAGTGAACTCTAAAATACGCCATTATATAATTACAATCTTCTGCAAAATTTCCACAGGAAATAATGCAACAATGTAATAAATAAATCTAAATCTGTTTTCCGAAATGTCAAATATTTTTATTTTTTATTTGATTTTCCATGGCTGTGTTACAATTTTCCTAATAATTATTGATTTCAATTTGTTTGATATATTACGAAATACTAATATTTAGGTAACCAAATGGGCCTTGATGCATGCATTTTTAAATTATAAACAACTTTTGTATTGACACTTTTGCTGTAAAGTGAATAGTTAAAAATTTGCAGCAATATCAAAAAAATTGCATTGAAATCCATATGTTTCACATTGTAATTCTACACCCATATAAATCTTTATAACAACTTGTGCCCAGGCACACAGTGTTTTTTGTTATGATCGCTGTGAAAACTAACAGTTTAAAAACATTTTATTTTCTTATTTGATCGGCCAGGTTTTATACAGCCCGCTCTTGGGCTATTGGAAATGTGTTAAGTTCAATTTAAATATATTTGCATTTGATGTCACCGCACGACTTTCTTATACAAATAAATCGTAATTTATTTTATTAAAAATTACACTTGACACTAGATCTCGAAAACCGTAAAGGCTGGTTTATACTGAATTTAATTTACAGATTTAGATTTACAATTTTAGATTTGAAATTTGCGATTAACCTCCTAGTTCATACTGAATTTATTAAATTTGAAATCTGCCAATCAAAATTAGGCTTCGGCTTTTTGAAATATGTATTAAACAACAACAAAATAACATTAACTTGTCATATTCAATCAAAGATATTAAATTAATATCATATTTAACACCTCCAGCATTCGTGTTCCAACAATATATTATGATGAACATAATTAAAACAGTTTGATTTACACTCTAGACACATTTTACTGTTATCAAAATTGTTTTTTGTTTTTCATTCAAGCTGATTGGTTAGATTAGGAAATTAAGATTTAGAATATAAAATATGGTGATATTTTAAATGTAAATTATAAATCTTTAAATTTGTAAATCCAGTAAAAACCAGGCATAAGAGCTACGAAGTTGGTTAAATTAGACAAAAATTGTTTTCTCGAAAATACATGTTTTGAGGTCCGCTAATATCGATTTGACCATTTTCTAAATGACGTGTGTGCGACTGGATGGATGAATGTGTTTGTATGTTCTATAACTCACGAACGAGAAAGAAAAGAAGAACTAAGTAGATAAATTCTACGGTTCCTTTTACCTCCCGCACATATAATCGTATTATGACGGGTCAAAATTTTCGGTAGTGAGTTTTCAAAGGATAAGCACGCAACTGAAATCGCCGATGGCGGCAGCACTGTACCTATAAAATGGCTACTAAAAGGAGTAATCGGAGTTGTAGATAACATGTGCAACATAGGAAAGTGAATCAAAAAAATTAAATTAAT